>OX155959.1:26926325-27176325 GCA_944548615.1 Micropterix aruncella | reverse complement strand
TCCTAGGCCACCAGCTCAGCTATCCGGTTCGCTCAGCGGAAGGGGTGGGTGGTGAATAGCTGGTATTAAAATACGCGCTGGTGGCCGACTTGGCGTGTTCTGTACCTGTGAGGAGTCGCACTTCTTCCCGTTCAAATGAGAAAGACTGTATTTCGAAACTAAAGATTTATTTCCCTCTATGCGGGTTCAAGGTTAATTTTATAATGTTTCCCACAAACGCCTTCCAGACTCCTTCTCTTAAACTTTATAATATCACTTTACAGCATTAACACTCTCGTTTATCTCGCGGATGGCGATGATAATGACCGATACAAAAATTAAATTATACTATGTTGATTTTTAAGGTTTCTACAGTGACTACTATTTTTAGTTTATTAACATTGACATTTTAATTAGCACAATTTATTTACTTAGATACACTAGTTAATCGACACGCTTGATAATTGACACGACCACTGATGTACTTTGAACCTTTTTCGCCGCGCGACACGCGGCAGATAATTTGCTATTAACCTTTAATTATTTTAGCCTTTTGGTTTATTTTTAATTTTGAAATGTTTTTTTAATTAATTATTTTTACTATGATTAATCGAAATTAGTTTCACTATCCGGTTTATTACCGGGTCCTTAGCTTCAGGGTATTTCGAACCTTACGCCCCTGCTACGTTTTACACCCCTCTATTATATCGAATTCGGAACACTCGAGGAAAACTAAAGAGTTGCCTAGACCTTACATAAAATCGGAGTGCTTGTACCTTGATTGAATCCGCGGCGTACACGTGCTGCATCAGCCTGCTGGTCGAAACTCTAGCTGCTTTGCTGCTATGTCGGGCAGATACTTTCGTCCTCAGAACTATATAAGTGGGGTACATCCGTCAAGGGCGAACACGTGGTTGACTTCAATCGCCGTCGCGCGTAGATAGTCTTTGCGGCGGCGAATTCTCAATTGATGTTACAGTTGATAGTGGAGGCGATAATCCAAGCCAATTAGATAACAAGAAAAACCCTCTAGAAAACAAGAAAAGGATGGTCTAAGCCAGAGTCCTATGAATTACTTTAGTACTAGAAATTTACTCACGCCAAAGGAAGGGAGCCACTTCTCGTAGGAGATGTCCGGGACAAGTGAATACGGATTCTCTCCGATCTGCGCAAACGCGCCGTCACCCGAATAGGGATGTTTAAAGTACGGCGAATTATGTCGACGACATTTCGCCGGCAATGTTGGGGCCTATCGTACTACGTACGATTTTATAGAATCTAAATATGTAGAACCCCAAACATTACAATATATATATATATATATATATATATATATATATATATATATATATATATATATATATATATATATATATATATATATATATATATATATATATATATATATATATATATATATATATATATATATATATATATATATATATATATATATATATATATATATATATATATATATATATATATATATATATATATATATATATATATATATATATATATATATATATATATATATATATATATATATATATATGTATATATATATATATATATATATATATATATATTGTGACATATATAGTTGGGGGATACCTTTGGTGACCTATAGAATCTATAGTAACCTGTAGAAACTAGAATCACCTTAGTAAAAGTCACTTGTTTTTATTAGAATTCGATTTATTGGGATCTTAGTCCCCATTACGAGAATATAAAGAAAGTGGAAACTAGAATCATTGAAAGTAGAGCAAAAGACGTGCGAACCTTATCCAGGGTCGGCTTACCAAGTATTGGATTTTAGAACACTTATTGGATTGTAGCACGTGGGGACACGGGAATGTAGGATGTGACGATCTTCGACGGAGTCGCGTTTCTTTTCGGCTGGCCGATCCCCGTTCTTCCTCTTCCCGCTCTACGCCGTGCTTTCCCACGGGAGACGGCGGCTGATGTACATGCGACGGGCGGCACTCTCGTACGTGCGATGATGTTTACGTTGGTCGCGGTCGACCGTCTTGCGATTCGGTAGGTAGATCGGCAGGAATGGTCCAACGGAGAAGATTAATCCGATAGGAGAATCCCTGTAATTACACAGGAGCAATAAGTGGGAGAGAAGGAAAATGAGGAGTCAGTTTGCCCAATCCTAGGGAGTCGGCTCACTCTTCAATCCATCCCTTCCCAACCGAACGGATAAGGATTCATCCTGTATCTAAATATTGAACAACCGCTTCAAAACTCACCGGGTTAATTTATCTGATTACGTGCACCACGGGATTCTCAATTAATATCGACCGCACCAGCTGAATTGCGAATTCGAAAAAGAAAGGGCGGAAACATGGCCGTCTAATGATGGATTCTTACTCGACTCGTTTAGGCTTCCGGTGCTTAATTTACATTTATTTTATTAATTTGAATAATTGTTACAGTATTTTTATAAAATACTAGATTTAATTTCTAGTTGAGCGGATCTGATTTAATGTGGCTAAGTGTCCGCGTTTTTACGTACGGAATTTAATTACCAATGTTAATCATGATTTTGTGTATTAAAAATTGTATAATACCCAAATAAATTATTGTATTAATTTTCCTAGCATCCTGGTTTATAATTTGATCTTTCTTTATTTTTACCGACTTAATTAAAATTATTCTTTTTCCTAAAATCCATTTTCATAACTGAATACAAGATTTAAATGTGGCAATCGACTAGCCGACAATAGATTCGTTGTCAATTGTACGCTTGTAGATACTACGATAGTCGTATGTCGTATCTGACAGTCCTAGCTTGCAAGGCTTGTGAATTGCATCAAGATGGCGCTGCATGCATCTTATGCGTGTGTTTTTCTTATGCGTAATGTTGTTTACTTAAAGTGCAATGCGAATTTATCGGGGAAAACAGCAATCGTGTCACAATCCCCCCGTCTCCAACCGAAAATTCACGGAAGCAGCGGAATTTTCGCCTTATTCACGTAAGTAGATAACATCCAACATTCCTACACGCTTCCCAAGTTTGACAGCTTTAAGCACGCGCTGATTCTAACCTGTGAACTCACATGACTCTGGGTCAACGATGTGCCCCTCACGCGTCCGACCCGGGATCCAATCCTTCCTTATTCTATTCAAGGATAAGCCCTTATTCGATTCAAGGAACCTACTTTTAAGGATTAGCCCAAGAAGAACGTTGAACAGCTCGGTAATTAATCTTTCATACAAGCTCTTACATTCTTTCAATCATAAATCTCTGCATTCATCACCATCTATAATACGGTAGCCAATCTAATAGGCATACCGATCCTTTCATTCGACACTGAAACCCTAAATAATGTGTGCTACTGTGTCACACCAATTTCGTTGACACCTCATCGAAGCCTCACTTTCCTGCCTAGAACGCTTTGCTGCACTGCTACTTAAATAAAACTTTACTTTTCAGAACGAGCGCATTGTCGCATTGGTTCCACTGAAACTGCGGCAACCTGTTGTGTGCACTGGACTTATATTCGATAATGTTCCAGTCTAACTACACCAACCCAATAACAACCACCATATAATGTTTGTGGATATGATGAATAACCTCACAACAGAAATTGCATCATGGATTACATTCGGAAAACAACATTATGACGTATAAAATAATAAAAAAAACGCTCACTATACAAGTCGCTGAACAACCACCGAATGACAAGGTAAACCCAATTTTATTTAATATTTTAATGAATTATGAACATATTAGATGACAGTTGACAGTCTATTTTAAGGTTATTATTATTTTTTTTTTTATTTGATTTTAAATGATTACTGCGATGGATCGGGATCCTGAATCTGAATACCTGGAGACTTTTGGGGATCCAGAGTTAGATTTCCAGGGATTTTAAAATCTTTGGCATGATGTGTACCTGCCACTTCTTTCCCCGCCAACGTCTCCAATATATAGACGTTGTCGGATAACTTTTCCTTTACGCGGAACTCTTCGAAGTTTGGGGCGAGTTTAGCCGAGAAATTATTCCCTTTATTAGAAAGGAAACGCGTCTTCTTCCAAATAACATCGCCCTTTTGCAGAACCGGTGTACGGCGACCCTTATTGTAAGAGTGCTTATTCCTCTCATGTTGCTTCTGCAAATTGGCCTTAACCATTTGAAAAATGTTTTCCAGCTGACCCAATCTGTCAATTCGATCGTCTTCTTCCGGTGACATGAGGACAGCTTGCGTTTCCGCTGCCGTCATTGCGGAATAAACCTCGCCGGATGTTACCAGTTCCCGACCGAAAACTAAAAAGTTCGGACTGAAACGACTAGACTCGGATTTGGCAGAATTCAACGCATACTGGAACTCAGGTAAATGTATGTCCCAGGATTTATGATATCTACCCACGTAAGCGCATAGCATGGTACTTAGAGTACGATTGTACCTTTCTACGGGGTTGATTTGAGGGGTATAAAATGGGGTGTTAAATATTTGGGGAATTTTATGCTCCTCAAAAAATTTCTTCATTTCTTTAGAAATAAATGGTTTACCGTTATCGGTTAGGATTACCCTGGGGACACCGTGAATTAAAAACACCTTCTCTTTAATTAAAGGAATCATTTTGCTCGACGATGCCTCTTTCAATGGAATTATAATGGTATACTTGCTAAAACAACATGTTATTAGCAAAATATAACGGTTTCCTTTGCTTGATGACACCATGGGGCCATGAATATCCAAGGCAATATATTCGAACGGGCGACTACACTTTTTGGGTGAGTTCATCGTGCCCAATGGACTTGTTGTTACATGTTTAGTGGCCATGCAGGTATTGCAATTTGCTACATATTTGACGACCGTTTGATACAACCCTGGCCAATAGTAATGTTGCCTTAATCGGTTATATGTTTTGTAGACCCCGAGATGACCGGCAGTTGGATTATCATGGTACTCTTTAAACAACCGGGTTTGATCTTCTAACATGACGACCTCCTTCCACTGAAATTCTGGATCAACTTCCCCGTCTGCTTTACTATATCGGTAAAGTTTGCCATTTTTAATCGTCCAATTAGGATGAGCGATCGGATTATTTGCCACACCTAGGTATTGCTTCCTGAACCAGGTATCCTCTGTTTCAGAAACGCTGACACTTGCTACGAGTGGAGCTCGAGATAACGCGTCTGGGACCTTCTGCTCACTCCCTTTCCGATGGACTATACGGAAATTGTACGGAGAGAGACGAACCCCCCATCGAGCCAACCGACCTGTAGGCGAATCGATCGAAAGAAACCATTTTAAGGCTGCGCTGTCTGTATGAATTTCAAATAACGCTGTGCCTTCTAAATAGCACCTCCACTGTTCAACGGCGTGTAAAACTGCGAGGGCCTCTCGTTCCACCGCTGAGTAATGTCTCTCAGCCGCTGTTAGGGTCCGACTTGAAAATGCCACCGGCCTTTCCTCTTCGCCGTTGCCCTGCGTCAAAACAGCGCCTGTCCCGTAAGCCGAGGCGTCCGCGTATACTCTGAACGGCAGGTTGTAGTTAGGACACGCCAGGACCGGTGCTGATGATATTGCTGCTTTTAATTTATTAAAAGCGGCTTCAGCTACGGGATTCCAGGAAAATTTCGGTGAACCAGGTTTTGTGGACGTCAATTGATTTAACGGGGCAGCTGTTGTGGCGAATCCCTCAATGAATCGCCTATACCAGCTGGCCATTCCGAGAAATCTACGCAACTCCTTTTTAGATTTTGGAGTCGGAAACGCAGTAATTGCGGCAACTTTGTCTGGATTGACTCTCAATCCAAAACGATCAACGACATGGCCGAGATAATTGAGTTCTGACCTAAAGAATTTACATTTTTCATAATTTATTGATAGATTAGCGTACTTTAACCGTTCTAGCACTCGAGTTAACAGCGATGCATGTTCGTCAAATGAGGTTCCTGTAATGATAATGTCGTCTAAATATACGAACACGCGTCTCTCAAATCCGGAACCAAACAGCGAGTCCATGAGGGATTGAAGAATCCCGCTGCCGTTGGAAACCCCGAACGCGGTTTTAGAAAATTGAAACGAGTTCCGGAATGGTACTGTGAACGCTGTCTTTGGCCTTGATTCTGGTGAAATTGGGATTTGCCAAAATGCAGAACTAAGGTCGATTGAGCTGAGGTACCTGGAATCTCCCAGGCTGTCCAATATATCTGTGATATATGGCAGACCGTACGCATATTTTTTTGTTACCGCGTTTAATTTTCGCGAGTCAAGACAGAAACGATAAGATCCATCAGATTTCGGAACCATTAGCACAGGATTATTCCAGGGGCTTATTGCTGGCTCAATGACGCCTAAACTCAGCATCCTATCCACTTCGTTATTTAATGCTTCCAATTTCGATGGTGAAAGCCGGTAATATCGTTGTTTAATTGGCAACGCGTCTCCGGTATCTATCACATGTTCAATCAGAGATGTCTTTCCTAACCCAATCTTCTCACTAGAAATATCCTGATATTGCTGAATGATATTATCGGCAATAAGCCGTTGTTCTACACTTAAATACTCATAATCGGTAATTATAGGTTCGATTAAACGACAAGTATTGATCTCCGAAGTATTACAAGTTCTTAAAAATTGCATATCATTAGGAATTAGGCCAAATTTTTCCCAGACATCTATACCTAAAATCAATGGTATATTTATGGCTGGAATAATGTAAAATATACACACTATCGTAACACCTTTAATTGTTACTGGTAGTCTTAGTGCACCGCTACAAAAAGATTTAACTCCATTTGCAGACGTCACAAAAAAGGGTTTACAAGGCTCTATTTTGAATCCTTGATTAATTATTTGAATATGGGCTTCCGATCCTATTATACTTAAAGTGGAACCAGAATCTAACAAACCTTTTAATGAAACTTTTCCAAAAAGGAATGAAACTTTTCTCTTTAATTAAAGGAATCATTTTGCTCGACGATGCCTCTTTCAATGGAATTATAATGGTATACTTGCTAAAACAACATGTTATTAGCAAAATATAACGGTTTCCTTTGCTTGATGACACCATGGGGCCATGAATATCCAAGGCAATATATTCGAACGGGCGACTACACTTTTTGGGTGAGTTCATCGTGCCCAATGGACTTGTTGTTACATGTTTAGTGGCCATGCAGGTATTGCAATTTGCTACATATTTGACGACCGTTTGATACAACCCTGGCCAATAGTAATGTTGCCTTAATCGGTTATATGTTTTGTAGACCCCGAGATGACCGGCAGTTGGATTATCATGGTACTCTTTAAACAACCGGGTTTGATCTTCTAACATGACGACCTCCTTCCACTGAAATTCTGGATCAACTTCCCCGTCTGCTTTACTATATCGGTAAAGTTTGCCATTTTTAATCGTCCAATTAGGATGAGCGATCGGATTATTTGCCACACCTAGGTATTGCTTCCTGAACCAGGTATCCTCTGTTTCAGAAACGCTGACACTTGCTACGAGTGGAGCTCGAGATAACGCGTCTGGGACCTTCTGCTCACTCCCTTTCCGATGGACTATACGGAAATTGTACGGAGAGAGACGAACCCCCCATCGAGCCAACCGACCTGTAGGCGAATCGATCGAAAGAAACCATTTTAAGGCTGCGCTGTCTGTATGAATTTCAAATAACGCTGTGCCTTCTAAATAGCACCTCCACTGTTCAACGGCGTGTAAAACTGCGAGGGCCTCTCGTTCCACCGCTGAGTAATGTCTCTCAGCCGCTGTTAGGGTCCGACTTGAAAATGCCACCGGCCTTTCCTCTTCGCCGTTGCCCTGCGTCAAAACAGCGCCTGTCCCGTAAGCCGAGGCGTCCGCGTATACTCTGAACGGCAGGTTGTAGTTAGGACACGCCAGGACCGGTGCTGATGATATTGCTGCTTTTAATTTATTAAAAGCGGCTTCAGCTACGGGATTCCAGGAAAATTTCGGTGAACCAGGTTTTGTGGACGTCAATTGATTTAACGGGGCAGCTGTTGTGGCGAATCCCTCAATGAATCGCCTATACCAGCTGGCCATTCCGAGAAATCTACGCAACTCCTTTTTAGATTTTGGAGTCGGAAACGCAGTAATTGCGGCAACTTTGTCTGGATTGACTCTCAATCCAAAACGATCAACGACATGGCCGAGATAATTGAGTTCTGACCTAAAGAATTTACATTTTTCATAATTTATTGATAGATTAGCGTACTTTAACCGTTCTAGCACTCGAGTTAACAGCGATGCATGTTCGTCAAATGAGGTTCCTGTAATGATAATGTCGTCTAAATATACGAACACGCGTCTCTCAAATCCGGAACCAAACAGCGAGTCCATGAGGGATTGAAGAATCCCGCTGCCGTTGGAAACCCCGAACGCGGTTTTAGAAAATTGAAACGAGTTCCGGAATGGTACTGTGAACGCTGTCTTTGGCCTTGATTCTGGTGAAATTGGGATTTGCCAAAATGCAGAACTAAGGTCGATTGAGCTGAGGTACCTGGAATCTCCCAGGCTGTCCAATATATCTGTGATATATGGCAGACCGTACGCATATTTTTTTGTTACCGCGTTTCTTTTCGGCTGGCCGATCCCCGTTCTTCCTCTTCCCGCTCTACGCCGTGCTTTCCCACGGGAGACGGCGGCTGATGTACATGCGACGGGCGGCACTCTCGTACGTGCGATGATGTTTACGTTGGTCGCGGTCGACCGTCTTGCGATTCGGTAGGTAGATCGGCAGGAATGGTCCAACGGAGAAGATTAATCCGATAGGAGAATCCCTGTAATTACACAGGAGCAATAAGTGGGAGAGAAGGAAAATGAGGAGTCAGTTTGCCCAATCCTAGGGAGTCGGCTCACTCTTCAATCCATCCCTTCCCAACCGAACGGATAAGGATTCATCCTGTATC
The DNA here is from genome assembly GCA_944548615.1 of Micropterix aruncella. NCBI lineage: Eukaryota > Metazoa > Arthropoda > Insecta > Lepidoptera > Micropterigidae > Micropterix > Micropterix aruncella. The sequence goes on along the minus strand of OX155959.1, from coordinate 27,167,448 downwards.
TAAATATTGAACAACCGCTTCAAAACTCACCGGGTTAATTTATCTGATTACGTGCACCACGGGATTCTCAATTAATATCGACCGCACCAGCTGAATTGCGAATTCGAAAAAGAAAGGGCGGAAACATGGCCGTCTAATGATGGATTCTTACTCGACTCGTTTAGGCTTCCGGTGCTTAATTTACATTTATTTTATTAATTTGAATAATTGTTACAGTATTTTTATAAAATACTAGATTTAATTTCTAGTTGAGCGGATCTGATTTAATGTGGCTAAGTGTCCGCGTTTTTACGTACGGAATTTAATTACCAATGTTAATCATGATTTTGTGTATTAAAAATTGTATAATACCCAAATAAATTATTGTATTAATTTTCCTAGCATCCTGGTTTATAATTTGATCTTTCTTTATTTTTACCGACTTAATTAAAATTATTCTTTTTCCTAAAATCCATTTTCATAACTGAATACAAGATTTAAATGTGGCAATCGACTAGCCGACAATAGATTCGTTGTCAATTGTACGCTTGTAGATACTACGATAGTCGTATGTCGTATCTGACAGTCCTAGCTTGCAAGGCTTGTGAATTGCATCAAGATGGCGCTGCATGCATCTTATGCGTGTGTTTTTCTTATGCGTAATGTTGTTTACTTAAAGTGCAATGCGAATTTATCGGGGAAAACAGCAATCGTGTCACAATATATATATATATATGTATATATATATATATATATATATATATATATATATATATATATATATATATATATATATATATATATATATATATATAATATATATATTTAAAATAATAAGTAAATATAAATATAATATATATTTACTTTTTACATATTTTACTTTTTATTCACTGTAAATACACCATTTAGGTTAATATAAACTTTCCTAATAATTGGAAAGAGCTGAGTGCTTCCTTTCATAAAGATAAGGGCATATCACGCTATTAATTTTAAGGTTTTCGCTGACTACTTTTGATCGCAGCTTCTTTATAACCACTTTTTGAAAATAAAAAAGAAAATTCGAAATTTTTAATTCTTTCATCTGTCACCTGTCATCTAGTTTTTAAGAAGACGGCATAAGCCGACAAAAAACGAGTATTTCATTGTTTTTTTGCTCGAATTAAGATCTAATCGAGTGATTTTATTATTTAGGAAGGATGGTTGCTTAGTTTAGAGATTGGTTGTTTGAAGGGTGAGTGTTTCTAGATTAAAAAGGCCTTGTAAACCTACATCTCTGTTCGCAAGTCAAAGACAACCAACCAATCTCGTTTAAATATAAAGCAATCCCTAATTCAACCAAGGGACCCCTTTCTCCACTATGTACTATGTATGTAAGTGGCTTTTATTATTATTTTCTACATAATCGTCCCTCTAATCAATTCTATAAAGTATATATATATATATATATATATATATATATATATATATATATATATATATATATATATATATATATATATATATATATATATATATATATATATATATATATATATATATATATATATATATATATATATATATATATATATATATATATATATATATATATATATATATATATACATATACATATATATACAAAATGTAAGTGGTTATTATTATTCTCAGGTCAATTTATCTCTGGACGCGTTAGGAGTCATGACTATCATTCCATTGGTAACAAACGAGTTGCTTCTGTATAATTATTGCGGGAATGAAATTGAAATTCAGCACGAAACTTTGATGTACACTCTTTATACATTAAATTGGTATGAGTGCCTTAACAAAAAGGATTATATGCGAAACATTCTTATTTTACTAACACGCCTTAACAAGCCAGTTCAATTCAGAGCTGGCAAGATTTATCCACTCTGCTTGGTTACTTTTGTTGCGGTGAGTTTAGCCTTTATTGGACATTCTTTTGACCGCCACATTTGGATTTACTACACATATAATTTTGTTTTTACAATAATATTTCATTTTGTATTTTTCAGGTCATGAAAACTACGTATTCTTACTTCACCATCCTCAGAAATGTTAACCAATAATTAAAAGAGTCTACAGTAAAATAAAAATATTCTGTCACATCATACATGCACATTGGCACATTTGGTTTTAATAACATTTATTTTCGGAATTATTATTGCACTTAAAGATATGTAAGACGTGTTATGGGGAACCAGACATCATGAAGATACGAATAATTGCCAATAAGAATAATTATCTGATCTGCATCTAATATATTTAATAAGAGCAATGTTATCTTGCATACCCAAAACAAAACAAAAAACACAAACAATAACACACGTAATTCGTATAACGAACTTGAAATAAAATGTTTTTAAATGTTTATGTAATATTTCTACGATATTTAAATAAATAATAATATGAACTGGTTTGTATTTTTTCGAGTTTTTCCTTCGTCGAATTTAGTGGTAAGTGCGTTCGGTTCATCGAAATGAAACGCACTATTTAGGAACGATGATGCGTTATTTGTTTAAAGTGTTTAATACAATTATTTAATAATTATTATAAATAAATTATAATAACAAAGTTTCAGTCGATGATTCGCTAGGAAATTTGGTGAAAGTTTAGTTGTTGGAAGACTCCGTACTTGTTTGAAACTGTTGGTATTTTTGTAAATGCAGTGGCAATTGTTGAAATATTGTGTGTTTTGTCGGGTGAGTTGTTCCCGTGGAGGTCGCTCGACATCTGAATATGTTGGAGTTCTCTGTGGTTATCTGATCTGCCGTGTTTTCGTGTAGCACGTATATTTCTGCAATCTTGTCCGCCCTCTTTATCAGTGCGTTAAGGTTTTTATCCTTGTTGAATTTTAGGATGGCTTGAGTTGCAGACTGTAGAGTTTAGATGGCTCAACCACATCCTCTTCTATGTGTTTTCAGCTATTTTCTCTTGTTAAGTTCATGACTCGTAAAAGTTGGAATAGTTTGTTGTTCCTAACTTCGTGTCGTATAACAATTTGTGAAGTTTCTGTTCTTCTGAGCTACGTACATGCTAAGGAGTTGTTTCTTAAGTGTCTCAAAAAGTTGAGATGCTGGTGGCTCTCAAACTATATCGCTTACTTTCACCATGGCGGCCTGATCGAGCTGTGCTACCGCCAGATTGAACTTTTCTAGGTCACTTTTTATGTGTGCTTCAATGGCTGACTCGCACTAAGCAAACCATAGTCGGATTTGCTGGCTCCGAAATGCCGTTGTACGGACTGCAATACTGACCGCCGCTGACGGTTGATTGACGATAGTGACAAGCGAGTAATGACCGAGTAAATCTTATCGAATTCAATAATGTTAAAAGGTCTGTTCCTCACCCGTTTTCGTCCCGATTTCCCTAATTCTTTTTCTAGATTATCATCCGTATTTCGCACTATGCTTCTGTTGCCTTTTCTAATTTAATAATCGTAAATTTACTGATTTATTTATTAAAATGTACAGAGCGGTATAAAGTGACATTGATTTTCTAAAAAGCGTTGCTAACCAAATTGTACCTACCTAACTCATGCCTATGCCTAGAGATGCCCAAATCTCATGGTAGGTCACATGTGTAAAATGCCCTGGCGTGGTTATTGATGTTCGTGAACACGTCCAGACATTTATCTTTGAATCCGTTATATCTAGATGTTTTTAGAGAGTGAGTAGAGAGAGCACATCTGTTAATATTTGATCATGTTTATTAGAGGTTACATTTTATAAAGACAAAGCGACTTGAGTGTGTGACAGAAGATTAATTTATTAGGTACAATGCACTCTTTATATGAAAATATTTCAACGTTAATAGCATACTCATATTTCAATGTCAATAAGAACAATAATTTGCGTCAATACAATAGTGCAAATTATTAAAGACGAGTGTGAAAGACGCGTTTTCATCAATTCTTTGAATTATATTAATCTTCAATATACGCATCTGAAATTACATTTAATAACTAGAATTGATATGACGACGTACTGTATGTACCTCTATTGAATGTTTGGTATTTATTTATTTATTTAACCCTTCAAATGAAAGGCGTCCTTTTGGGGATGCAAGTTTTAATACACTGAAATGAAAGGCGTCCATTTGGGGACGCGATGGGGGCCGTTTGCGAAAAAATCCATTTAAAAATAGAACGGGCTTCTTTATTTTATCGTATGATGCCAGAAAATAGCCAAAGATTCGTTACTATTAAATTCTACGATAGTATCATGCGATAAAAGCTGTATGAGATATTGCAACACTCCAAACGTCGTGGAACTTTCCACTGTTGACAGCGACACAAAGCGCCGAACGAGTGCTAAGCGGCGCGCTACAATTATTGTGATTTTAAGTGTTTTTAGTTGGATTTTACCCGTAAAAGTGAGTTATATGCATTCTAAAATTGTGTAGGAATGATAATTACCGATTGGAGAAGGCCATTTCCTTTTTTTCCACTTAGTTTTTAGTAAATTTGTGAAGTGACGTATCGCATTCTCGATGGCGTCGCAGCGAAAATATTTTCGAAACGAATGAAATCAGGCGAATGTAGTAATAATATTGGTTTATTTCGCTTATAAAATCGTTATTATTCAATGAATTAGAGGTATATACTCAAGGAATTAGATGTATTTTGATATTTACACGTCGTTTACAAATGCAACCACGTTTTCATAGTTTATATCTTGGCGGCAAAAACCGAGATTTTTCAATGTGTGTAGAGAAGGCTTGGATTTCTATCGATATGAAACAACAAAAAAATACGGAAAAAAAATTTTTTTTTTCGATATTTTTATTTTTGAGAAATTTGGTTATTTGAATATCGGGTTTTATAGGAAAACTAAAATGCAGCTTAAAATAACATACAACTTTTTTTCAATTTGGGCTTATTTACTGAGGAAATCTGGACTGTGTCTCACCATGCGGTGTAAGATCGTTATACCAGCCTGGGGTGACGGGTTCGCCCGTTGTAGTCGACACCGTCCAACTATGCAGCTTTCCGGTAGCGAACGCTTTCGTTTAGCTCGGGCCAAAAGATCAATTGTAGGTAAACCTCTGATCGGTTCAACACGATTCAACGCCTATTCAGTAGCCTCCTCGTGTGAAAGGCTACCCCAGGTAATGCTCTTGCGTCTCAGGCCTCACGGCTAGTGGATCGGTTTCTCCTGGTGGATTTCCCCGGGCGCTACTGGACGGTTTGCGTACCGTTCGACAATTTGAATATTACGATGAATAATTTTACTACATATCTTTTCTACTACTTATGAATAAATTTACTACGTATCAACTGCTTTTATATTCCCTAAGGGGATTCATTTTTCAACGAATACACCAATTCTTCTAAGGACGGTCAGATTATCGACGATCCTACTAAGCAGTATTTTGTTTGTTACCTTTCAGAGATCGCCGCTGCGTTTGCGCTCTGCGTCCCCTGTCTGGCTTTCGCCGCCAAGTACTCTAAGGTCTGTATTTATTAATTTTTCTTTCTTACGGGCATGTGGCGGAGCTTGATGGTGGACTGTTTTGTCCAAGTCTTCTGCGCTCACTTCACGAGAGATACAATGACTATACGTTAAAACTTCCTGAGGTGACGGGCTCGCCCGTTGTAGTTGACGACTCTATTCGACCATTCGGCTACCCGATACCAGGAGATAGCCGGACAAAGGATGCCATGGTCCGCGATAGATTCGGTACACACCGATCACCGCAAGACAAGGGAGAGGATCACTAGAGCGACTTCGAACCTGTAACCAGTCGGGATACTGAATAAATCGGGCAGTAACTGGTAGCGAAGGCGCTCGGTCTGCCCGCTGAGTCAACTGCCCGGTGGGTCTTCTACTGCTGAGTCTTCTACGCTCATCCCGCGGCTGAAAGAACGATCACATATCGTTATACCAGCCTGGGGTGACGGGTTCGCCCGTTGTAGTCGACACCGTCCAACTATGCAGCTTTCCGGTAGCGAACGCTTTCGTTTAGCTCGGGCCAAAAGATCAATTGTAGGTAAACCTCTGATCGGTTCAACACGATTCAACGCCTATTCAGTAGCCTCCTCGTGTGAAAGGCTACCCCAGGTAAGGCTCTTGCGTCTCAGGCCTCACGGCTAGTGGATCGGTTTCTCCTGGTGGATTTCCCCGGGCGCTACTGGACGGTTTGCGTACCGTTCGACAATTTGAATATTACGATGAATAATTTTACTACATATCTTTTCTACTACTTATGAATAATTTTACTACGTATCAATTGATTTTATATTCCCTAAGGGGATTCATTTTTCACTGGACTGTTACGGGATGACATAACGATTCTAGTAATACCGCAGACTTCTAAATCGGTCTAAGCGTTTAGAAGTTAGGATGGAATAAAGAAACAGAAATTTGCGGTCAGGGGAAATTTTCGATCACTACAACAGAATTAGGTTTTTGAAATTGAATTGAAATTCAGACTTTCAATATTGAAATTCAATATTGTTTTAATTTTCAGGCAACCTCTGGCGGCGGCGGGGCGACTAGCAGCGGGCAGCGGACGCGGGAGAGCCGGCGCGCGACGAAGAGCGACGCGCGGCTTGCCGGGCAGCGCGGCAGGCGGCGAGCCAGGCGGAGCGGCGGCAGGCGGTGAGCCAGGCGGCGAAGGAGGCGGCGCGACGGCCGGCCGAGGAGGCCGCGCGGCAGGCCGCGGACGACGGGGGAGGGTAGCCGGCGGGGCACGGCGGGGCGCGGGCAGAGGTGGACGGCCGGGGGCATATAGACGCGGTAGGCACGCCGCCATGCGAGCTGTGGTCGGTGAGAATGTCTGGTGTCAAGGTGGTGAAATTGTAGAAGTATGTAAGACCGATGAAGACGTCCCCGCTGTATTGAAAGAGATGGTGGGTGAAACTGAGAGGGTTCGTCGTGATTGTCGCGCTAGGGAGTCAGCAAGACGTCGACAGCGGGACGTCGGCACGAATGCGGACGAAGGCGACGAGAATGAGTTGTCGTTAGACGCGGAATCCGTCATAGCGCGGGAACTGTTCGGTGGCGATAGGGCGGCTATGTACGCGGCTATGTACGCGATAGGGCGGCTTTATTTTTATGACATGTTTGTTTTATTTTTATCAAATGACTGTTACTGTAAAATTTTTGTACTGGAAATTTAGTAAATACTATTTTGTACTAGAAATTTAGTACCAATAAAAAGCATAAGTCGCATAAAAAATAAAGAAACGTATAATTGTATACCTAATATACCTACCAACTAATAAAAGTTTTTATTTTAGTCGGTTCAATTGTTTTGTTTGTTTTTATGACATGTTTGTTTTATTTTTATCAAATGACTGTTACTGTAAAATTTTTGTACTGGAAATTTAGTAAATAAAAAAAAATGGTTTGTTGAGTTTTCTTCTACGAAATTTTAATGATGGATCGGTGTACCGAATCTATCGCGGACCATGGCATCCTTTGTCCGGCTATCTCCTGGTATCGGGTAGCCGAATGGTCGAACAGAAATTTATAGCAGCCGACGTTTCGGTGACGTTGCAGCCGCCGCTGTCCAGTCTACCCTGGACAACGGCGGCTGCAACGTCGCCGAAACGTCGGGTGCTACAAAGTTCACGCGGTAAATTCGTTTATAAAGCTATTTATAATGTCAAACAACCGCGATAATCTTTGATTTCATAATAATTGCAAAGGCATGATACAAATGTGGTTAAAAAACGAATTTACCACGTAAAGTTTGGACACCAACGTTTCGGCGACGTTGCAGCCGCCGCTGTCCAGTCTACCCTGGGCAACGTCGCCGAAACGTCGGGTGCTACACACTTCACGCGGTAAATTCGTTTATAAAGCTATAATGTGAAGCAACCGCGATAGTCTGATTTCATAATAATTGCAAAGGCATACAAAAGTGGTTAGAAGTTTTTCGAATGTATTGAAAACTTGACGCTTATTAGATGTCCAATAACTAATTATTATACTCCAGTCACATTTCATAGAAGAAACTAGAAAATCACACTCCGAATTTGCCTAAACAAATGAAATCGCACCGCGGCGATATTGCAAAGACAGGCGCGCTGCCTAATTTTATCGATATTCGCGAAATCGCGGGGTGCGCATACCTATTTGTTTACGTAATTAGTATAGAAGAATTACCATATTTTGAGTGTGATTTCCTATAGTTTTTCTATGAAATGTGACTCTTTAGAGTATAATAATTAGTTATTAGACATATAATAAGCACATAATAACACAATATATTTGAAAAACTTTATCCACTTTTGTATTATGACCTGTCAAAGTTAATGCCAAATTTTCGTCACCGACTCGCAAAAGTTTGGATTTTTCTGTAATATCAGACAAAGCTGAAAGAACTGGTATGATTTTATAAGAAGTGTAGTGTAGTGGAAAAGTTATTATGAAAGAATTTCATATAAATAAAGTCCCTAAGTAGTCAGAAATACAAAATTAAAAAAAAAAAATTTTACGAGGAGACATCAAATTTTTCTTAGTTATTATGACTGAAAAACTAAATATTTTTGTATGCAAAGAAGTAAAACAAAATAATGGTTTTGGTAAAGCATTTAATAAAGAACATAACTGTAAATACAATTTCCGCATAGACTTTCGTATTTTGTGATAAAAACATCGAAATGATAAATAGGCGAGTTTTTTCACTTCGCCAAATTTGTAATTTGTCTCCATTATTATCTTAATTGATTTACGAGATAAGGTTATAATGTTTTATATGTCAAATTTCAATGCGATCATTTTACAGTTCTTCTTTTTATGATCTGTATAGTGGTTTACAAGTTATGGTCGTTTTTATCAAGGTCGTCGATTGTGCGCGCGAAAAGGTCGCGCGCGAATGGGACGGCTGAATTTTATTCCGCGAGGAGAGGGGTTAAGAATTAATTACTATAAAACATTGATTTGCTTACAAAAATAATAGGAACTGAATGGCAAAACTTTAACCATTTGCTTATTTGATTCTGTCGCCCAACTGGAACTAGCCCGTTCTAGGGTGGACAGGACTCTAATATTACGATCAAGCTTGATTGCTTGATTGCTTACAAATGTACAAGTTTTAGTAAAAAGCCAATAACACTAAATTGCCCTAAAATGTGGTCTTCAAAATAATAATAATAATAATAATAAAAATTATTAAAATATCATATAATAAATAAAATGCAATGCCATTAAATAATCGGAAATAAATATAATATAAAATTCGATTAAATAATATAAACAAATTATATGTCAGGAAAGAAAGAAACAGTCATGAGTATTTAATATATTATTATGTTAAGTAATATAGGATTTTATATAAAAATACCTAGTCACAAAAAGTACAATTGATTGTCAAAATAATATATAACAACAAAGTCAAATAATTTTTGGTAGTTAGTTCAATGTTCAATGTTTTAAAATATGTTCATAATTTGTGCACCTAAGTTTCATTAAACTATTATTTCTAACATTTGATGTATGGTTAGTCTGTCATGATTCGACAACCATTCCTTTAATTAATTTTTGAATTCCCTAAATGTCAAATTTATGTTTATTTCCATATTGATCATATTATAAAATCTCGGCGTAATGAAAGAGTAATGTCTTTGTCCAAATGATGTTTTCATTCTGGGTATTATTAAGCTATTTTCTAAAACATGTCTCGTTGGTCTTCGGTTCTGAATTATTCCTAAATTTGAGTTATTGTCCAAAAATAGTCTTAAGAAGGAAGGTTTTGAAAAAAGGTTTTAAAAAAAGGTTTCAAAGAGAAGTCGCCATCCCACTAATGAACTTATAAAATCCATTAGTGGGATGACGATATGGTCTACGTAGAATATTTTTTAATATAAATTTCTGCGCAACTTGCAATGGCTCTAGCAAGGTTTTACCACATCCACCCCATCCAATCATTCCGTAAGTAATAAGCGGTTCACATAAAGCATAATAAACAGTTTTTAGTGTTTTGAAATCCAGAATATTGCTCAGTTCTTTGGTATACGCCACACATTCAATGAACGGGTGATCTTCACAAAATTTGTCACTGAGATTAACACGACCGCGGTTTAATTCTGCAAACCAGCTATAAATTCATCTCGAAGAAAATTCGCGTTTACAATAGTTTCCCTTCTCTTCATTTGATGAGCTAGGAAAGTAATAAAGATTAGTTACTGTAAGTATTCTTAGTCTGACCAATATTGGTCTGCAAAAGTCCCCTGCAACTTCTCTATCAATCGCTTTTAAATACCTCGTTCTAATGCGATTTCCCGAAAACACGTCTTCGTGAGAGAGATATTAAATTGGTGAAATTGCAATCGATCTATAGTGAGGAGGTGTTGATAGCCAAACAGCGCCATCGAGGGGCTATTTCTGATTATAGGAATGCAAACAAATCATTGAAAATGACGCGAGTCAATATTCAAGCCGCGGCGCAAGGCGCCAGCAATGGCTCAAAATAGGTCAGCCATGTTTGTAATATCATTAATAAATATCCGTCTGGGATGTATCGTAACGTTTAGTTGGGTGCGAATTGATCTTTTGGCGTGTATTTAAGGGAAGCTAAGGTATTGGCGGAAAAACATTGTATTAAATCAAATCAAATCATATTTATTTTTAAAAAACCCGTCTAGGGTGTAGAAAATACAGACAATTAAAATGTAACAATGAAATAAAATAACATAAATCCCTAAGTTAAAACTCACTCAAATTGTACAAACATTTAGATAAAAAATATTATTTCGTTCGCTTTCCAAACTCAACATAATTATTAATATCCTTCAAGTTTTGTGGCAGCTTGTTATAAAAAAATATGCTTCTATACATCGTTGTGCGTTGGAGCTCTGAAGTGGCAGTCTGCGATGAATGGATATAAAGTGACTTGTTACGCATATTTTGGAAGGGTTTTAGAATTCGGATCTACTGTACATATGGTGACCGATGTATGCCGCTTCCGTCAACATGGTTGAGGGCGCCCAAAAGCGGTGCTTGCGTTATCTAAATTGGCGCAAACACACAAACATCGAGGCATACGAGGAACGAGCGGATTTCTTTAGAGTTGAACCACTCTATAATAGACGAACTGTAGCCGATATGTCTTTCCTCTATTTTGGTAAAATATCATAATAGACTATCCATCTTTAACTGAGCTTCAAACCTCTCAACCCCCCCTTCCTCCCCCTTTTCATCTCCACCTACCTCCAACTCCACCCCAGCCCCCTTCCCCCCCAACCCCTACAACCTCCCCACACAAACTCCACCCCCCAACCCCCCCCCAACTTGTGGTTGACCTAATACATCGGCGGAAAATATAGGTGGGTAGAGTGAAGTTGGGTTTCATTGTCGTGTTATTTTTTTTTACAGTTGATTCCTAGTAAAATATCTTTTTTTTTTTTCGACGTATAGCAGCGATTGGGCGAAGTCATCTTTCTGGCACATTTCAAAATACAGATCAATACCGATATAAATAAATTGGAATATAAATAAAATACCTACATTGGTTGGACAGATCGTAAAACAACACAAAAGTAGAAAAATGTAATTTTATTTTAATTTAGGCTGGAATGCCTTTTCTTGCAGTTTTTTTTTCAAATAAATACATTTGATTGAAATATTTCCATTCCGAGAGCATAGCGATCAAAACTAAAAAAGTATAAACCTAATATGTCGTTTTTTTTTTCAAAAAATAAAAAACAGATATCCATCGTTCGAATCTTGAGTAGAAAAAAGCTCTTTCAGTTTTTCCTTAATTTTTCGATTTTCCATGCAACATTTCCAACTTTCAATTCCTGTCGGACTTTATTTGGACTATTAAGAACATTTTGAAGAAAAAAATACCCAAATCGGTTTAACCGTTCAACCCAATTTGCGATTACCAACGAACAGTATTTCATCTTTATTTATATAGATTGAAACCTGTATACTAATTTAAATATTGACATCCATATGTAAATAATATTGAAATAATAAGAGCTATGATTTAAAAACTCGTTTGTTATTATATTATAATTATATTTCGAGATAGAATACTGTATACGCATATTTAGAGCGCCATCTACAGTGCGCCGCCATACGCATGATTCTACTACGAAAGTCGCCACATTCAGGGGCGGACCGTAAGTTTGTGGGGCCCTGGGCTAATATAACTTGGGAGCCAGCCTAATTGATCAACTAATTGCCATTTTGTCAAAAAACTGTTTTCGATAATAATGTCTAGGTCACTAGGTATACGGCAGAGGCGGCTCGTGAATATTTTTTATGGGTGTGCAATAAAAAAAACAGGATATAATTACTTACATTTATTTGTAAATAAAATCCATTCGCCGGTCTTTTTGTCCAGCGAAAACATCTATCACTTTCTTGTGAAAGTCTGAGATGGAATTAATTAAGCGTTTTTCTATGCTTATCATACACAATGCATTCAGACGATCTTGTGCCATAGTATTGCGTGAAAACGTTTTGACTTTATTTAACGTCGAAAAACAGCGCTCACTTTCTACTGACGTCATAGGAATGGTACAAATAATTTTTAGCAGTTTCATGCTTTCAGCAAATACGGATTCTAATGCAAATTCCATAAAATGTTGAAGTAAAGCAACGACGCCGTCAGCGTTGTGAAAATCTTCTCTGCTATAAATGACTAATAGCTCATTTTTCAGTTTAGTTTTTTCCAGGAAATCATACGTGTTTACCACTTTCTTAAAATCATCATCCGGAAAACTCTTATTGTAGTCTAAAAATTTGTCAGTGTAACACAATTTGGACGCCAATAAATGGTCTGTATGAACAAATCTGTCTTTTATCTGCATTCGTAATATGTCACACACTTCTTTTCTCATAGCTGAATGATTCACGTTATCAGGCCGACGTTTTTTCTTAGGCGAAGGCGGTGGAACAGCATCACGTAATTCATTGACGACCTTTTCAAATTTAGTGACTTCTTTCATAATTTTAATTGAGTCAAGGGATCGAGACTGCAAACACTTGAACAGCATTTCACAGTGGGGCATGAGCGTCGCGAAAAAGTTTAGCCAATATAAAAAATTGTCTTCATTTAAATATGAAAGGAGCATTTGAGCTTGATTAAATGTTTTTGGGTCACTGTTACGACTGTCCATTATTGCTTGCATACACTCTTTCAGGGGCTCTAAGTTATCGTATAAAACTTTTACTGTACGTGTATTATAATTCCATCTTGTCTGTGGAGCGGCAGGTATTCTTTTGTGGACGATTTCTTTTAAAAATTCGGATCTTTTCGGCGATCGCGTGAAAAACGATGGAAATGCATGCAAATTGCAAAAGAAGCTTCGTACTGTGTGGTTAATCGATGCACATTTTTCTAAAATTAAATTGAGTTGATGCGCGTAACAATGTACATAATAAGCATATGGGTAGATATTTCTAATAATCTTTTGGACGCCATTTGTACTTCCACTCATGACGGCAGCTCCGTCGTAGCTCTGACCAATTTTTTTTTTTTTATCAATATTTAAAGAATCAAGCTCTTTCATGATTTCAGCCGCTATTACTTCTGATGTATAACCCTTAGGTTGTAAAAATTTCAAAAATCGTTCGTAAATTTTACCATCATGTATATACCTTATAATAAACACCAGCTGTTGAATAGTAGAACAATCAGTTGATTCGTCTGCCTGAATTGCAACAAAATCTGCATTTTTTATTTGTATCTGTATTTCACATCTGCAAACTTCATAAATAGCATCCAAAATATCGTTTTGAATTGATTTAGACGTACCTTTAAAACAGAACTGCTTGATAAGTGCTGCTTCATGGCCAAATCGATCTCTGACACAAAATCAACCAAGCCTCTATATATTCCGGGATTCAGAGATTCCGTAGATTCATCGTGTCCCCGTAATGCAATTTGGAATGCACCACAGAATACCACGCAATCTATTAAGCGACGTAAAATATATCGATTTTCATCAACACGCTCATTGAACTCTCGAATAGATTTTCGATAAGCAGAATCGAGCGCCTTTCGAATATCTTGTCGCCCGATAGATGCCAATTGCACTTCATTTAACATATGAAATCGAGATTGCGAATGTTTTTTCACTTTAATTGAAAGATGCGCTAAATCTTGAACACCAGTTTCTGTCCATACAGTCTCGGCACCACCGCCCGCGCCGGCTCCAAACACAAGACATGGAAAACAAAACAATTTGTTCGTTTCTTCACACCCACATAACCACGGTGTTTTGGTATACTGCTCAGGTTTGAAAACACGTGTATAAGTTTTAGATTTTGTACTACACGTTTGTGTTAGCGTTATTTCAGGACGCGGTCGCCCCTTTGATTTTAGTTCGAGACGCACTTCTAAAGTCTTTTCACAGTTTTTTATGTACGACACACTGTATTGTTCCATTGTTACCGCCAAATAACATGCAAACAAGCTATTTTTCTAATTATTTACAGTCAAACAGTGCCAAAATTCGATATTGCCTCGCGCGCGTGTCAATTATTGACACTGACTGACATTTAATTTTGTTTACGTTCGAACAGTATGAACGTAGTCGCACTGGCTACGTCCCGGTGGGAGCGAGATAGCGAGCCGAGAGCGCATGCGCGTTGTTCACCCGTTGGAGCGGCGCTCTTAATACTGCTAAATTTCGATACAAAATCTTTTGTTTCACGTGCAGGAGATTGTCGATTTTTCTCTTTCGCACTCGTTACATTCAGTGCTGTTTGTTGTATTGAACATTGGTTCATAGGAGCGTATTCGCTGGCGCTCCACTTAGTCGGTCGGATTATTGTTCCTAGCGATGGATTATTTTTAAAAAAGTGTACAGGGTAATTATTGATTTAATTGCTTAAATTTTTGTGGGAGTGCACCGCACCAGCGCTCCTTAGGACGAGCCGTCACTGGTATACGGTATAGGGAAAAAGATGACAATATAATATTTTATTTATTTAATATGACAGATACACAAGCAGCGACTGCAAGACATTTTACTTTTCACTAAAAATATTCAAATCGATTAGTAAAAACGTACTTATAAAAACGTTGTAACTTAAGCTATTAAGCAACTTAAATAATTATTTATCCAGGCAAACTAAGTAAAATAATATATAATATTAATATAATATAAAGAATATAAGTAAGTAGTATAAGTAAAATGTAAACAAACACTTCGATATTTCAGGATTGACACAGGGATCGTTCTTTAAAAAAGTATCATTCAGTGGTTAGTTATTAAAGGAAGAACGGAAACTGAATGTATCCTCATGACATTTCAAAAATAGCAACACATTTACACACACACAATTTACACAACCTCACATCTCTAACAATATAAATTGCCCATGTGACAAAATATTAAATAAATGTACGCCATTATGACTAGTAATTTTAATGAACGATACGCATCTTTCATACACTTTTCCCCGAAAACAGTATCGTAATACAATAGCAAGTTTATCATTGTGAGACAGATTTAGGGTTGAATCCATCACAATTGACTAGTATTTTGTGTCGTCGTTATTTATCTAAGTTATAATTTGTTTAATTATATGTTTGCCCATAATCTCAATTATTTCGTCGTACGCTGTTTTTGATAAACTTACGACATTATCGATTTTGTCCATTGTTTTCAATAGGGGCTGGAGCCCCTTATATCCACGGGGCCCTGGGCTGCAGCTCAAAAAGCCCTAATATATATCCGCTTCTGGCCACATTGAACATTTTCCTTAATTTTAGGAACTGTGAGTGCCATCTGCGCGTTACGTCTTGTAGTAAAATACTGGTGACCAAATCGGAAAGCGTCGTTGAGCAATCGAATACGATATATGCACAATGGTATATGTAAATAAATGTTGCTTGCTATTTTTACATCCTTTTCACGCTGGTCGGTTATCGCTGTATGTGTCGGTTTTGACATTTATGACATTAAAATACAATAAGACAATTTATGCAAGCAATAAGGCAAGCAATGAAAATAAGATTTAAGGAACTCATTTATAAAATTTCAACTTTTCTGATCCGCTTATTTGAACATTCTTTTATATTAAAACTTGCAGGACGCCATTCCCTCCGCTCGTGTCGCATAGACTCGCTATGACACTACGTAGCCCACTGATGTGAGTTGCTTGACGAGGATATATCTATACGGTCAAGCGTGCTTGACAAGTATTGTAAAAATTATCCGGCATTGTCCACCTCGGTGTTCGCTTGTCAAGCATCATCATATTTGTCAAGCATATCCATAGACGGTCAAAATTGCTTGTCAACCACGAAAAATTCACGTGCTTGACCAGCAATTTTGTCCTTCGAGGGAGGCCTTTAGTTTGATTGATTTGCAGCCTAACTTCACGCATATATTCTTAGCGCCCTCTGCTCTGCCGTGATTACAGGTTTGGCTAGGAATAGTAGAAGTGCAGGATCATTAAATTAAATAAAAATGAGCCATTTTAAAAAACCATTTAAAAAATCTTTACAGATTAATAAATATCAATTAGATCCGCTTTGGCGCAACTTTCTAATTTGATCTCCTTCTGATCCAGCAGCTCCGAGTGTTTATCCAAAACCAGCTGATTGCACTCTCTCAGTTGTTGAATTATGACTTTGGTATTTTTGGCTATTTTGTCGCTTTCTACGCGAATTTTATGAGATAGTTGTCTGATCTCCAAGAGGACGTTGTATATTTCTCGTCGGATGCATCTTTTCTTTCTATGAATGGACTGTAAGAAAATGAAATTTATTATTAAACATTTAAAAGAAAATATTTTAAAACACTACTTGAAACAAATTTTGAATTGCAGATTCCTAATACCCATTCCATAAAATAAACGGAGACATTGGGCTTCCTAATAATAAAAAAAGAAGAATCACAAAGTAAGCAAGAAAGACTTTTTTTCTATATATATTCAACAATCTATAAAGACTTCTTTCAGCCCAAGACTTTCTGGGCAATTATTTAAGAACGGCATCGCAAAGGCGCGTCGCCGTAACATTCGCCGTTAAACATTGTTTATTTGTTTGTTTAAACTCTTTGTTGCGAATTTCACAATCGGCGGGTTTATTGCCATACGACTATCTCTTTCACTTTCGTTCCTGCTCTGTTGGTGGAAGGAAAGCAATTAATTTGAAATTGAAATATTTCCTTATCAACAATCAATTATTGTCAATCATCGATTATCAATTAATCTACTATAGTATTGTTTAAACTTACACTTTCTTCATTTACGCATCTCTTAATAATATCTTTAGCCGTCTGATAGAGTGTCTTCAATTTATTCTCTAGTTCTTTAAAAGCCAGGCGTAGGTCTTCCCCATGTTTTAACGCCATATTGGAGCAGTCGGAAAAGTCATTAACGGCATACTTGATTTGTTGGCGAAGTTGTTCCTCCAATTTATTTAGACATGGCGGGTAATCAAGTCCTTTGCTACGGAAATCCCTTTTAGTGCGTAATATCTTTTTACTTAAGTCGGAAGTGCGCTGCAACCACAATTAAAATAAATTAATAGTAAAAAGACATTTTTTAAAACAAACATTTAATAAAATGCTCTGTCCTGAGCCAACCCAGGGTGCATTAGCCATGTCACAGTGTAACTTAGAACGGGCTATCATAATTAAATGCGTATACAAAATTTCGTTTCTGTGCTGTCGACCGTTGATGAGTCCCCTCGTTGGAAGCCAACCCTGGGAGCAGCAGCACTGTCGCGGTGAAACTTAGAACAGGCTATTATAATTGAATGCGTATACAAAATTTCTTTTCTGTGCTGTTGACCTTTGAGGAGTCCCCTCGTTGGAAGCCAACCCTGGGAGCAGCAGCACTGTCGCGGTGAAACTTAGAACGGGCTATCATAATTCAATGCGTATTCAAAAGTTCGTTTCTGTGAGTTTGGACGTTTAGGTCGCCTCATCGGGAGCCAACCCTGGGTGAAATTTAGAATGGGCTATCTTAATTAAATTGTGTGTCTGTGCTGTTGACCGTGGAAGAGTAGCTTCTTCGGGAGCTGATCCTAGTTGCAAAATCAGGTCATGCTCACCATAAAAATGCATTGTCATCGGAACTGAACCAACGTGTAAATTTTCAACTTCCTAGGATAAGAAAAAGTACTTCTTATTCAGCTTGCAAGATTTGACCTAAAAGAACATACCTACTAATATACATTGCAATGTATGTTAGTAGTAAATAAAATATTTTAATAAGAAGATAAAGTTGTTTAAATCAAACACGTTAGTTGATTAAAGTAAAAATTTGCCGGATAAAAAAAGATTTCCGGAATTTATATACCTAATACACAAACTTCCAGCAGTTGCAATGGTAAAAAGGAAATACCA
This sequence comes from Micropterix aruncella, assembly GCA_944548615.1. Lineage (NCBI taxonomy): Eukaryota > Metazoa > Arthropoda > Insecta > Lepidoptera > Micropterigidae > Micropterix > Micropterix aruncella. The sequence goes on along the minus strand of OX155959.1, from coordinate 27,149,201 downwards.
GACTAATTATATAACACCTTACTCTGTATGGCCTCGATTACTTCGTAAATAGATGTATCGTCAATTTTTCAATTAGATTTAATACAATTTATCGAAGCAATATGACATCAATAGCATTGCACTGGATATAAATCATTCTCAAATTCTTCAATAGAGTTTTCAGGGGGTAATTGTATTTACATAGGATAAAATTGTATAATAGGTATTATTATTATTTTAAGAGGTTGAAACTCTTGTAAATACAATATAAGCTTGAGTTTAAATTTCTCAATCCAGAATAAAGATTTAAGTCTGTAACAAAAACCGCTTTGTTTTCTGCGCCTTTGTGGCGCGTAGGTTCTCAAAACCCATGGTTAGCCAGTGTTTTTTTATGTTTCCTGGCGGTTTCTGGCTGATTCCGAATGTTTCTCCCATACTTTGACAAATATACATGATATTCGCGAGATTTCGTAAATATCAAGTTTGACAGATAGTGATGCGCAGTTTCGTTCACTTTTGACCAAGGTTTGATTGATTTGAAAGGGGACACTGGACGAACCGTACGGTTCTATAATTCGGCCTATCTGTCAAATTCTGCCCGTGCGAAAAAGATGGCGAACGAAAGGTTTTGGAGATATTTACGGGCGAGAGGAAGGCCGCCGTAATCGAGGAGTGCAGTTAGATTTTATTGGGAGGCGTTTTTTTCTTTTTATGTGAAGTGTTCGTGATTTATCTGGTAAGAATTTACTTTCATTTGGGTTTATTTTTAACGTAGAATCGGCGCAGTTTTAATTTATTGTTTTTCCTTGCACACAGCCCGTGGCACCATTGTTTTGTAATGCAATTGCTGCTAACGTTAGGTGTATGGTCAGGTAAAGCCGACGAACTTGCTAGGACGGGTGCAAAGGGAACGTTATACGGCCCTGAACCTTGCTGTTGCGTACCAAAAAGCCTTGCAAACCTAATGCTCAAACAAATGTGTTTAGAACAATCCGTCAACCACTGGAACAACACGCCAGGGTTGAATCATTCCAAAGCGCTTATTTTAAGGCTTACGACCGTAAGACGGCCCGTGAGGCCCTATCGCTAAATAGGAACAATCTACGCATACTGGTGAGGGCGCTCACGGGGCATTGTGGCCTGAACAAACACATGTTCAACCTCAAGCTCAGAGACACAAAAATGTGCAGGCTCTGCCAAGTGGCAGAGGAAACTCCCCAGCACCTCATGTGCGAGTGTGGCCCGCTGATGCGTAAAAGATACACCCACTTGGGTGGTCACTACCTCCAACCTGAGGAGGTAAAACAATCTGGCGCCATAAGCCTGCTGCGGTTCTTAAATGACACGAGGCTTAGCGCAGAACTATAGTAGGTGGCGAACACAATAGATCAGCAATGGTCGCAGTGTTACAAGGCTCATAAAGACCTTAGAAAAGCCCCACTCAACAAATAATAATGGTCAGGTAATATGAGTGGTTTATCTCACGAGACAATTTCACTTGGATTTTTGCCTCCATGTGACGGAAATAACCCCAATCTTTGACGGGAGCACGTGTTCTGTCGGCGCATACGCGACACGGAACGAAAACGGGAGATTAGCAGCGTGTTCTTGGTGGATTAAACTAACTTTTTTCATACCTGCGTGATTTTCTTTTTTTGTGTTATAAGGTTAAAGAATTTTCTGTGATCCAAATCCAATGAAAATCAGCATTTAGCCCACTCTCTGAGGTTGGTAATTTTAGTGTGACTAAGATTAATCATTTTGTTTTTTTTTTAATAGTTTCCATCTTTGCTATAAAAGAGACGGTGGCGTCAATATATATTTTTTTGGTTATTGTGATTCTTGTCGTGCTTTATTACTCACGTAAGCTTACCTATAACATCCGGTTTTACGGCTTTATTTTATAAAAATGAGTATATACAGCCTTTTTATTTTAATTTAATGGATGGCTGATAACGAGCGCACCATTATCATCAGCGCACCAATATCGAATACATTCGAATTTTTCAAATATTTTAAACTGTCATCATTAAGAAAGGAAATTCGCTAATTTAATAAATGTATTTATTCATTTGTGTGTGTCTATTTATATTCGGAAATTATATCCAGGATTTTTCCCTAAACATCTCTTTAATGGAATAATCGAGGTTGAAGTGATTGCAAAGGTTTATAATGTTTTTTGCGGTTTTCATAATACTTATATTTTAATCCCGATTAAATATCAGATTGGTTTTATTCAAAAAAGGTTCCCCATATAAATTGTCTAGAAACTGTATTCAGGATTTCTCCTTAAACATCTCTTTAAAGGAATAATCGGCAATTGAATATAAGGTAATATAAAAAAGACCTACAAAATTAAATTTAGAGGAAAGACTCAGCTATTAAAATAAAGTAATAGGTATTTAGAGATGTTTAGATATTCAAGCCCTAAAAGTTTAAAAAAGGTAAAACCTATATATAATCGTTTGAGCTATAGAAGTACTACGTGACTGCAAGCTCATTATCGGGAATGAGAAAGACGACCATCCCTGCAGGTCTCGGCATAGTAGGGAAGACCCTCGCAGACCTTACAGCAAGAAAATACCCTGTATTTCTGCTATTAAGCAGAAAACAATATACCGGATATGCGAGCGAGCCAATATGACCCCCAAGAACAACAGGGTTGCAGTCATTAATGACATTTTACTCGAGTCGTTCGAAGTGGCAGAAATGGAGTATTGGTCTGTGGAATCGGTGGTACAAATGGATGATACGGTTTACTACTTCGAGGAGTTCCTCAAGACCCTCGCGACCCTCCTGGTTTTCCTGAAAAACCTCCTAACGCCCAAACTCTGCAATGGTACCTGTTTGAGGGTGAAGGCTGTTGGCACAAGAACGTTATCGAAGCCAGAGTGTTCACCGGCTGTGCTCGCAGTGTGTCAGTATTCATGGCACGTACCTATACCATTTATACCATCGGAGTACCTACCCCTTTAATCTCAAACGACTGCAGCTTATCCTCAAGATCTGGTTATAAGGTTAAAGAATTTTCTGTGATCCAAATCCAATGAAAATCAGCATTTAGCCCACTCTCTGAGGTTGGTAATTTTAGTGTGACTAAGATTAATCATTTTGTTTTTTTTTAATAGTTTCCATCTTTGCTATAAAAGAGACGATGGCGTCCATATATATTTTTTTGGTTATGGTGATTCTTGTCGTGCTTTATTACTCACGTTAGCTTACCTATAACATCCGGTTTTACGGCTTTATTTTATAAAAATGAGTATATACAGCCTTTTTATTTTAATTTAATGGATGGCTGATAACGAGCGCACCATTATCATCAGCGCACCAAATATGGAATACATTCGAATTTTTCAAATATTTTAAACTGTCATCATTAAGAAAGGAAATTCGCTAATTTAATAAATGTATTTATTCATTTGTGTGTGTCTATTTATATTCGGAAATTATATCCAGGATTTTTCCCTAAACATCTCTTTAATGGAATAATCGAGGTTGAAGTGATTGCAAAGGTTTATAATGTTTTTTGCGGTTTTCATAATACTTATATTTTAATCCCGATTAAATATCAGATTGGTTTTATTCAAAAAAGGTTCCCCATATAAATTGTCTAGAAACTGTATTCAGGATTTCTCCTTAAACATCTCTTTAAAGGAATAATCGGCAATTGAATATGAGGTAATATAAAAAAGACCTACAAAATTAAATTTAGAGGAAAGACTCAGCTATTAAAATAAAGTAATAGGTATTTAGAGATGTTTAGATATTCAAGCCCTAAAAGTTTAAAAAAGGTAAAACCTATATATAATCGTTTGAGCTATAGAAGTACTACGTGACTGCAACCTCATTGTCGGGAATGAGAAAGACGACCATCCCTGCAGGTCTCGGCATAGTAGGGAAGACCCTCGCAGACCTTACAGCAAGAAAATACCCTGTATTTCTGCTATTAAGCAGAAAACAATATACCGGATATGCGAGCAAGCCAATATGACCTCCAAGAACAACAGGGTTGCAGTCATTAATGACATTTTACTCGAGTCGTTCGAAGTGGCAGAAATGGAGTATAGGTCTGTGGACTCGGTGGTACAAATGGATGATACGGTTTACTACTTCGAGGAGTTCCTCAAGACCCTCGCGACCCTCCTGGTTTTCCTGAAAAACCTCCTAACGCCCAAACTCTGCAATGGTACCTGTTTGAGGGTGAAGGCTGTTGGCACAAGAACATTATCGAAGCCAGAGTGTTCACCGGCTGTGCTCGCAGTGTGTCAGTATTCATGGCACGTACCTATACCATTTATACCATCGGAGTACCTACCCCTTTAATCTCAAACGACTGCAGCTTATCCTCAAGATCTGCTTCGCTATGACCATCAATAACTCTCAAGGGCAGTCGCTAAAGGTGGCAGGAATCGAATTGAGGAGGACTGTTTCCCACATAGGCAATTCTATGTGGCTTGCTCCAGTGTGAGCTGATCTAGCATTCTGATAACCAGCGCTTCGGGAGAACCACTAATACCATCTACAAAGAGGTCCTTTATTAAAAAATATTCTTTTTTATTTCTTAGTCTTTCTTAGTCAGTATTTTTTTATTTCCGTGTCATTCTTAAACAATGTAATTTCTATATTCTGTTTCCTAAATTCAAAGATAATTTAAATTCAGTATCTTACCTTTAGCAGAGCGGCATGTTGTATATTTTCAACATCTTTAACAGCTCTCCTAACAGAGTCTATTGCATCGGTGATTTTATCCAATCCATGATTTTTAGAAATTTCCGAAATTTTCTCTAATATATTTCCGATGATGGGAGTGAAGTCATGTACGATTTCATCAATGCTTAAAAGTGCCGTTTCTTCTGTTCCGTCCAGACAATTCACCTAAAATGGTGATTATGTATGAAATGTATTATTTTTATATTGAAATTATTTTATATTTTTTTACCAACCTGTCCGAGACCTAAAATTAACAGGCACAACAGTCCTACTTTCATTTTGATGCTTTTCAATATCCATATCGTCATTATCACTTCCTTATTTTATAGTTTCTGTTTACATGATTACAGTTATCTATAACAATAACATTTTATATTTTAAGTGTTTGATAATATATCCTTGATTAATTGTTACTTTAATTACCTTTCTTTTTGTTTCAGGTACGTTAATTTGCACTGTTTAATACACCTGTGTGGTAAGTTAATTAAATACGAAAATAGTGAAGATATTTTATTATCTTAATCATATATCAAAATAGAAGGTGCTTTAAAGTGAGCGAGGTCTTGTATTCTTACGGCAGACGAAATAAGATCGAATGATCCCGAATAACTCCCTCGCGAATTTCAGAGTTCGGTGCGCAAGCCTGAGTCCAAGTTTGAGCAGTGTCCTTAGACTGATCTCTCCGTTGCTTATCTATGAAATAGAACAGTGTATTTTAGAAAGGCAATAACAGTATTTTCCTATTATATAATTACAAATTACAGATTATTTATTGATTTCAAATTGTGAGTAGATTCAATATATAAAAGTCTTAACCTAACTAGGCTGCCGCCTGTTCTAAGGTAGACAATTTATTTTAATTATCCTAAGAAATCTATAATATTATATTTATATAAATAAACAAAATCATACATAATGTAACAGAAATATCTTAATTACCTAATTAAAAATTCGTAAGAAAATATCATGGAAATTGTCAATAACCTATTATTTTATTTTAAAACATGATAAAAATTAATATTTATTTATATATGTATTAATAAGTATTAATGTGTATTAATAATATACAAAATAAATTCACAAAAATTAAAATAAAATTATATTTAGTAATCATCAATTAATATTACTACATATACTATTATGTTTTTATTATAAGGATTTAATTATCTAATAAGGTATTCAATATCTGCATTTGTACAATTTAAGAGATAGGCACTCAAACTATTTTTAAGTGTATATGAAATTTTAATGTCTTTAATGTTTGGCGGTAGGCAATTATAAAATTTGGGGGCAAGATAAGAGAAACTGGATTGGTCAAAAGCGGACCTCCTGAGTGGGATTGCAAAATGTGTTTGTTTCGATCTTCTTGTCACACGAGATTGCTGGCTTTTTTTCTGTTATCCTAACTCACTCTGGAATTAAAATATATATAAATAGGTTTTTGCCATTGGCGTTACTAAGACGGTGCAGCCGGTGCGGCGCACCAGGATACACGGAAGTCCGGGGGCTCAAAATGGACTTCCATTCGATTGACGTTCCATTCAAATCTACTAGGAATCTAAGGAAGCCGAAAAACTGGATGTTGTAACACTGATCGATGATTTTGAAAAGTGTGAATCAAGACGAAACCATTCTAGCAATGTATTACTTCATAATTTTTTAAAATATATTAAACAGTTTTTATTAATATGTAGATATGCAAAAGTTGATACATTTGTAAAAACATTAGGGGCTCTTGCTTACCAGTTATAGCGTCGTATAAGCACAAATGTTTCCAACATTCTCTACCAGACTTTGCCTTCTTAGCACCCCGGTCTAGTCACGAAATCCAGGTCGCTTGTGCGGCGTCTGCCTGATGTAAGCGGTTATTCAGTTCCCGCTATTGTCTCTTGGCATCGGGTGGCCAACGGATCGACTCAAGGGTTAAAGTCAATCAACGGATCGATTTAAGGGTTCAAGGTTCGGCAACTACTTTCCGCTGACATCGAAAACATACGTCTTCAGACCCCATGGTTGTAAGCCGGCTGGGAATTCAATACTTAGCATTCCACCGTATACACAGAATTTTCTATCTTCTGATCTGATCCTGAACCGCCACCGACTGCAAGATTACAGCCGCGGTGGAAGCTCACAGATAAGAGGCTAGACTCTTCGAGGAGGCTACCAGATAAGAGTTGAACCGTGAGTTGGTCAGGCCACATGACTTAGAGTTTGGCCAACACCGTTCAAGCTATTAGCTTCAGTGAAAAAGCGCTTCCAAATAAACAAAAATGAAATAATAAAAAATAAAATGCTTACTTTTTTGGCGATTTCTCTTGGCGTCTTGAGCATTGGCAGATGGTCTCGCCTGTATTTCTCCCAAGCTGTAAACACAGCCATGAAGTAACCGTTGCTAACTTTGACGCCTGCAACGAGCGGCTCAAATGCGCACTGAAATAATAATAACATTTAATTTTTCAATGAAATATTCAAAAATAAATATGATTAAAAAAAGAAATAAGTACCTCCCGAGCAGAATATAAGTTTTTTACAATATGTTCTAATAAGGCAGAAACCTACAAAATATAAAAAAAATATTAACAATTTGTAATAAAGAAACATTGATTTTTTGTTATATCCATGCTTACAATAGAACCTGTTCTCATATTTAAGGATTTAGACCGGAGAACCTCATCGAAATCGTAATCATCATCATTGTTGGCAGAACCGTGTTTTGCATCATCTTCTTGAAGACTTAGGTTATTGTCATCGTCAACCAAACTCGATTCAGACGCGCTAATGCACTATGAAATGAATGATAACTTTAGTTTTCACATACTTTTTCTAATTATTTTTGATAAATCATACCGTGGCTGAATAAAACAAAATCGCTGACAGAATAACCAAAAGTGATAATCTCGACATGGCTGTTGCTGGAGGTTGGTTGAAACACATTCGCATTTTCTTTAAAGACTCCTTAATATTTATACCTTAAAAATCTTTAAAACGAATTTAAACCGTATCCGATTAACCCTACAATGCGAGTTTTTTTTGTTGATAAATTTTGCTATTTTAATTTTACGATATTAAATAAAACTTATATTTTATATTTACTTGTATACATATAATCAACGAACTTATCACTAAGATCTCTTCCAATCATGCATTGCGAAATAAATTCAAAATCTTGGCGTGTGTAACAAGTGTGAAACCAAAAATATAAAATCGGTTGTGTCACCCTAAAGCCGCAATTATATTAGGGCCACGCCGCATGTTGCAACGCGTGGAATTGAATTCGGTTTCATATATTTAGTATGAAAATGATTATATTAGACATGGCCCGCGTGTCGCTGCGCGAGCTGACGTCACGCAGATCACTCGATTTCGATCGGCGTGGGATCAGTGGTGGGGGAAGCCACGCGTTGGCTCGCTTCTCGCTAGTATAATCAGCCGTGGGCACTCGCATTTGCGCGCGTGGCCGAGCAAGTAGGCAGACGCATACCTACGTAGTGCGCATACCTACGTATGTTTTAATATTATTTTCAATAAAAGGATGTATGTAGTCGAATTGTGTTTTTATCAATATGAAATATTGGTGTAATCTAGTTTCATCTTCTCCTAGTTTATTTTCCAATAAATGCTATTCCCTTCGAGTTCCTCTTACTGTTTTATTGGATGCACCCAATATTTCCTCTTCTTTGTTTTCTTATTGAGTAGGCTTAATATAAGTAGGTACCTAGTCAATATTTTCCTTAGCATCCGTATCTGAGTAGGACGAAAATATCGTAGACGAGTGCGGACGATGACGGCCACAATTGAACTGACACGAAAATTCGTCAGCACGCGCTGGGACACGACACTGTAGTATAATCAGCTGCCCGTTGCGTGGGACACGCGGCGTGGCCCTAATATGATTGCGGTTTAAGACTTTACCTGGCAAGCAGATAACTCATCCCTATCCCGAGCGCCAAATTACTCAACTCCCCCCCCCCCCTGCAACCCTCCTCCCCTCTCTAGGGAGGATGTTTTTTTTTCTTCAGAATTACAAATCTTCCTCTATAGAATAAAAAAAATATTTTTTGGTTAAGTACTGCTGCAAGGTGAACTTTAGATTTTGGAGCCTGTAACGGAAATGATTTCTGTGACAGGGAGACAGGCATATAATACTTTGTAATGTTTATATGAGAGGACACATACTTGTAATCATTCGGTTACAATATAAAAAACAGATTCATTTACTAGCTTCTTTTTAGGATGTAATCAAGAAAAACCTGAAACACCGTCAAAATTACAGTTTACGGTAATTACGTTTGGCGTTGAAAACTGCCATGAGGTTTCGTGATTCCAGACGATTTCTTATAAACCTATCTCCATATGGTCCGCGTACACCACCAGATGTATCCCTGACTATTTTGAGCATTCGTTCTATAGTTTAATGTGGTAGGTAAACCCTTTGACAGTAGGTGGTATTGCCGCCGGGTGATCCAATCTCCACATAAACCGACAGCGACTTAGCAAAGTGCGATACAGTTTTATTCACCAAAATTTGTCCTTCTATAATAAGATTCCAGAGCAAATGAAAAGCCTAGGAGAGGTCCAATTTAAAAAAATAATTATACATAATTTGGTAAGAAACCCAATTTATAGTAAGTATAAGGGAGTTTGAAAATTCTGAGTTTATTTTCCATGTTGATGATTAATTAAATGCGTAAAGTTTTAAACATAATGATATTATGATAGCTGACATTCTAATTTTCATATAATTTATTAAAGATCTATTCATTTTTAAAAAAAATACGAAGGCATATTGCTGGATTGATATTAAAATATATATTTTTTGATTATTCTACATAGAATTTGCATTTCTATTTTAATATATTATTCTACCTGACTCTTAAATCACATTGGTATATTTTGATTATTTGTATGTAGGTAATATTGAATATAATATTACAGCGATGACAACTATCACGATAGTTATGTTTTTAATAATTAAATTTTTAGCATTTAATTTTGTGACGCATCCAAGTGTAGGAATGCCTATCTACTGGAGTAGTTGATTGTATTGTATTGTATTGATCGGGTTTTTCCACGTGGTCGGGTCGTATCACGCGGGAAAGACTTCAGACCTACCGCTTTCATCTTTTGACGAGGGGGCAGGTTAAAATGGGACTCGGAAAAACTGGAATTGCCACTGTATCTGTCTGTAGTAGTATTACTGCTGTATAGGATTAGCGGACTGATTTGATAGGGCGGCGAGAGATAGCTGCGATGTACGTACGTTGTTTTATTCTCTACTCATTATTCAGTAATCATCATCATTTTGGTTGTTATTTAATATTTATATTACAGAAACAACAATTATTTTGAGACTAAAATCATCTAACAATAATATAGACTTTTTATTTTCCGAAAATTCAACCCCTTTGCGGCACTATTAAATTTTGAATTTGTTTTATTTTATTATTTTTCTTATAATCTCCATCCATAGACTATCTTTCCTGCATAGGGGGGTTTCGATAAATATATTTTTTTTTCTCTATACTACTCCTATCCCTCTCTCCACCCCCCCCCCCTCCATATTGCAAACTCCCAGCCACCCAGTTCTTCAGTGACTGCCATGCTAGGTCGACCCGAGCGACGGTCATGGTTAGTTAAAGTTCTTCCCCGCCTAAACTTGGCCCACCAACGTATAACCGTAGAATTTGGTGGAGCATCAACCTTTAATGTATCTCGTAAAACTTGAAGTATTCGCGCCGTATTTTTTTCAATCAAATGTATTTAATTACCTCACGTAATTCCGTTTCTTACGTTTTCGCCGACATGTATTTACAAGTTTCAAACAAATGAATCTTATTTAAAAAAACAAACGAAGATTAGCTTTTGTTTTTTAGATTATAATCACGGATATATTAGCTGAGCCTGCAGTACTTATGTTTATATGGTTCCAAAGAGTTTGTAACTCATAATAGTTTGTGCTTCATATACTAAGTTTAAACGAACGGGGACCAGGCGCATCCTAAACGTTCTATCGCAGTGCTAACACTGCGATAGGACTATTTTTACGCAGTGGTGGTATAAGGGTGTTAATAGCAAATCATATTTAGCGTAACTCTCAGAGGGCTTTTACGTTTTAATTAATTGTAATTAATTTAGGGCCTAAATAAAAAACGTGGCTAAGTGCTGCCCTAGAGAATCAACCAGTCTAATGATATTATAATAACCAGTATAACAACCCGTATAATGATATTATAATAAAACACACCCACCGCTTACATTATAGGAATAATCGCTCCTGAAAGTTTTCGAAGTCAGTTTAAAGCCTTAATGTTCAAGGCAATGAGCAACTTTTTTAAGTCCAAATATTAAATTGGTTCCTTATCGAGGAGTTCACTTAGAAACGTTTTAAAATTAATGCTTATGTTTTTCAAAAAACTAAAATTCTTCAGATATGGTCGTTCCCAGGTATCATGCACATCTACTCCAACTGATGCGCTCGATGTTTTAAATAAAAGGCCCACATCTATATTCGATACATTTGCACTGATAAGAAATCACGTATAGCTAACCGCGCACTGCGGTAAAATCCCGAACGTTTCATTTTCGGGAAAAAAAGAAAAGTACCGACGCACGATCAGTAACGTAAGTACTCTGGAATTTAAAGATAATGTCATCAAAAGAACAGAAAAACAAATGAATTCCTTAGGAGAATCGTGTAGGAAGATCGTGTACTTTATGACTATGACTTGATCGCAGCTGAAGCAAAGTACCATACCGTTTGCTATACTCATTTCTTGAATCGACCACCATCTACTGAGAATAAGCCTCGCCGTATTTTCACGCTAGTGGTCACATTTTATATGCGAAATCTGCTCATTTACATTTTCAAGATATGATGAAATTGGAAAATACAACGGATAGAAAGAGTTTTGAGAACTTTAAAAATGGATTATGGCAGAACAGAAAAAATCTATTATGGCACATGGGCGGATATGGTAATCGAACAAAGTCTTATGAACTCTATGAAGACAAAAGGGAGAGTATCTCGAGGTCGAAGTACTCAAGAAAGTGTTTTATGTAACAAGGTTTATGCTATGTACGCTACAAATACAATTTGTGAAGAAATTGAAAAGTTTTGTAACATTTCGTTAGATTCTGCTGAACAACACGTTGATGCAAGAGATTCGAAAGAAAAAAGAGATAACACTAAATGTTTAAAGATTTGAAAAATGTTCACCACTTCAATTTAAATTGTAAGAGATGTACGTACAGCAGCTAAATAAAGAAAAAAAATCAATATATTTACTTGTTTTATTTCTACTTAAAATCTACTTTCAATAAATTAATATAAAATTAGGATATACAATAAGTGTTTCATTAGATGAGTTTTGAATTACACAAAGTAGGTAAGCAATTAAAGTCTGCCTTAGAACAGGCCTAGGCCTAGTTAGGCGACTGTGTCAATCATTAAAAATAATGTCGCATCAATTTCTTGCTAACATCTTAATCAAATATGACATTAATTTTTTACTAGATGTGTTACTACTACTAAATAAATAAAAAAATAAAATATTAAATGAATATATTAGATGTACAATGTAACATTTTATTAAAGAACATGTAGCAGCTAATAAATAATACCAATTATTAATTGTTAATCATAATTGAATGATTCAATAACTTTATTCAGGGCATTATTCACCGAGATTAATTCATTCACCTTGAATTACAGTATGTATGGCTGAGCGCTGCACGCTCTTCGCCCTCTATCTCAAAAGCGGTTGAGCGTATAAAAAAATGTTTGGTTCAAAATTTGGCGCAAATGTTATGCTCTATAATTTTTATCATAGATGTTAACACACTTGGAGCTACATATCGATGGCATAGAACGCAGATGTGGTAAGTACACTTTTTGTCAAAATTGAGTTAAATACACAGAGTTGGTCGTTGTAACTTAAATTTTGTTGCGTACAAATGTGGAAAGCGTATGTTGTCCCAGTTATGATTTACTAATGTATCAAATGTGGTAAATTGATTAAAAATGAAAATTATGTAGGAATCAATTGTTGCATGTGCCCTTACCCCATTCGACGTGAACAAATTAAATGTACAAATGTGGTATGTGGCACTTTGTATATTTTTCCACCTTAACTGACAACCCAGACGTTCTGTCAACATATCACTTTGGTGAATCGGTTAGTTGGTTTCCGTGTAATTTTATTGTAAATTCAAGTGCCTTTTAGTAAAAAGAAGGGAAATATGGTTAGCCGAGGACGTTTTTTAGTTGAACTTGCATGTGAGGAATCAGGGACTGGTAACTATCTAAATAAATTACTAAAAATAATTTAAGTAAAAATGATATTTGAAGAATATCGGGCTTTAAGTAATACCACCAAACAAAAGCAATATTTATCATCACTAATTACCGCTGGTGATGTTGTTCGATGGAGACAAAATGCTTAAATCCCTAAGAAACTATCGAAACAATATCATTTCAGGGCACCAGGAGGAGCATTGATAAGAGTTTCTACAAAGTTTTTATGCAATACATTATCCATTAGTCACAGGATATTAGATACTTTGATAGTGTCAAGTACTGCCACATATTCGAGTAACGACAAAAGAGCAGGCAAGAAACCAGCCACTGCTACATCAGTGAGCAATATTGCAGCTGTTAAATCTCACATTAACTCATTCCCACGGATGGAATCCCATTGCTGCAGGCGTGGCAGCAAGAAATTATATTTGGTCTCTGATTTAAATATAAGCATTATGTATCGTTTGTACAAAGAACAAATTCAAGAAATGCTACCAGTGTCCTATTATGTTTATAAGGATAATTTTCATTCATATGATCCAGCAAACCCGGTGACTCCGTAACGTCCCTTGCGGGACCAACGGCCGACTCCCCCAATTTCCAGGTTATAATTTTGTATATGTCAAATTTCAATGCGATCATTTTACAGTATTTTTTTTTTATGATCCGTATAGTGGTTTACAAGTTATGGTCGTTTGTATCAAGGTCGTCGACTCGCGCCGATTTTACGCGCGAAAATGTCGCGCGCAAAAGTGATAGCTGAATTTTTACTTCGCGAGAGGAGGGGACTTAAGCTTTTATCAGCCAAAGAAAGGATTAGTGTACAAAATGTAATGCATATAATGCCTCATCAAATAAAGATGATTTGAAAGATTAATGGGCAGCACATAAAGCCAGAGAAAATGCATCAATGAAAATGAAACAATGTGAAAAAAAATAAGGCACAAGAGAATCATGGTAAAACATTCAGATTGGTTTTGTTTAATTTACAAAGCATATTGACTCTCCCATTTGCAGATGATTCTGCTATTTATTACAAGAGAAAATTGAATGCATATAATTTCACAATATATGAAAACCATTCCAGATGGTTACTGCTACTTATGGGATGAATGTAATGCTCAGAAAGGCAGCAATGAAATAGGTACCTGTTTTTTAAATATTTGGAGTCATTGCCTTACACCGTGACTCATGTTTCTTCTTTCTCTGACATATAAGGAGGCCAAAACAGAAATGAACATGTCTGTGCTGCAATGTTATATGCTGTGAATAATTTAAGCCACCTGCAGACAATAGATCTCAAGTACATGGAATCTGGGCATTCCTATTGGAGGCAGATGCCATGCATGCCACAATAGAAAAGGCTAGAAAACATTTTAAAAAATAAACCACACAGGCCTTCCTAATTTCTGCTGCTAGAATAAATCCAAACCCATATATTGTAAATGTTTTGACTAACAGTGACTTTTAGGATTTTAATTTATTGACCAATCAAGTAGTACACAATACTACATAAAATAATGACAAAAACACTGTGAATTGACTGAAAATTAAATGGCTGCGATTTACCGAAACTAAGCCCAATATTATTATGTACAAATATGACCTTGATGAAGAAAACTTCATGAAAATTAATATTAACCAAAAAAGAAGTGCTAAGGTAAAAAGAAAAAATTGTGTTTCCTTCTCTGCTAAATGATTGTGATTTGTAATCATAGTTTTAACTTACAGGCAGCGGATTGGCAGCAAGATATAATATTAAATAAGACATACAATTAAACCTTGGCTATCACAGAAGCCAAGAAGAAGGACTTATTGTCTCTACTTGATGGTTAAGTAATCCCATGGGATTATGAATATTTTTATCATTCTCTGCCTTCAAGTTCCCGCATGTTTAGATGAGTGGATTCTAAAGATGAGGAATAATATTTGAGTTGTTTTTGTTAATTAGGTAAACTCACTTAGTTTAAAAATCCCACAGATTAATCTTGCATAGCACTACCCATGCACTAAATAACTTCTATGTACTTTACTAAACCTAATTAAATATTTTACAATTCTAAAAAGGTATTTTTTCATGTTCTTCTTTTAAAAAAAACTGATATCAAAAGCAGACAATTGTGGTATGTACAATAGAGCAGTAGACAGAAGTGGTAAGTGCACACCTATAGGTAATTAATTCAAATTTAGGCATCCATATTTTACTTTTATTATTCTAATTACCTATATTATGTTAGCCAATGAACTAGTTTACAGTATATAGAAATATAGGAGCTATAATAATAAAAGCTTAAAAGTACCAGATATCCAAACTTTAAAATTGCTGTCCTGTAAAATGTATTCCATTGCACATACCACATCTGCATTCTATGCCATCGATATATAAACCTAGATAATCACGAAAACCCGATTTTTGTGATTATTTTGACCTTGAATAACTTACGACGCAGACACGAGATTGTATGAGACTTTTGAGACAACTTATAGAACGCTAAAATGAAGGTGTATGCAAGTTTCCAGCTTATTATCTCTCATTCCGAGGTGAAACCCTAATTTCACTTAACTATACCGTGTTTATTCCTGACGGCTGCGAAGAGGAAGAAAGTAAAAACTGTCAAATGATGACTTTCAACACGCTTTGCATAACACGGCGATTTATGTTGAATACGCTGCTTTCGCCTTATGTGACAGCAAGAGGTTGCGGCACGTCCCCTATGATGGGATTATATAGCGATTCTAACATTACCACACACTTCTAAATCGGTTTCATCGTTTAGAAGTTATGGAGGAATAAAGAAACGGAAACATACACAAATGAATCCTGAACTCATAACACTCCTTTTTTGTCGCGTGAAAAATTAAGCAGACTAACCAGCTGCAAAGATCAGTTAATACTTTATGTAAAAGTGCAAATACTGTTTTTTCCCGCAGTATATAAATTCGGATGCTCACGACAGTAAAATGTTATGGAAAACAAAGAAGAAATCTCACTAATCCTAAGTCATTTGATGGTTGATGCATTCGATAGTTGATGAAAAAGTTGATGCATTTGATAGTTGATGCAAAAAAAAAGTGCTTTACGGATAACTGTATTTTTTTTAGGCTGGCGTTTATACCATCTAATATTATCATACATTTTCTTGAGGTTCTTTAGTTTTGAAAGTATCTGTCATGGAAATAACAAAATATTTTAACAGCATTTACTCAAATACAATTGGTCATATGGAATTTCCATCAAAATGGTTAAAATATGTTTGCCATTTATCATTGAGACTTTACTTGCTAACACTAATTACGAGAAATTCTCTCAAATATCTTAGAAGATATGATATGATATGATATCTTACACTACTTAACTTATTTTACTGGACGCTGTTGGGTTAAATTATAACGCCATTTATTAGGCGGAAAAATAGGTATGACCATTTATCACGGATTATTGGATTTTAACCGTTGCTGATTACGCTTGTTACGCTGTTAAGGATCAATTGTGAAGCTTGAAATTATAGATTATTTTCTACGCACTGAAAATTTCTCCGGGGGCTGCCTGTTACGTAACTTCTTCGTATTAAATAAAAACGGTTGTGTCACCTCAAGACATTCCCGGCAATCAGGCACCCCCCCCCCCCCCCACCGCCCAACCCCCCTCTCAACCCCCAAACCATCCTCAACACCCCTCCCCCCACCGAAAGGACCCCCCACCCCCAACAGCATGCCGAATGGCTAAATGAAACCGACGTTGATCTTGTGAGAGTGGCCACCCTTCACTTGACTCCAATTGATTGTGAGCGAAGGGTGGTTCTCATCAAGAAGCTTTCTCCGTTATTGAAAGTCGTGGATGTTGAAGTTGAAGTATTTATTCAGAAGGTCTCTAGTAGGTTGCCAGTTCGTAACGCCTTGGTCGGTATTTCGCCGTTGTGTAGGTAGTGTGGGCGCGAGGTGAAGCCGTGGTAGTGTGTCCGAAGTGTGTAGTCGAGGAGTGAGGCTTGACGATCGGTATCGCGGATAATGCAGGTACTGCTTGATAATGAAGCGTAGTCGCGATAACTGTCCACTGAGGGAATGATATTGATCGATCGAAATGTACTGCGTTTTATATTGTAAGCAGTGACGCAATAGTTGTGAGTGGGGTGAGAAATGTGTGTTAATTTCGTATCGATCAGAAGAAATGACATTAGTCATCACTTGACTGTGCAAAAAAATGCCGAATTTAGTTGGAAATCAACTGCATCTGGCTCGTGTAGATTTGAGCGAGTTTGCTGTTTCGATTCTGTAGAAATTACTTTTTTGTTGTGGGTATGTTGGACTGAAGCTCCAACAATCTTAAACAAAGCACAGTGCTAACAGCCAACATGCAAGATGCTTATCCACTTGTTAAAGTTAAAGAAACTCTCGCTAATCCTTGGCCCGAGGACGATCTCCATTAAATATATTCATGTACCAGTACATTATATGTTTTTCACATGATTACACCTTTCCTTTTTTATTTGACTGCCAGTCAGAAACAACCTGCAACCTGTCCGGATTACTAGTATTATTTAACCTGTATTTAAAGATAATACTCTGAAAATTTTAAAGATGCGTTGTACAAAAATAATACACTCGATTTTGGGTAGGGGGTGGCTCTAAAACCTCACCACGTATCACCAAGGGGGAGGAGGAGAGGGGTTTAAAAAGTTTCTAAAAAACATCACGTGATTATTGGACGACCCCTTGGAGCTAAAATTGTCTACATTTAGAATTGCAAAACGCTATCAGTATATTAGCTGTTTATTTTAGTCTATCCACTTCAGTGATTATGGTTTTCTTCAATTCTCTAGATAACGAATATGTCATATTAAACTGGGGACACAAACGCCAATATTTTCAATTGTTTGATTATTGATCGGCAGGAAACAGACGCATGTGATCTACACTCAGAGTCCTTACTTTTTAAAAAAAAAACAAAAATATTTCTTGTTATTTAATATTTTGACTCTGCATTTTAGTAATTTTGACTACGTATTATTTTATTATACTTTGTATTTCTTGCCATTTTTATGAGTATTTGATATGTTTTCATAACTTTTTCTGCTTCTTTCTCATAAATTTCTTTTTTATTTCTTTTAATTTTAAGTCTATTTAATTTGTCTCGATCTATTTAACGGAATTTTATGTTCCATTTTAATGCCGATTTCAATAAAGGATTCGCATTTTAGTTTTATGAGCATTTTACTACAACGATTACATAATATATTGTACTGTTAGAGCCCTATCCACCCTAGAACGGGTAAGTCCCAGTTGGGCGAAAGAATCAAATAGGTTTTGCCATTCAGGCCATATTTATAAAAAGTGTAAAAAAAATGTTACTTAATGTTGTATGGTAGTATAATAAATCTGTGAGTGTAACTATATCTGATGTTGTTCCTCGACTTCTTCAATACTTCGCTCCTTCAGTATATCCGCTTCTTCAATGTATCCGCTCGACGATACAACTAGACTTGTCAACTACAACGGGCGAACCCGTCACCTCAGGAAGTTTTAACGAAATACGATCGTCTATCTCCCGTGAAGTGAACGCAGAAGACTTAGGACAAAACAGTCCACCGTCAAGCTCCGCCACATACCCGAAAGAGGCCAACGTCTTATCCGCGAGATAACCAGGTATTTTTCCCAGCGGGCTTACACTCACGCCCTTAATTTCAGTTGCGACCAGATTACTCCGCTCTCTCGACTGGTTACGTGTTCGAGGTCGCTTGCGCGGTCCTCTCCCTTACGAAGCAGTGAAACGGTGAAAACCGAATTATCGCGGACCACGGCATCCTTTGCCCGGCTGTTCACCCGGAATCGGGTAGCCGACGGTCGTTTCAAGAGCAGTCACCGTAAGGTCAGCAACCACTCCCGCTCTATAGGAAACAGTACTGCTTCCAGACTCCATCGGCTGTTATTCGGAATGCATAATCGATTGGCTTACGCCGCACGGTACGCAGACCGTCCAGGAGCGCCAGAAAATTGACTCCTAGGGGAAACTAGCCCTAAAGGCCAGAGTCCTACTGGGCTTGCGCTTCATGCGTGGAGGCCGCCGGATGGGTGTTGACCCGTGGGTGTGACCAACTCTGAACAAATGGGTCTTCGTGGCCAACTCAGCAAGTCATTAGCTCCCCGATCAACGACATAACCCCAGTTGGCTCACTGTATCGTCGAGCAGACTATCCATCTCGTCGTCGTCGAGGATGTTGTCGTCTATGTCTATCTACTGGCTATTGCAGGTCCCGCAGACAACGAAACATTTCAAACTCGCTTTACTGCAGCTGCAAGCATTCTTGCATCCCTTTTTCCAACTGCAGAAAATCATTTTTAGCAGGTTTGAGGGGGCTACTTCCCTCGACATCATCTTTGGAGAAAGTCCTCGGACTGTAGCAACCCATCCCCATTCGAGCGGATTCTTTTTGTAGCTTACCCACTGCCGCACCAGGTTGTATGTGCGAAATGAATGTATTATAGCTTCACAGCATCTTGCGTGGGAGAAAGTGTGGCCAAGTTAAAACTACTATTGACTGCAACCTTTGTGAAGAGCGTGTAGCGCAGGTCATTGAGGATTTGACTGGACCTTTCTGTACCATACACTCAAATGAGGATTTTCTCTCCGAAATTCCGGATTTTATCTGAAAGTATGATGAACGTTTCGTGGGTCTGAGACCGGTGAGAATCACCAACAAGTCTACGTCCTCTTCTGCAATAACCAAGATCTGAAAATCAGAGGCCTTTCCGATACCTGTAGTGATGATTAGCGTGTCGGCATCTTCTTCAGCCTGAAAAACCTCAATGTGTTTGGCTTCGAATTTCGCTCTGAGTAGTTGGATGAATCTTAATTTGTTTTTATCATTGAATTATAAAAAGTCTTGGGAAACATTAGGAGTGGTTGTGTCCTCAAATATCAACTCAGGAGAAGAATGTGCCTGAGCTCGGCAATTATGTTCAGAGCTCTCTGTGCTCTTTTTGTCAGGCTCTGTTGGGTAACCATAGAACACTACAGCTATGTTCTGACCGTACCGAGTCTCGAAATATTTTACATATCGGGCAGCTATGAGGTCGAACGAGATGCTATGAGCCACACCACCTTGTGAAGGATATGACTACCATCTACAACCACAAATTTACTTTTTCCTTGTGACATCAAATTGACAGGTTTGAATTCTGCATAGAAAGAGGATTTATTTCCTATGTCGCAAACAAGGAATACCTATATTTGAAAATATGTTTGATCATATTAATTAGTAAAAACGAATTTTAACCGTAATTTTAGTGTACTGTATTGAGAGACTGCGAGGCTAGTAGTGGCAAGATATTTATTTCCAAGATATTTGATTTTTACTCATGTTCTGGCCTTTACAAGAAAAAATAGACGTCTAGTTAGCCAGACTCTGCTATGTGATTAAATGAAATGAAAAGAAATATATAAATGAATATATTGTTATTTTAATATAATATTATTATTCATTATTCTGGTAGCTAATGGGCCCTATTGCAGTTTGGCCACTAAAACCCAGTTGTATATGGTCGGTCAAACGCACGGGTCAATACCCATCCGGCGGCCTCCACGCAGCAGTGAGAGCCAGGGTATGACGCTGGCCTGCGGGCCAGTCTCCCTTAGGAGTCAACCTTCGGGCGCTCATGGACGGTTTGCGCATTTTGCATTCCGACTTACAGCCGGTGGAGTCAGGAAACAGTAATGTTTCCTATAGAGCGGGGGTGGTTGTTAACCTTATGGCAACTGCTCTCGAAACGACCATTCGGCCACCCGATCCCGGGTGAATAAGCCGGGCAAAGGATGCCGTGGTCTGCGATAGATTCGGTAGACACCGTATCACCGCTTCATAAGGGAGAGGAGGCGAAAGCGACCTCGATCCTGTAACCAGTCAGAAGGCAGGAGGTATCCTGAAGGGTAATTCCAGACGGAGATATCCTTCCAAACTTGTAGTCAGGGACCGAGGCTGCCCGCTGGTTACCTTTCCCGGTGCCTCGCCGTAAGGCTTTGTCCTCTGACGGGCAGGTTACGTAACTAGACTGTGGATTGTTTTTCGTCCCAAGTCTTCTGCGCTCACCTCAGGGGAGACAGCACAATTTGGTATAGTAAAAACTTCCTGAGGTGACGGGTTTGCCCGTTGTAGTGGACAGCACTATTCTCCGGTATTTTTAAACTTTATCGAACGTGTTAATATGTTCTTACTTGAGCATTAACTATAATTACAATTTTAAAAACCAAATACACTTTTATGTCGTCTATATATATTTTTTAATCATTTCTAATTTACGAGCTGTTTCTTATTATCAGTTCAGTTTTAAATACAGCTCAATTCGCCTCTACTCTTTTATATAGGAAAGCATAGAAAAATTAACGAAAAAATAAATAATTAAAGATCAGACAGTTTATTTCAACAAATGTTAACGGTATTATTTGTTATGGCTTATGAACAGTTATGGCTTCCAACTTCATATAGTCGCAATTTTCTTAATTTAGTGGAAAGGGTCCGAACGTAGGCCTATTGTGTGCTGTTCTGCATTTTATATACGAAACTGCGACGCGAGATAGCTTAGACAAGTATTCTCCAGTATAACGGATGCTATGGCTTAACTTCGAGATCAGTGCGATGTAGTCGAATTTACCTTGCAGCATCTGGAAAAAATCGGAGTGTTTCAAACAAAATGATATTCAAACAGACATTCATTTATGATTTCTTTCATCTTCAAAATTATGGTCCATGTTTTGGATATTATACTTTCACCTATTCTAGTGTCGGTTTTATATTTTTCTTAAGTATAAACCACTTGCTATATGCCGCCCTTCCCGCATATCAACCTCAATCACATGTATTCTGTTACCTTTACCTTGTTTAAACAATGGATATTTTTACTTAGTTAGGTTGGTTGGGTAGGTTGAAAAGCCAAATCAGTGAATGAATTACTAAAAATAAAATGAAAGTGTCACACATTACACTGTAAAAGTGTAATTCTTGACAAATCAAGAATTACACTTTTACAGTATTTATTATCAGCGAAATCATCCATAAAATCGTCATAGTTTATGGTGGTCATTGTCTCTGTCTCTATATACAGGCTGAGTTTTAATTAGTGGCATCGGTGTAATGGGTGAATCAGTACGACGAAATAAGCATTTTTTGATATTTTTTATTGAAAAAACTAAAAATATATTTTTTTTGATTTTGATTTTTTGTGAAATTTGTAAATCCTAGGTATCTATTGGAGAAAGTTTTGAGATGCGTTGAGCGAGCTTCGCCATCTAGCAGTAGGCAAAATATCTCTAATAACAACATATTTTACATACGGTTAAATGACGCATCGTGCCAAACAAAATTTATAAAAAAAAAATTGTTTTGTTTTTTTTTGTTGTTCAAAATGTATATTAAACTTGCGTAGTGTGTCGTACTGATTCACCCACTCTCTAACTAAAAACTCATCCTGAATATTAATGAAAATTACATTTTAAGTAATTAATTCGCCAAACAAACCAAGGACTTCTGAAATATGAATTTTCCTTTTGAGATATGTACGAACACGAGTTCTGATATGCTATATTACATGTATTTTTTTTTCATTAGTTTTGTTATTTTTTTTAAATCAAAAGTTGCTTATTTGCTCGTACTGATTCACCCACTTCAAGGATGCCGGTTAATTAAAGCTCATCCTGTATAGAAGACTATCCACAAGTGACTTGCTTGAGTATTACGTTTATAATCGAGGACGAACGTGACGGCTTCTTAAGTCTGCCGCCTTTGGTCTTCGGCCTATATTGACAAACCTAGCACTGATCTATACCAATAAAAAAATATTCGGATTTTACCAATTTCAGGATGTCACTGGGCAGCATTATCACTCCGTTGCCATTGGGGTTATGCAGCAACGCGAACAGTTTCACAACATAAGCGTTGGTAAGGCGAAGAGCTTCGACCAGGGGTTTCAACAGGCACTGTTTAAACAAATAGATATAAAGAAGTTAGTAAAAAGAAATACAATAAGTATAATATAATAGGAAAAATAATAGAGTTTCTCACAAGTCTGATGTTTCGGATGCTGCGAATGATCCTTGAAATAAGCCTAGAGACCTATAAACAGAGAAAGAGTCTTAAATGAGCAAATTTGAATATAACACTGAACGATAATAGGACGAATTACCACGGATTGCAAATTAAAATATAGACTGATTGTTTTCACTGTCTGTACATGCTGGCACATGCCGTAAATTATGCCCATGCCCTTGGATTAGAGAAAATTAATAACTTTTCAATCGAGCCGAAATCGAAAACTTCACAATATAGGGTAATGGACCAGCGGCTGAGATGGACCATCGCAATTTATCCCAAACTACAAATATATATTTTTAAACTGGCAAACCAGCGCAAGTATACATAACAAGACAGCCGTGTTTTCATTTGTTTAAAAAAAAAATCGGTAGCTATACATAAAGGCTAAACTAAATACCATAATTGAAGGTACAGAGACACAATGGAAAACAATTAAATACTTTTCGTTTCTGATTAGTTTTTACTAATAATGATTTGTTTATTTTTTTTAATTTTTGCCCAATATTATTATGGTAATTTAAGAAGAATATGTATTTATTTTTGTTAGGTTCATATTTTCATAGTGGGTGGTCCAACTCACCCACACAGTGTGGGAGTGATGGACCAAGGCTATTTTTGTTTGATTAAAATGTTTACCTGCTCGGTATCAGTACTTTAATACTTTAATACAGTGATAGGAAACTATCGTTTTCGCATATATATTTCATAAATTGATGACTAATAATGGTACATTGAAATAGTACCGTAAAAACGTGTTTTACTTATTCAGGAAAGAAAATGAGGCTCCCACAGAAAAGTGGTCCATCACTCCCGAACTTACCCTATTACTTGTTTGCGCCGATTAGTGTAGTGTTGTCGTAAAAAGACTTGGTGGAAATGATCTCTTCTGCAATAAAGATGGTTCTAAAAGTAAAGTATGCGAAGAAAGAACCGGAAGAGTTTAAGTACCGGGAACATCAGTTACAGACAGACTTTGACGCGCATCCATGTGTGCATTATGACGTATGTAATTTTAATTCTAATATATTACGATTTTTCTCAGCCTATTTAGTCATTATAGTTCTGTATAGTTATTTGTTCTTAGATATTTAGTTCTATTTAAATAATATATTTAGTTGTTTAGTATTATATTTAGTTTAAAATCGAAGACTATCGCGGTTGTGTGACATTATAAATAGGATAGAAAACGAATTTACCGCGTGAAATTTGTAGCAACCGACGTTTCGGTGACGTTGCAGCCGCCGTTGTATAGGGTAGACTGAAGAGCTGTCAATCCGTTGTTTTGCGGGTAGGCCGCATACCGCTGCCGCTGCTGCGTAGGTTATAACGATGGTGGGGGGCCAGGCTCGGAGCGCGGGAATTTTGAAAATCCGTCTTGCACACAACACTCACTGTATCCTGTTTTAGGTCTTTGCGTTCGGCGTTCGGCGGCGGGAACATTTTAAGAAGAGGGTTCCACGTAGAAGAGAGTTTTTAGCCGTCGTCTCTACAACGGCGGCTGCAACGTCACCGAAACGTCGGGTGCTACAAATTTCACGCGGAAAATTCGTTTTCTATCCTATTTATTATATTTAGTTGTTTATTAGGTATACCTAATAGACTAAGACTTGTAAACGTGCTGAAACTTTCAATGTAGCATAAAAGTGCAGAAAAACCGGTTTGAATACTTACACCCCTTTATTGGCCTTCGAAAGAGAATTAGCATGCATGCTCTTTAATTTGGATCTGCAGGCTTTGTTAATAATATACCACCGTCAATATCTTTGGTAAATAGATACAGCTACTGGCGTATGCTGATGATATTGATATCACTGCGCACTCTCCACAAACCCTTATTGAAGACATTTTGCCATTGGACAGGGAACAACATATGCGGTCTTGATAATACATCAGAAAAAAACAACAATTAAATCGTTGACCACGTTGATAGAGTAAACCCAGCTACACAATTTTTTTTCTAATTATACTTTCGAGTTTGTCGAGAAATTTATATTCCTTGACTCTTTAATTACCAGTGATGACACACCAGTCAAAAGGTGAAAAAAAATTCGGCAATTTTCGAAACGTCTCGGTGAATGAGCTGTTAAAGTAGCCAGATAAAAACGAGATGAGATAAATAAATAAATCCGTACAAAATGAGATAAATAAATAAATCCAGAAAACTATTATTTTGAACCGTAGCTCTCATTAAACAGCAGCATCAAAAAACTTAAAAATACTACAACTTTTAGAAATTGTTATGACATGTATATTGTATGTATTCTCTAGTATGTTCTCCTTAATATACATTTTCTTGTATTAAAACCTGTGTCTGAAAACTCCTCGCTATGTAAAAGGAAAGGAAATTGGCTGAAAAGGAAAAGAAGGAATTGGTTTTGAAGAAGGAAGGGACGATAGAATGCTGCGTAAGATAAATATTTATAATGATATAACTATACCTATACCAGAAATAAGGAGTAATCGTATAGTATATGTA
The DNA here is from genome assembly GCA_944548615.1 of Micropterix aruncella. Taxonomy (NCBI): domain Eukaryota; kingdom Metazoa; phylum Arthropoda; class Insecta; order Lepidoptera; family Micropterigidae; genus Micropterix; species Micropterix aruncella. The sequence goes on along the minus strand of OX155959.1, from coordinate 27,123,655 downwards.
AGCTATGTGATCGAAGCACAGAATAACATTATCATTAAAAAGTGTTTATAGGAAACCTTACAGGAACATACACCGAGTCGGTTGATCCAAATTAATGAATTCGAATATCTATTCATTCGAGAGATGGACGACTACCAATACTTACGATAGCATTAATTTCGTGGTTGCCGATGGAACTGCTACGTGCCATGGTGGTGATGGCATCCAGAGCTTCGTCGGAATCACGATCATCGCCATCGCTGGATGCGCTAGCAAAAAAATCATCATCATCCTGAACCAATTCCGCGACGTTCTTCTGAGAGTCGCTCACAGCCGCATCGTTAGATTTTAGCAGGGATTCCCGGGCTTCTATCTTCTGAAATAACAGAGAATAAAAAAACGTTTATTTCATCCCAAGACTTTCTCGGCAAGTAGCCAACGAATGTTTTCATCAGAATAATAATTTCACAAATAAAATCGACGAGCCGGCCGACGATTCCGAAGGGGCTCGTTCGCCGGCCGAGAAGCCCCCCGGGGCCCTTCGGGTTCCCTTATACAACTGGCTCAGACGGTGGGTTTTGTTTCTCATCTAGCCCCGGGCAGTTCGGCGTTGATATTTGATTAAAACATATGGCGTAATTTAACTATTATTATCGCAGCTTGTATATGAGATATTCCAACCAAAATTTCACAGTGTAATTTAAGCCCTGCAAGGCATCTTTGTACTAAATTTTAGGTCTTTAAGTCCAATATTTCGAGAATGATATATGACAAGTGCGCCCACCTGGTGGACCTATTTCAACCACAATATTTTCAACTCCTGCCATGACCAAATGATAGCTGAACCTAACTTCAGCTCAATTGGATTAAGCGTATGGGCGCTATTATTGAGGAATAAACACATACGCACACACAAACACACAGACAGATAGACACACATACAGTTGTGCGGTTTCGACTACAACGGGCGAACCCGTCACCCCAACTTGGGTTGTCGACTACAGCGGGCGAGCCCGTCACCTCAGGAAGTTTTAACGATTAGTCGTTCTATCTCCCTGGAGTGAGCGTAGAAGACTTGAGGACAAAACAGTCCACCATCTAGCTACGTCACAAGCCCGTAAGAGGCCAACGCCTTAACCGCGAGATAGCCAGGAATGTTACCCGGCGGGCCGACACTCACGCCCTTACTTTCAATTGTGACCAGATTACTCCGGTCTCTCGATTGGTTACGAGTTCGAGGTCGCTTGCGCGGTCCTCTCCCTTACGAAGCGGTGAAACGGGGAATACCGAATCTATCGCGGACCACAGCGTCCTTTGCCCGGCTGTTCACCCAGAATCGGATGGCCGATGGTCGTCGACCCGTCACCCCAGGATGGTATAACGATATGTGTCCGTCCTTACAGCGGTGGGATGAGCGTAGAAGACTTAGACAATAACAATCCACTATCCATCTCCGCCGTTAACCCAGCGGGGAGACCAAGCGCCCTCGCTACTAGTTATGAGGTCCTCTTCCGTGTGTAGCGATAAGTCTTCTACGCTTATTCCACGGCTGAAGCTAGTTTTTAATCTCACAGCGCCCGAACTACAATTCCCAGGGGAACTGGCCCGGAGGCACAGAGTCCTACCCGGGCTCGCACTTCTGCTTAGAGACTGCTGGATGGTTGTTGACCTGTGAGTTCGGCCGACCCTCACACATATGTCATAATGGTTCAACTGCCGGGGCCCATAAGCTCACAAACAGACACACAGCTATAGTTCAATCTGGAAATGGTCTTAATCGTCTCAGAATCGAGTCGTATTTCCGTCTTCACCACAAAAAAATGCGCGTTCACAATACTTTCTCACCTCGTCGGTTGGTAGGTAGACCGGGAAAGTAGAAGGAAAAAAATACTCACCGCCGCAGCGAAGAAGACTGAGAGGATCAAAAATGCTACTTTGATAGATGCCATGTCGACTTCCCCAAAATGGTGACTTCTCCAAGACGCCTTAACCTTTTTAAAGGAAAAGTTATCACGATTCTCAATTAACTGTACATTTTTTGAGAAATCAATTATATCAAGGCTACCGCAAGCGTAACCCAAACACAATAGGAATCGACTAATTAGCGTTGAAACATATCGATAAATAAATTTAAAAAATTATACGCAAAATTTGCGTTTCGAATCGGGTAACTAGGAGTGGTTAGCGGTTTTCTATACATGATGTATCAACAATAATAGTTTTTTTTTAAGTAGTAGTCTTTATTCATAAAAAAGATACAAATTACATGTCACAGTTCCCCACTAAGGCTAATGCCTTTTCAGTGGGTAACTAACAATAATGTGTTCATATCTGACTTACATTATCTATTACCTATTATACTTATATTAACTATTATAACTTTTTACATTAAGTAGATGTATTGACTTCCTAACCTAACCTAAACTAACATATATTTCCTATAATAACCAGCTGAATATACACTTATAAATATTTACAGTAAACAAATGATTTTCCACTAAATTAATATAACTACTTCCTGACCTAACCTATACTAATTATCTTGGTATACACTAAATATGTGTAGTAACTTTGTTTACAATTACAATAATAGATGATTACACTAATAAAATGATTTATACTAGATATCTATACGTATGCCCTAACATAACCTAACTTATCTTAACTAGCTTGGTTTACCCTAGTTATTCTACATAGTGATGTTAATGATAATTTAGCTTAATAGAAAGTTTACTTGTTATAGTTATGCTAATACTTTTACAAATTTATGCTAATTTATACTAATAGAGTGTTTAATTTCTCCGTTATAGTATTTATATTATATAATATTTAAATTATTTTAATTAGCTCGCCTGGGTAAGTCATTATTTGTGTTGCTTAGGAGTATAGGTTTGAATGTTTTCTTTAGTAAGTATTTGCTGATTGAGTTGTCTAATTTTATAGAAAAGTGATTGATTAATTTTGGACCAATGAATTCAAGAGTTCTATCGCCGTAATAATTGTTTTGCTTGTTATATTTCAAATTACCCTTTTCAAGTCATACAACTATTTAACACAATAGTTAATACAACTATTAGGAGCAAACGAGCATACACAACAGTTTTCCATAAAAAAAAGTAAAAATTTTAGATGTGCCTATTTCACATGCCTTGAAAGTTTACATATCTTTTAACTTAGGAGAATTTTATGGTATCTGACGTTAAGCACTCATTACTGGTTCATCCTGTATAGGTAACTACTGAACTACTTTTCGCGGTTCGTTTTAAAAGAAATAACTGTTAATTTTATTTCAATCCTTATTGAGAATTTAGCTAGTCGTCGAAGATTTGCTCATGCTGAACAGTGAGATTAGGTCTTGTCTGTCTGTAGTTTAGCGTAGATTAATTTAATAAAACTTCATGAAAACATAATGTAGACTATATGCAAAATGTTAATAGGTCTACTGTAGACCCGGACAGTTACAATTGTTGGGAAGAATATCAATTGAAAAATATCGACTTATATTGTGAAGAGCAAAATTGTTTAAATTATTCTGAAAAAGTTTAGAAAGTGTGTAATAAATCAAATGCCTTTATCATCTAGGGATTTACTAAGTTATGAAAAAAAAACAGTATGATGTGTGCAAGTTACATTCATAGAACGAGAAAAGGTACAAATAATATAAAATACAGCAGCAAACCAGGTGTTTCAAATATCCTCAGCTGTCGGAAAATCATAATTTCTTGGCTTCTAAACATTATTCACCTTAAGGTAGTCCAGCACGTTTTTTTATTCCCCATACGTATCTAATATAATGAATTATATATATGACATTTCTTTACTAAATAAAAAACGAAAAATTTGCCATTCGCGAAACAAATGGCATGAACATGTTACGTTTCAAAGTGTTTTATTTTCAACGCCAAAAATGCTTATATAAATAGAATCATTTGTGTCACTCCAACACTTTCCCGACAAGCAGACAAGCCCCCCTCCCCGTGCGCTACCCCCAAACCCCCAACCTCAAATCCCCAACCCCCCTCCAAACCCCTTTCTGTAATTAATAACGACGAATAACACTTGGTAATATTTAAAATTATTGTTAATATTAACAATAATTCAATATTAATATTATCTAATATTAGGGTCGCCATTGGAGTTTTTGTGTATTTTATTTTTACAATAGTGCCAGACAATACATGACAATACATGAGTCTTGCATTTACCCAATAAACATTGGTTGTATCACTCCAAGATTTTCCGGCAAGTAACCAAAGACGTTTGTAATAATATATAATTTATTTCATACGGATATTAATTTCCTATACAAAATCGATGAGCGCCCTCTCTCTGCCGGCTGTTCAACTCGGTCGCGTTCATATCGCCTCGGGCTGCTCGGTTCATTTCTCGGCCGAGCGAGGTTAATCCAGGAGCCAACAGATGGCATTAATATTTAATTTAGTGTATGGAGGACTATTTTAATGTCCCCGGTATTTTAAGTCCATGGAACCATTAAAAACTCATTTAAATAAAAGCCTGGTATTACTTTGGAAAACGGTGTCATTTACTTACTCTTTTTTTAAATATTTTTATGAAAAAAAAATATTCAAACGAGAAGAACTTCAGGATGAACCACAATGAAATGTTTTATCAGATGAGTACTTTTCCAGAACGCTCGACTGCATTCAGCTGAGATAAACATGTTGAGTCGCTTGTGGATGACCTCCTTAATTAAATGAAGACACCTTTACCTCTGTTTTGTTTTTCAAATTCCGTTGGGTCACTTCAAGACTTTCGCGGCAGACAACCCCCTTCCCCTTCGGGCGCTACTCTGCCCCCAGCCACCCCACCCCCCAACACCGACAGTGATTGAGTTCAAGTGGTTTTTATTTATTTATTTATTCAAGAATTAATTACTAAAAACATTTATTTTGCTAACAAAAATAACAGGAACCCAATTACAAAACCTTAACCGTATGGTTACATGATTCTGTCATCCAACTGGGAATAATCCATTGTAGGGTGGAAAGGGCTCTAATATTACGATAAATTATTTAAAAGTTTTAGTAAAATGCTCATAAAACTAAAATGCCTTAAAATGTGGTCCTAAAAAAACCAATTCCATGATAAAATCGGCATTAAATGGAACATAGCATCCCTTTAAATGTAGTATGACTAAAATAAAGAAAAATATAAAGTTATAAAGAAGATTCAAGAAGAAGTCATAAGAAAAATATAAAAAAGTCATTATTATATAATAGATGGTAAGTAATGTAAAATTAAATATAATAATACATAGTCAAAATAAGTAGCATTCATTGTCAAAATAATATATAAACAACAAAAGTAACCAATTTTTGGCAATTACTTAATGTTAAAATATAATCAACATACATATGTAAAAATATATTCATAATTTGTGCACCTAAGTTTTATTAAATGATAATTACTAACATTTGATATACTCGTATGGTTAGTCGGTCATGACTCGAAAACCATTCCTTTATTTTATTTATAATACGCTAAATGTCAAGTTCATTTTTATTTCCATATTGATCATATTGTAAAATCTCGGCGTAATGAAAGAGTAATGTCTTTGTCCAAATGATGTTTTCATCCTGGGTATTACTAAACTATTTTCATTAAACTTGTCTTCGGTTCTGAAGTATTCCAAAATTTGAATTATTGTCCAAATATAGCATTAAGAGGGAAGATTTTAGAAAAAGGGCCCTAAAATCAAAGAATATAGCTTCAATAGAGAGTTTATTGGTAAAATGGCGATATGGACTGAGGAGGATAATTTTTAGTATAAATTACTGCGCACTTTGCAATGACTCTAGCATGGGTTTAGCACATCCACCCCATCCAATTATGCCGTATGTAATACGCTATTCACATAAATCACGATAAACTGTTTTTATCGTTTTGAAATCCAGAATATTCCTCAGTTTATGGACAGCGTATTTAAGGATTCGCAGCTTCGTAGCTAGGTTTATCTATATGAGAGTTCCAACGGATGAAGTAATCTATAAGGATGCTTAGATATTTCCAAGATATTTCTCTTTGCAGAGGCTGAGAGTTTAAAGACTCTAGGCTATGGCACCCGTGTACTATAATAGTTTTATTAGTGGGGGGGGGGGGGGGTTGGCCTCTGGTGTTTATACTAAATGGCATGTATTTGGTTTCGCCAAAATTTAGCATGAGCATATAGTTTCCTAGCCAATTTCTAACAATTTCCATGCCCTCGTTTTCTTTCTCAAATGTGTTATCGCAGTTTGTACCCTTCAAGAGTATACTAGTGGTATTAGCGTATTTGATGATTTTACCTACTGCTAACCTGACATAGTTTATGACGAGAAATAAAATGGGTCCCAAAACACTGCCCTGTGGGACACCACACCTGAGATGCTGGCTGTCACTCTGGCGGCACTGTATGGTGAAACGTTGTATTCTGTTGAATAGATAACTATCAAACCATTTAAGACTTGTATAGTTAATTCGCACACTGTTGAGTTTGCAAAATAATATAGTTTGTAGTACCTACGTAGTCAAAAGCCGTTGCAAGGTCAAGACACTTATCTCCTTTAACCACCGTTTCGACTATAAATTCTGTAAGGAAATTAAAGCGCCTGTTGTGACTAGTCCTTCCCAAAAGCCGAACTAATTTTCTGAAAAAGATTAGGATCGCGAATTTGTTGACTGTTAGTAGTAATTTCGGTAGACGCTCGTACTGTTAAAAAAATCGGTTGTGTCACCCCAAGACTTTCCGGCAATTAGACAACCTCCTCCTGTGCTCAAAACCCTTAACCCCAACCCCTCCAACACCTCCCAACACCCCCACCTTTATAACCCCCTCTCCTCACCTTCAACCCGCCCCCCTTCCAAACGTAACTCGATGTGGTAAAATGGTCCTCCAGATTTGACCAACAAAAATGGTTAGACTGCGGAACCATCCAACAACGGGCTCGTACGACATGTTGTTTTTAGACTTTTAATCGACTCTAAAACCAATGAAAATGTTTCGTTCTGTAACTACATGAGGTAACATGATGGTCCGAAGTGAATCATTTATCTTTTAGATGCGAAGAACCCCCAAGCTAAGCCTCGGAAGACCATTTTTTTTCTTACTTGTCGTGGAAAGCGGTATTGCAAAAACTGTGACTTTTGCGCGCATGCATCAGCTGTGCTACGATTTTCAATAAAAAGTGACAATGAGTATGATGAAGTAAACTTTTTTATTTTTCGACTTGGTCAACCTTTAAGTTGATATGTTTTTGATATATTTTTCAACATTGATACATACTTTTTTAACTTTCGCTTGATACTTGTTTTTCTAAACATAAAATACCCTTCCTAAAAAAACTAATCCCGATCACCTAAAAACCCTCGCACTACCGCGTCATCATCTCCAAATATTTAACCTCTCAGATGTTATTTTATTATCGTAAATAGACAAAAATCACTAGAAACAAGGTCCGAAGAGTATGGAGTACCCTCTCTGTACTTCAAAACCAGCTTTTTTAATTGCAGCCATCGCAAATCTCGCAGACTTGTGACAGGTTCTTCGTTTTTCACGTTATCTCGGTGAACCCAAACAATTTTTGCGAGTTTGCCTCTTCGTTTTTCACGTATTTCGCTTAAGATTTTTTTTTTGGTCATCATATACAGCCCCCGTTATAGTAGCTCCATGCTCAAAGTACTCAATCAGTACGACCCCTTGTCTGTCCCAAAAACGTCTGTTTGTCAAAACCGAGAACCCATGATCTCTCCGGCGGATGGAATTGCCTTGAATTTCTTAAAAGTTAGAGATATCGTCGAAGGTCGACGATCGAATGACGAAGGTCGTTTCCAGGTCATAGACTGTTTTTTTGTTTCAGGATCGTAATGGTGAAACCACGCTTTGTCGATAGTTATGAATCGCGTAAAAAACCGGCCAGGGTCCTATTGTAACAAACGCAAAGAGAGTTGTGAAACCTTCCGTCTATATAGTTTTTTCTGCGCGTCCGTAAGCATTCTAGGTACACAGCGTTCGGATATCTTTTACATTCCGAAGTCACCACGTAAATACTATGCGCTCTACTTATCTAAAATGTCACTTCTTCAGCAACAAAAAAAAAAACGGTGGCAAAACGATCCGCCGAAACATTTCTTTCCAGTTTTTTAGCTATTTCTACGACGACAGCCACTGGACTGCCGTCGTAAGGCGACTAGAAAGAGGGTCATCGTTAGTTGAAGTCTTCCACGCATAAATTCAGCACACTAATATGCAACCGTAGAATATGGGGGAGCATTAATCTTTTATGCTACTAGTTCCGTACAAAAAAAGCCATTTAATTTCCAGGCGGGATTCCATTTTTTTTTCATTTTCACCAACACGCTTCCACAAGATGCAAACTTTTTTTAAAAATGAAATAAAATCAGTTTTTGATTCTTAGAACATAGTACCAGTTGTATTAGCTGTCCTTGTCAGTATTTATTTTAATATGGTTCCGAAGAGTTTGTAACTCATTATCACTCATTAAATATTTGGTTGGATATCCTTTGAAAAAAGAAACTGGTATCGACCAGTGGGGACTTGTTTGAGAGCGGCAATCAGCGATTCATCTTCCAGTAGAATGAAGCGCCATGTCACACTGCCAAATGTACCATGAAGTAATTCACTGATCATCATATCACTGACCTGCATGGCCAGGAAATAGTTTTGACTTTAATCTAATAGACAATCCTGTGGTCAAAGCTAGAATTAGTGATGCCACGTGGCAAACCAAGCAACAAAAAAAAGTTATCATCCGCCCAACTGGGCGGTGCCAGTACAACTGGCGAACCCGTCACCCCAGACTGGTATTATGATATGTGATCGTTCTTTCAGTCGTGGAATGAGCGTAGAAGACTTAGAGACAATAAAAATCGACTGTCTAGCTATGCTAACATGCCCGACAGAGGCCAACGCCTTACGGCGAGGCACCGGGAAATGTACCCAGCGGGCAGCCTCGCCCCCTGTCTACCAATTTAGAAGGATATTTTCGTCTGGAATTAACCATCAGGATACTTCATTCCTTCTGACAGGTTACATGACCGAAGTCGCTTACACGGCCTCTACCTGTTGTATTTCAGCGGTAATTCATTATGAATTTATCGCGGGCCTGGGCGTTATTTGCCCGTCATACCACTCGGGATCGGGTGGCCGATAGGTCGTTTCAAGGATGGCATGACAGCAGGTCAACATCCACCCCGCTGCTTAGGAGACAGTATATTTCCATAATCTCCAGACTCCTTCAGCAATTAGAGTGCACAACCAATTGGCGTCGCCGAACGGTGCGCAAACCGTCCAGTAGCGCCTGTAGGCAATCCCACCAGGACAATTGAGATGCGAGAATCTTAACCGGGGTAGCCTTCAACTCGAGGAGGCTTCTGAATAGGAGCTGAATTGTGAGTTGGGCCAATCCGAGAAAACTATGATCTTATGGCCCGAGCTGCATGAAACCATTCGCTACCACCATGGTACAGGGTGACCACACCAGAACATCTCAGTCGTCTGATAGACTCAATGCCACGAAGAATCGAATCAGTGCCAAGAGAGAACGGATATAACCAAATATTAAAAAAAATATATTTTTTTCAATGAAAAAATTGATTATTGAGTATAGTTTTTTTTAAATGTAGCATCTTTTTGATATTTTTGTTTTAATAAAAACAACGAAACGAATTTTTAAAAATTATGGTGATAACACGTGTATAAATTGTAATAGATAGTACTTTAATTTATATCATAAATACATAGAATTGTAATTTAAATTACATGTAAAACGAACGTGAAATCGAACGAATTTATAAAAAGTATGGTATAGGTCGTGGCAAAGTAAATTGTCACACTCTAATGAATCTTATTAACTCCAGCATCAAGGAGGGCATATTCCTGGGGTACTTAAAGAAATACAACACAGAGAAAATACAGAAATAATAAATTACAGACTGATATCATTTTAAAATACATTAAGTAAAATACCAGAACATGTTACACGACAATCAACAATCTACTTAGAAAATAATAAACTAATAACTGACGCATCATATGTAACCGTACCTACGATATAATCCAAACAGCAACACAAGTTAGATCTGAGCAAAGCCTTTGACACCGTACCACGCGACAGACGCCTTGATAAACTAAAACAACTCGAATGTACTTTACAGAACTCGACTGGTTTACAGGCAACATTGCTGGACGTAAACATGAGTAAAATTCAATGACGTAACGAGTGATTTAACCAAGTGGTTAAAATAATATTTACTAACATTAAATACAGATAAAATGAAATACATGACTTTTAGCCGCGATGAAGTTTACTTCATATGTTAGTTTACTGTATATGTCAGTTAACAAAACGAACATCATATAAAGCACATTTAGGAATTTAAACCGATAATAATATACGATGGAATAAGGATTACGATGTAATAACACCAAGAAAAATAATGAGTATCTCTTTACAACCTAAAATTTTCAAAATAAAGGATTTCTCGAGTCCTGAACTATTTATTTTTTGCCTTAAAATTTGCAAAAAAGTGGTAGATCCTGTCATTTTAATATTAGTGAATATGATTTTCGTTGTATTTTTATGTTTAAAATCAATTTTGTTCCGATGATAAAGACTGGCTGATAAGCATATCAGAGCGAATAAGAAATAACCATAAATCATCAGAAATTTCAAATTATTCAATTTTTCTATTTCTTTATTTCATAAATATTTCACCATCATTGATTACTTATTTTATTCTTGCTTTTAGCATTCCTTTGACTGTGCATTCATTCTGTAGGTTTAATTCCAAATTACACTCAGAATTACTGTGTTAAATTTGTATCAGTTTGGAAACGAAAATAAAATAAATAAATAATAAAATCAAATTTAATAGTGAAAACTGTTAGTAAATCCAAACTAGTTACAACATCTCCAACAGAAGGTGTTATCTGTTGTTTTCCAAATTTTAAAGAAGAAACCAAATGAAGTAATCAATTAAGAGGAAACCTTACCCAATTCAGCTTTTATTTCCTGGCAAGGAAAGTATTGTGGACGCACTTCTGTGTGCCTGTGTGTCAGAGAGCTAATGGGCCCTGTTGCAGTTTGACCACTAAGACCCAGTTGTATCATGTATAGGGTCGGTCAAACGCAAGGGTCAACACTTATCCGGCGGCCTCCACGCAGAAGGGAGAACCAGGGTAGGACGCTGGCCTGCGGGCCAGTCTCCCCTAGGAGTCAACCTTCAGGCGCTCCTGGTCGGTTCGTCAACCTTCGGGCGCCACTAACAGCCGTGGGAGCCTCGGAACAGTAATGTTTCCTATAGCGCGGGGGTGGCTGTTAACCTTTGGAAACTGCTCTTGAAACGACCGTTCGGCTACCCGATCCCAGATGAATAAGCCGGGCAAAGGATGCCGTGGTCCGCGATAGATTTGGTGTACACCGTATCACCGCTTCATGAGGGAAAGGAATGCGCAAGCGACCTTGATCCTGTAACCAGTCGGGAGGCAGGAGTTATCCTGAAGATTAATTCCATACGGAGATATCGTCTGTGTGTCTGTGAACGGTTTCGTGCAGCTTGGGCCACAAGATCCATTTTGTTCTCGGATCGGCTCAACTCACGATTCAGCTCCTATTCAGAAGCCTCCTCGAGTGGAAGGCTACCCCGGGTAAGACTCCCGTGTCTCAGGTCTCAAAGCTGGTGGACCGGTTTCTCCCGGCGGTATTGCATCCCGGCGCCACTGAACGGTTTGCTCACCGGTCGGCGAAGCCAATCGGTTGTGCATTCTGACTAATTGCTGAAGGGCTCTTGAAGCAGCGGGGGTGGATGTTCACCTGATGTCATGCCACTCTTGAAATGACCTTGGGCTACTCGATCCTGTGTGGCACTTCGGGCAAAGAACGCCCAGGTCCGCGATAAATTCAAATTTAATTACCGCTGTAATACAACAGGTAGAGGTTGCGTAAGCGACTTCGGACCCGTAGCCGTAGCGACTTCGGACCCGTAGCCAAGGACGGAGGTATCCTGAAGGTTAATTCCAGACGGAGATATCCTGCCAAAACTGATAGTTAGGGGGTGAGGCTGCCCGGTTACCTTTCCCAGTGCCTTGCAGTAAGGCGTTGGTATCTAACGGGTTGCTGGTGAACTAGACAGTAGATTGTCTCGTCCCCAAATGTTCTACGCTCATCCCACGGCTGAAAGAACGATCTATATCGTTATACCAGCCTGGGTGACGGATTCGCCCGTTTTATTCGACACCGCCATCCTGCCTGTATGTCTGTGTGTATTCCTCCACGATAGCGCCCAAACTCGTCATCTGATTGAACTGAATTTTAGCCTGAATTATAGCTTCTGATCTCTCTTTCTGTATCACTACATAGTATAAAACAAAGTCGCCTTCTCTGTCCCTATGTCCCTTTGTATGCTTAAATCTTTGAAACTACGCAACGGATTTTGATGCGGTTTTTTTTAATAGATAGAGTGATTCAAGAGGAAGGTTTATATGTATAATAACATCCATTAAATAGTGGAGAAGTACTGCTATTTTTGAGGTTTCTAATGTGATGTCGTAAATATTTACATTTTTTCCGCTTACATTGCAAACGCAGGCTGAACCCTACGAGTTTTATCAAAATAATGTACTAATTATTGTACACATTGAAAAGGTCTACAGAAAAGTCCGTGATAGTATATGTCTATCTCTTATGGATAACCCACAATAACTTTTTTTTGTCATTTACTTTTTACGACAAATAATGGCTAATTTTAGAAGCGATTTTAACCAATACAGCATTAATCCTTAACCAATTAAATACCTTGAATACATTGTTCATTTAATATAGATCTATATGGCCCTTTACACCGTATGATTTAAGTGAATATTTTCGAAGATATTACAGATTTAAAAATTGCGGGACGTAGCGTTTGCGGCGGTACCGGCCGGCCGCCCGGTGCGGCAAGAGCGTGCCTATAAATAGCGCGTCTGAGGCCGCGGTTTTCCCTATAGCACTTTGAATTTAGCAGCGATCGGACGCGTTTATTATATCGGAGCTCTCCAGCGAGGAAAATAGCAATACTTAGGTAATAAAAACGTGCTTTTCAGCGCGACAACGTATCAGTAATTATAAGTAAGTTACTATAAATAATTGTATGATAGTAGTTTTAAAATATAAATTATATTCTATTCTAAGGTTAATGATTAAATCGCACTTATAGCAATTATAAGTACTTACATAAGGTGAGATAAGATTAGATTAAATAAAACCATAATTTATGGATTGCAATTTTCTATTAAGATCTTGATTAAAATTTACAGTTAGATCAATTTAATATTAGGGAAATTATTTTCAAAAATCGTGATTTAAGGTGAGATATGTAAGTTCAGAAAAAGTACTTAATAGAATAGGTATCTTTTGTTGTTGATGATTGTTGATTATCTTTTGTTTTTAGTCGCACGAATAGCAAATTATTTTTTATAATTAAAATCGTTGTTTAAGTTGAGGTGTTTCAGTAAAAAAAAAAAGAACTGAATAGAATAGGTATCTTTTGTTTTATATGATTGCTGATTATCTTTTGTTTCTAAATGGTAAGAATTTAGATATTTTTTACTGCGGCACATACTAATAATATGGCAAATTTGTGCATAGGTAATCATACATATAGAACTGAGTAAATTTTGTACAGAAATTATAAAGTCATGTCTGGAAGACGTCGTCGTTCGAACATAGGTCGTAGTACAGTGAATGCCAGAAGAGTACGTTCAGCAAGAGATGAAGAATCGTCAACGAAACGTGAGGCTCGCCTCAGTCAGGCTCGGGATAGATATAGAGCTGAGAGAGAGAGAGAGAGAATCTTCAGTAGAGCGTGAGATTCGCCGCAGCCGGGATCGAGATAGGCATACGGTTCAGAGGGACAGAGAATCGTCAGTAGAGCGTGAGGCTCGCCTCAGTCAGCTTCGGGATAGATATAGAGCTGAGAGAGAGAGAGAATCTTCAGTAGAGCGTGAGGTTCACCGCAGCCGAGATAGGGAAAGACATCGAATACAGAGAAAGACAGAGAAAGACAGAGAATCATCAGCACGAGTTACTAATTCATGGGTGAATAAAGAAAATTCTGTCATGAATTACGATCCATCGATTTCTTACAAGGACGATCGTATAGTATCAATAGGTACTATGTCAGTAGTGTGTGAACATTGCTTGGCATTGAAATTCAAGGACGAATCGAAAGGCATGTGTTGCTTACAAGGAAAAGTCAAATTAGAAGAAGTTCTCCCTCCACCTGAACCAATTCACTCTCTTCTTACGGGTGATCATCAGAAATCCAAGCAATTCATGCTCAATATACGCCGTTATAATAACGCATTTCAAATGACCTCTTTTAAGAGTAAGCAAGTCGTTGAGCGTGGGTTCATGCCTACATTTAAAATTCAAGGGCAAGTGTACCACTTAGCTGGGAGCTTGCTACCACTTCGACCCGATGATCACAAATTTCTGCAAATATATTTTATTGCAGATCCAGATACACAAGCATCTACGCGGTGTACAAGTGTTGCACAGCCAATTGATAGAGATTTGATTAGATCTCTCCAAGATATGTTACATTCTCATAATTGCTACATACAGTCTTTCAAAACTGCGATTGAGAGTGTTCCAGCAGATACTCCTAACTTTAATATCGTAATCCATGCAAATAAAGTTCCTGTTGGAGAACACAGAGGACGATACAATGCGCCTTCCACGAGTGAAGTAGCAGTGGTGATAGCTGGACAGCAATTTGACAAAAGAGATATTGTATTGCATAGTCGTGATGATAATTTGCACAAAATTTCAGGGTTACACAGATCTTATGACAGCTTACAATATCCTTTGATGCTATGTCATGGAGAAAATGGTTATGCCATTAATATTTCTCAAGTTGACCCAATCGGTGGTACACCTCTGCGTAAAATAGTGTCATGTATGAACTACTATTGCTACCGTATAATGACAAGACGTAACAATTTCAATACTTTGCTTAGATATGGAATGTTAACAAACCAATACTTGGTAGATCAATATGCGAAAATTGAATCTGAGAGATTGGCCTACATCCGTAATAATCAAACTAAATTGAGAGCTGAAAATTACGTTCATCTTCAGGATGCTTTACAGGCGAATGAACACCGCAACGGCATTGGGCAGTTGGTTATACTACCTTCATCATTCACAGGTGGACCTCGATATTTACACGAAAAATCGCAAGACGCCATGACTTATGTAAGAAATTACGGCAAACCTGATTTATTTATATTGCAACATGTAACCCAAATTGGCCGGAAATCAAAGAAAATATTAACACCAATTTAACTCCACAAGACAGATACGATATAGTTAACAGTCTTCCATTTAAAGTACAGAAACTCCTGCACCTCATTAACAAGTCTCATATATTCGGTCCGCCGCGCTGTCATATGTACACAATAGAATGGCAGAAACGTGGCTTGCCACATGTACACCTGTTGGTGTGGTTAGTGAACAAAATTAGACCAAACCAAATTGACAGGGTTATTTCAGCTGAATTACCGGATAAAGATGAAGATCCTATCCTGTACGAAATCGTAAAGAAACATATGGTACACGGCCCTTGCGGGACTTTAAACCCGAATTCCCCATGTATGCGAGATTCTAAATGCAGCAAAAAATTTCCGAAGTCGTTCCAAACTCAAACAAGTACTAGCGATGACGGATATCCCAAATATCGTCGACGATCGCCAGAACAGGGTGGGCAAAATGCTACCGTCCGAAACCATGATATTGATAACCGATGGATCGTTCCCTATAATCCGCTCCTTTTGAAAATTTTTGATGCCCACATCAACGTAGAGTTGTGCAATTCAATAAAGTCAATTCAATGTGTTACTAAGTACATTAATAAAGGCAGTGATCAAGCCACTTTCAGCATACAATCACCAAATGAAGTGGAAAAATATCAGTCTGGACGTTACATCTGCAGCTCTGAAGCTGTATGGAGGATTTTATCATTCGAAGTGCACGACCGGGCTCCCACAATTGTCCACCTTGCAGTTCATTTAGAAAATGGACAAAGAGTATATTTCACAGAGAACAATATACAAGAAGTTGTTAATAACCCGCGGGATACAACATTGACAGCATTCTTCAAGTTATGTGCTCAAGATGATTTCGCGAAAACACTGACGTATGACAGAGTTCCAGGTTACTATACATGGAACCAGAGTTCTAAAACTTTTCAACGGCGAAAACAAGGTACTGCGGTTGATGGTTTCCCCGGAGTAAAAAAAACGGATGCTCTTGGCAGAGTCTACGTGGTTCATCCCAACAACAGCGAATGCTTTTATCTGAGAATGTTATTGCATATTGTAAAAGGCCCGACATCCTTTGCACACCTAAGAACTGCACACGGTGTTGTTTACAATACTTATCAAGCAGCATGCAAAGCTATGGGGCTCTTGGAAGACGATTCTCACTGGGAAAACACATTATCAGAAGCAGCTGTTTGTAGTTCAGCTACATCATTAAGATATTTATTTGCCGTCATAGTAGTGTTTTGTCAAGTAACTGATTCTGTTAATCTATGGAATAAATTTCAAGAAAATATGGCCAGTGATATTCTGATTCGGCGACGGCGAGAGTTAAACTCAGATGATGTACAATATGATCAAAACATATTTGACGAAGCATTATTGGAATTGAACAAAGTAGTGCAATTACTTTCGGGTAAATCGATCAAGGATTTTGGGCTGCCGATGCCAGCTAATACTACTAACTCAGATTTAACTAACAGTGCCGAATACACAAGAGAAACATCATACGATCAAACGAGACTTTTACAAAATATAGCTCAAGATGAGCCACGATTAAACATCGATCAGAAAAAAGTATTCACTGCATTACTATCAACAATTGATAACAATGAAGGGAAATTGTTTTTCCTTGATGCCCCAGGAGGTACAGGAAAAACATTTTTAATCAATCTGCTTTTAAAAAAAGTGAGATCTATCGGAAAAATTGCGTTAGCTGTTGCGTCATCCGGCATTGCCGCTACGCTTTTGGAAGGAGGCCGAACCGCACACTCCACATTCAAGCTCCCGCTGAAAATCGCCACCGATGATAATAACAGCGTCTGTAGTGTTTCTAAACAGAGCAATACAGGAAAATTGATGCGTGACTGCTCATTAATAGTCTGGGACGAAGCTACCATGTCAAACAAGACGTCTGTGGAAGCACTGGATAGGACAATGCGCGATTTGCGCAACAAAAATTCACCTATGGGTGGATGTACAATTCTGTTCTCAGGAGATTTCCGTCAAATCCTACCAGTTGTTACTCGAGGAACACGTGCTGACGAAATAAATGCTTGCCTAAAAAGATCCAACCTTTGGCCACATGTCAATAAATTAAAGCTTAAAACTAATATGAGGGTTTCGTCATCTTCACGTGAGAACAGGCTATTTCCAGAGATGCTGCTAAAAGTTGGCAATGGAGAGTTAACACAAAGTGAGGGAAGGATTGACCTAGAAAACCTTTGCGTTTTGATAGACAACATCCAAGAGTTAGTCAACAATGTCTATCCTGACATTGATAACATAAGTTATAAGACAATATCTTGGTTTAAAGAAAGAGCGATTCTGTCACCAACTAACGAACAAGTAGATAAAGTAAATAACTTGATTCTTTCAAAGATTGATGCGCCGACGAAAATATACTACTCGGTCGATCCTGTTCTCGATTTAGAAGAAGCTGTTCATTTTCCTACAGAATTTCTAAACTCTTTGAACCCGTCCTCACAAAATGGTGTTGAAAGTAGGTTGTCCTGTTATTTTATTAAGAAACCTGAATCCACCTAAACTTTGCAATGGCACGCGTTTGCTGGTAAAATCATTGAAAACTTTCATAATAGAGTGCACAATACTCACAGGATGTGGTACCGGAGAAGATGTATTGATTCCCCGAATCCCTCTGATACCATCGGATTTACCCTTCCAATTTAAACGTTTACAGTTTCCGGTAAAGACATCTTTTGCAATGACCATTAATAAATCGCAGGGTCAAACCTTCAACGTTGCAGGCTTAGATTTGAGCGTTGACTGTTTTTCACATGGACAACTGTATGTCGCTCTTTCAATAGTGACCTCCAGAGAAAACATGTTTGTATTGTCTAATGACAAGAAAGCTGTGAACGTTGTTTATAAAGACATTCTGTAATATGTTGTAAAAATAAAATAAATAGTTAAACATGTAAAAAGTAAATAAGTAAAAATGTAGTGTATGAATTTAGATATTCCAAAGATAGCAGGAAATCTTCATGGTATAGGGAAAGGGGGATTGTTTTACTCCAAATTTAACGCGTGCGGGCCACGGGCAGTAATTAATAAATCAAAACTACTTGATCGATTTTAATCACATAGGCTATATATTTTATACCCGTGCGAAGCCAGAGCGGGCCGCTATGTTTTTATATACAACGTTCACAGTTTTTCTGTACTGTATTTAGTATCAGCATTGCACCCGTGCGAAGCCGGGGCGGGTCGCTAGTGTTATATATATTGGAAAAGTGAAAGGTTCAAGTAACTAAAAATAGAAAAGGAACAGGTAATCCCTAACTTTTTTATATGAAATTAAATGCAAAATAGTCGTCCTTTAGCCATACGAAAGAGCATTTTTTTGTGATGTAATGACTTTGGCGATAAGTGATACTAATATAGATACTGATACCCCCTTTGCCTCTTGAAACCGCGAAATGTAATTATACATGTACTCAATAAATAATGGCAGATATTAAACCAAATACAAATGTGATAATCAATAATTTTTAATTACAATGCTTCTTTTCAGTTGCTTCCAACCGATCTAAACTCATTTTTATTAAATCCCACATTTGCAAGTTAGTTAAATCCAAACCCCTTAATGGCCAATTGTCCAATTGTAATTTACCGTGATTCGTAGTACGGGTATCGCCTGGAGTAATGTTGTCCTTCAGGATAGTATCGGAAACTGCTGTGATCGGGAATTTTGTTCTGTGGGCAATTTCGGGGATTGCGTTATCGTGAAAATTAGAAATCTTGTTTATTTTTCCATCGTAATAATAAGGCTCCATTATTTGCGAGTGCTCATCGTCCATAGATTGGTATTTACTTGGGTCTCGAATGAGGTACGATGAAAGTGGCCCGGGTTTGAGATCTTCGTTTTTCTTGAAGAGTATGTAGTCTGTAGCGGGTACTTCGTCGTTGAAGCTATCTACTGGAAATCTAGTTTGTATGAAGACGTCAGGACTCTGCGGCCAGTCGAATTTCGGTTTTTGTAATGTGTCTTCCACAACTTGCATTGTCTTTGGGTACATTGGAAACATCTGTGGATACATCCGCGAGTGAGGAATCAAATAATTTTGGTAGTTTTCGTCGTTGATTGGAGATTCATTTTGATGATATTTACTGTCATCATTTGGAATATGCCACTCGTAAGACCTGTCATCTTCGAGCGTTTTGAATTTGGAGGCAGAATCAGACTTTATGACTTTTGGATCACATTTATTTTTTTTGTTATCATCACCGTCATTCTGGGAACAATCGTTCATGTCATCTATGATATTACTGTCCTTCATTTCGTCAATTTGTTGATCATATAAGTCATAAATATTTGTTCCTGTCATGTCAAGCACGTTTTTTACAAGTGATGGATAGTGGATATTTATTTTATTTAATAAATTATTAATAGCCTTTGGCAATTTCTTCGATATTTCAGTGGGATTGCCGCCATTTTTAATGTATTCTGAAATCGAAAGAGTATCAGCGTTTAAAATTACTAATATTATAAAAGCATTAAAAAAGCAGAAAAAAACTCACTAGTTAATTCATCTCGTAGAGTTTTCTTCGCTAACACACAAAGCTGGTCAAAGGCTTGATGGAAAGGGAAAACTTCGAGTGGATCCATTTGCACATCGACGTTTTTATTTTCCGAAATACCTTTCTTGTTTCTTTTACTCTCGATTTCATTACCTGTAAAGTGATGTAACATAATATTAGATATAAACAAAAAATGGAATAGCTGAGTATAGTATACAAATATGTTTGCTTTTATAAATAATCATTAGTGAAGAAATCTTTACTGGACATTTTAGTTACATAGTTTTTGGTTATTGGTTGGTAGCAACCATTTGAAAGGTAGAAGATGACTTTGTTAATATTAACATCGCTGACCGGAAATCTTTATTTATTATAAATTTATATATTCAAAATCATCGAAATGCATGTTGCTAAATTTACAGACTCACCTTAAACATAGATATGATAACTATGTTACATTATAGGTCGCGCTAAATTTCTCAGTCCGTCGCTCAGATCACACATACTCCTATCTATTTAACACCAATGCCCCGAAAACAAAAGGGATAGAAATCCTTTAAAGAATTAGAATTTCTGTCCCTTTTTGGTTTCAGTGCATTGGTGTTCAATAAATGCAATACTTGTGATCTGAGCATGTGGACGAGGGACCGAGAAATCTGGCGTAGCCTCTACCTTCGTCGTGTTCAATTGACGGCTAAAAACCGCTATTCGACATGGTAACATATTTTTGTTAGGTAGTAAGGGTTGTTTTTACTCTTTACTTAACATACGTAGTTATTCAAGAATTTATGTAACTATTAGACTGTCAAAAATAGTATCTCAGAAAATTACACTAATAATTAAAATTTACAATTATCTATAACATACTAAATGTTATTCATCGTAAAATGGTATTACAAAATAAAATAAAGGCCTACTAATTAAAATAGTCTTCAATTTGAATAGGTACCTACTGAAAGCTATTCATCGTAATATTTATATGAAATATTACTATGAATACAATACAATATTCATCGTAAAATAGTCAGTAAAAATATAAATAATCAATGTGCACGTTATTCAAGGTAATATGAATGCTCCACTTCAAGAAATCCTCAAGTCCGATTTGGTGATTTTGAGATATTTGACATTTTCTGTTTTAATCATCTCCTGAAATATTGTGTTAAGGTTAAAAAATATAAAAAAAATGCAACCTGTAGTTTTTGGTACGTAGTTTTTTCTGTCATTTATTAAATTGAGAAAACATCATTAAGTTCTGATTTTTTTTTTTAAAAAAAAAAGGACTTATTGCAAATTGTGGGACTTAGGGATTTCATGTCCTTATGGGTGGACTTAGTTATTTTACATGTCGTTTTTGAATGCTCCTCAAATAAAAACCAATATCATTACTTTCCTTACGGTTTATTACTTTCTATTAGTTAAGAATAAACAAATAACGTCCAATTTTAATATAAATTTAATCACTCCATTTCCACATCAGATTCAACGATTGGGCCTTCGTTACTTTTATTATCATCGCATTTTAAAATGTCTTGGTAAAAATGATGTTCTGGTTCGGGCACAAACTGTAGGAGATGCTTTACGTCCTTAATTTTGGCCAGTTTAATAGCTAATGGTGCTTCGTAGCAGTCTTCTAGCATCTTTCTAATCGTTCTGCTTACACCAACACGATACAGAGTTATCGAAGTAAACTGTTTTCCTCTCATTGTAGAACTTATTTGTGGACGACCAGATTTACTGAATCGTACTTGACGGCAGACAGATATTCCCGGAATGGATGGTTTTATGTACTCTTTGTAGCATGTTTTATAGTCTTTTACTTTAATAACTCTTTCAGTGCCTGGCGTTTTTCTCAATTGCTTTTCAATAAACACCACTTGGAATTTATTTGTAACTTTGCTCTTTTTTATGAGATCGACATAATATTCCGGTCCATACACTTTCTCTTTCTTCAATCGTTTTCTTTCAATCAGAGCAAAATCACGGTCAATAGGCATCATTGAGTGCCCTGGAATAGGATACATCACTGTGATGTTTTCAAAAGTTCCATTTGCACATAGTTGGTCCAAAAATGTAAACAAGTATCTATTTTTATTTTGACTGAAACAATTGTCGCAAAATAATTGAAGATGCGTATGGGTAGCTTTTTTATGATTAGAAATGTAGTCATTTAGGGATGTCAGAACTTCGTTAGGACCTTTATGAGCGTAATTTTCAGTGTATAAATACATTGATGCTGTATTTTCTGATAAGTTATGTATACCAAAATTATACAACCATAACTGGCGGCGATAGTATTCATCCTGAACGTTGGTTACAGGTAATGGCATGTTTTTTTGGAAATCAAAGCACAGTGACAATGTATGCGGTGATTTGCGGTCATTTGATGTTTTAGTTATTGTTGAAAAAAATACCTCCGCTTTCCTCTGATGTAGCTCTTTTGCGGTATTCAAAGTTTTTTTTTTAAGCTCGTCCTTATGTAACTGAGCCGATTGTATGTCAGTTTTGTATTTTTCACAAGTGTTGCAAATGTCTTTACGTGGAAATCCAAACGAGAGATTGAAATCTTCGTTGAAAATTCGTCGGAATTTTTCATAACTAATTTTATGATCAAAAATTTTATCTGAATAATTGCGATGTAACTCAGCAATACTTAAGTCAGCGCCCAAATATTTTTTGTGTTTGTTAGATGATCTTGAATAATGAGAAACTTGAGTGGGAAGACCACTGATGTATTCATGCACTCGTCTCAATGTTTCCTGATTAGTAGAACGCGATCGGCTTTCATGGTGACCTCTTCCATCTTGGATATCTTTGTCCTTATGTTGCACTTTGCATTGTAGACGGTCTCTTTTTATTCCGTGAATGGCTAAAAATGCATTAAGGCAAATATTAGTGGTTCTGTTATTTCCTAAATCAACCGTATACTTGAAAACTCGTCTATTTCGAGCTGGAAACATTCTTTTTCGGGGTCGAAATCGAACTGGTTGTATTTCGTGAAGACATCCTTGTAAATATATATTTTGTTCTGTATGAGTTTTGTAGCTCACGAATTTGTCAAAAATTTTGCTCGCTTCCCGTTTTTTAATCTTATTTTTACACTGGCATCGACAAGAAGGGATATCACGCTGGGTGTGTTTTATAATTCTAGACAGTTTATCTCGGTTTTTCTTCCAGGACATGGAATCAAGCTTTCTTTTTTTCCCCTTTTTCAAAATAGTCTGTTCAGTTTCATTTTCAGTTGATGGGCCAGAATCTGTCTCAAATATTCCAGTCGCAGCATTCAGTCGTATGTGTTTCTTCTCAGAATTGGTATTTAAAGAAGATGTGGCGATGTCGTCAAAAAGACCCGTTTCAGGATTTAGCATTAAACAATTCATGGAAGTGGAAGTGCCAGTCAACAAACTTATATCAGCCTCAACATTTGAGACGTTAAGTGGAATTTTATCTTCTTCGCATTCTGATCTGAAAATATTGTTTAAATTGTCAAAATGATAATATTTTGAGGAACAAATAATCTACCTTTACATGATATCTTATTATCATACCTTTCTAGCTCCGTTGGAATGTAATGTGAAAGAGATTTTTCTATTTGTGTTTTTTCAGCATTCTCTGGTGTCCACTCGCTTCCAGAAGAATGTCCCCAATCTTCATCCGCATCTTCATTATCCGAAAATGACCCCAGCAAGCCAGCATCTTGCATTATCCTATAGAAAAGAAATGAAATTAAGTATATTTTACTTCTATCGTCGTCCCGACAATTTAGTTATTCAAAACTTCAGAGATTTCAAAAATAAAGCGGAGTGCATACCTTTTAAGCTTATCTTCTTTTAATTTGTCCATTTCTTGTAATAAACCAACACAATCTCATAACCTCTTTATGCGCGTTGCCGTTTTGACTTTGACATTTGTTATCGGTGTTGCTAGGACTTAGCAAAATAAATTGCGGACTTAGGGATTTTTCAAGTACAAAATACCGGTGGTTCAATACTTAGTGGTTTTTTGAAGTGGAAATGTAACTTTATTATTATTTGACATGCCTGTGAAATTGGACTTAAGGAATTTTAAAAAAATAACTGAAATACACAAATTATGCGAAATTAAATTCTGAATAAGCTGGTGTTGCTAACTCTAAACCATCAAAAATGGACTTAGGGATTTTTTGAATTGGGGCATTCATATCCAAAGCAGTCGGCAAAATATTAAAAAATCTAATCAAAGCTACATCATACATAAACTAAAAGTACAAATATGACATAAAATAAAATATCCAGACGATGTAAAATGTATCATAAATAAAAACATATACAATGACGAAATAGGTAGAGGATAGGGCCGGGGAAAGAAAGAATCCATAGAGGAAATTACGCGTCGAATTGGTTGAAACTGAGGGTTGTTGCTCCTTCATATTCCATAGAGTTATAAGGAGTTCAGGCTGGGCAGAACGTCGACTGAAGACGAACATCTCGAAGGGCGCTCATCCACGCCCGTTACCGAAAAAGGCCAAGACCTGTTGTTATCAGAACAAAAGGCCTCCATCAGACATTTAATTAAGAGCTCAGGGATCTCAAAACATCACGCAAGGAACATTTAAAAGATCCCTACAGGCGAACTAAAGTTTAGTTACTAAACATAGAAAAGTCACTCCGCGCAACCAAAGTATCCGTCAGAACTTCCCAACGGGGTCACGTGCGTTATTTTCGCGTTGTTTTGTAGACCTTGATGTATTTTAACTTTACGAACTACCCTTCATTAAAATCATGCATTTCGCATTCATACGAAGCAACTGTTAAAACAGTAATTTCAATCCGGTTAAGGTCCAATCCGAAGTTAAGGTCCATAGGTAAGAAAATCATCAGGAAGCAGGAAGCAGCTTAGATCAGGAACATTGGGCACCCTGGAAACAGAACCAAGGATGTCACCAGGCAAAGGTCATGCTGGAGCAACCACTTACTAAGAAAACCATGGCCCTACTTGACATGAGCAAGAAGAACCTTAGAACCACCATCGGTCTCCTCGCCGGACACACGACCCTTAGATCACATCTGTTTAACCTTGGCTTGACCGAGAGCAAGGACTGCCGAATATAAGGCGAGAAACCAGAAGTTGGTCGCTGCCCAGGCCTTGCCGCAAAAAGACACAGTTTACTGGGATGAGCCTTTACCGAAACCCAGCGACCTGCCCAACCTGAAGGTCAGTGAACTGTATGGACTCGTAAACAGTAACGGGCTTCTAGCACACCACTGACCCAATCACAAAGTAAGTAGTTACAAAAGATCTTATAGATCTAGTTGACATCAAACGCTGGATACTAGTTCGAGTTATCTTTATGTAGTTCACAATAATGATCATTTCTGGAAAATGCACAGTTGTATACCAATCTGCGTTAACCGTTGACTGTTCTTGTAAGAGAATCGTAGCAACATGCTCTTATTTTAAGACAAATGAAGCGATCGTTTCAGACGATCTGCGAGAACGAACAACATTGTATGCTTACACTGACTTTCGAAGACTCAAACAACACTGTCTTCTGGGGTTATTCACGATTCATCACCTGAGACGATGCTGATAACATTCGACGTGACTACGTTGAAGCTTTGCAGAGTAAATCAGCGCAAATTAACACTAACCAGCTTTAGCTCTTTAGTCAATTTTTGAAGTATCCAGCGGGAAACTAGGTTTCTGAGGGCTAGGTTTCAGAAGTCATGCGTTTTTGGAGTAGAATAAGTAATAATACTAATAATATTTTATTCATATTTTTTTTCTATTTCAATTATTTTCCTTACAAAATCTGTCTCGCATACCAACCGTACTCGTAGCCCGTACCAATATAGATTACATAATATGGCGATGATTTATTTGTGTGACAATAAGTATGTAGTGACAATAAGTATGTAGTATATGTAAGTAAGTATATAGTATATGTAAGTAGAGTTGTATAACTCAGTTCCAAAGTATTATAAGTGTGATGATTTGCCGCTTCGAAATCGGCGGCAGCAATACACTTAAGAGCCTTATTACAAAATAGCGTGGGTATTCTTTTAAAATGAGTTGAAAAAATGAACGCATTTTTTTTTGGATGTAACTATAAAAGATAGGATAAATAAATAAATAAATAAATAAATAACTATTCAACCCTGGGAGAAAACCGCGGCACTGAGCGCTCTTCTCTTGCGCAAGCAAATATATACACAATTTCTAATTGTTTTTTGCAGTGTTTTCTCCTTTCTAATGACAATAATTTATATTATGTCGTATTGCTAAAAGAGTGAACTTTAATATAGTATAAGTATTATATAAGAATCTTATTTTATTTCTGAGAAAATTAGAATGATACAGGAAGATTTTTTTTTAATTTTGTGTAATTGTAAGTAATGTATACCTTGGATATGTGGTCAAAAAACGAAAAAATAATGCCGTAGTGTACATCAAGAATACATGACGGACATAAAAAAATAGTATACGGTTTTCGTTGTAGTGATATTACTATATTAAGGAGCTCAAAGTTTGCCTTCCGAGCGTCTTACGAATAACGACTTTCGGAAAATGGGCTGAATAAGTAAATAATATTCGTTATATCTAAAATTAAAGGCCGCTATGGTCAACATCAAGAAATGGTCCAGGTAATTCAGTAATTAAAGTTTGTAGAAATCTCTTCATTTCTTGGAATTAGAACGCCAAAAATCCACTTTTCTTGCGTTTCTGGAAAAAATATGTGATAGGGCTCTTAAATCATTTGCAAAAACTTACAACTTGATTATACATTAAACTTTTGTTTATATATATCTGAAAATTGAGGATTTAGGAAAATGGCGGCAGAAATACTTTTAAATCAGGTGCAAAAACCTACAACTCGATTATTTTATAAACTTTTGTTTAGATAAATGTAACTTTTTTAGTTCCCAAAAGCAACCATTCGAAATATTGCGCTTCGAAACTGAACTGTGTGTCATCGTTACGAATCCATTAGATCAGTGTTTTTCAACCAGTGGGTCGCGAACCCCCGTAGAGAAGTTTATTTTAAAATATAACTTGAACATTGTTTGAATTATAAAATGGTTTTAATTACAGTGATGCCAATGTCGACAAGAGTTTGTATCGGCTCGTACATTGGACGTGTTTTCTTGTATTAGCTGCCTTACAGTGGCGAATTTTTTAACGGATGTTTTGATCCACTTGTCAATGGTAAGTGCTAAGAGAGGCACGTACACTTTGAATTTTTGAATACCTGCGATTTCATTGTATACTTCACGTATCATATTTTTTTTAATAACGTGTAAACAGTAATTGATAATTTATTTATAATACGACTGTAATTGCAGAATTTAACGCTGTGATTTTTTCAAATGAAATAAAATATATTAAATATTTTTAAACGTATACCTTTCCATTGTAATCCATTGATTGTCTTTGTCATTACATTTGTGGCGCTTTTCACGAGTTTTTCACCCATTTCATATAAACGCTCTCCAGATAGAATTGGTTGAAACTGTTGGTGGTCCTCACAGGCTGACTGTAAAATAAATTAAATAAGACCTTTTGACTATGATAGTTTTATATCATTGTTGGTTATTTATTTCTCTAAATCACCGTTTCCCAAACGGTGGGTCGCGACCCGGCACCAGGCCAAGAAAAAATAAATACCGGGTCGCAGCATTGTCTCCTTGTCGTTTAAACCAATCACACGTAAATGATCAAATGGCATGATCAAATGGAATTCCCACATTCCCAGGCAATCTCTTCCGTTGCTTGAAGACTGCGGCTATATCATTTACGGAGAGGAAGTTGATGCAGGTTGCATGCCGCTAGATCCTATTCCTTAAACGTACCCAGAAATTGTTGTTTGCCACTGTAAAGGATTTTGAAACTCAAAGAACTGCAGTTGTAGAAAACCAAGCGTCCCTTGCTTCAAACTCTGTACTCCATGCAAACATACCTGCCTTAATAATGGAGACACACAGTAATCTTTTTTAGTTCCTGTAAATTTTTCTTGCCAAAGAAAGTCGCATGTTGGACTCATTTTTGAAAAGATTTGAATTAAAGTTTAGTTCAAACGTTGTTTGGTAGTTCATTTTTGCAGTTCCATGTTATCAACACATATATCGAGACAAATCAAAAAGGACATGTTTTGCGAAAATGTATAATAGCATTAGGGTGCTGGAGCCATCTTGGCCGCCATCTCGAAAAACCTAACCAAAGTTTTTAAACAGTGTATTTTTTAATTCCTCATACTCAAAAACATACAACTATACATTCAGAGCTGAGCAAAATATGCCTTTGGTCCGCGATATATTCCAACAGAATCACCGCTAAACATACCGCAGGTAGAGGTCGCGCAAGTGACTTCGAAACCGTAACCAGTCTGGAGGACAGAGGTATCCTGAAGGTTAGTTCCAGATGGAGATATCCTCCAAACTGGTAGTTAACGGGGGAGGCTGCCCGCTGGATGCCTTTCCCGGTGCCTCGCCGTAAGTCGTTGGCCTCAAACGGGCTTGTTGGCGGAGCTAGACAGTAGATAGTCTTGTCTCTAAGTCTTCTAAGCTCATCCTACGGCTTAAAGAACGATTACATATCGTTATACCAGCCTAGGGTGACGGGTTCGCCCGCTGTAGTCGACGCCGCCCTACTGGTGGTATGTATTCTATATTAACATCGCACAAAGGGAAAAGTTATTAGCAAATATATAATAAAGAAAGCAAATTTATGTAGGGGTGCTTATATTCCCGGTCACAAGAAATCCCACCCAGTATATTTGTTTTGTGTTCTTTTTAATCAATAAAATCAAATGCTCGAAAGAGGGGGGGGGGGGGGGGTCGTACATCTGGCACAGACTACAGACTCAGTACAAATGGAAGGCCGCCTGCATGCTGTCAATGTTATAAAGTCGTAAGGCGAGCCGCTCCCGTAAAATATAAAAGTTTATTTGTAAATGAATTTAGGCATAGACGTATCTATTCAAATTACGTATGGTAGGCTATGTAATGAATGCATTTTTAAACTTTTCTAAAAATCTAAATAACTAAAGTAATAACCAGAAGACATGTACTTGATTTATATTCCAAAAATTAAATATTTTTCTGTTAGCAAGTTTCAAAATTTGCTCATTTTGAGATAATGAAAATAAACATTTATTTTCCTCCGAATTCTTTTTCAATGGATGCAATTCGAAACGATTCGGAACAATTCGGAACAATAAAACTAAATAAACCTCGACTATGTTCAGAGATTCTGTAATTAGACTAATTAGCATCACCGTAATATACAAGAGTATTATTTTGCCTATAACATTAAAGGTTGACAATTTGTATGAAATAAACATGACGGCTTGTTAAAATACAATGGACTGAGACTAATAAAATTTAAAAATAAATAGGTGTTTCGTTTTTAGTATTTTTCTAATGAACCTGTTTGCGATAATTACTATAGTAATAATCATAACAAATTTTACGATGCTAGATAATCGAGTACCAAGAGGGAAGTATAGTTCGCGGATGAACCTTACTTACCTGATCAAAAATATATTCCGTTTATTTTACAAAACACAATATATATCATACTTTTTTATTTTTTTACAAAACAGTACATTAATACTATTAAAGGCTTCATTTTAAACAGCAGCAGGAAAGACCGCAACGCAGCCGAGTATATTCATTAAATCAACGCCGCCTAACTAGGTCTAGGACTGTACTAAGGCAAGCGCACCATGTAAGCAATGGCTTGAGCATATGGGAATCTACATCATTTTTAAATCTAATATTAAAAATAATCTAATAATAACAAAGTAGATTATTATTATTAATAATAATAAATATTAATAATAATAATTAATATTAATAATAATAATTAACAAATTAATCATCAATCTAAAAACTAAGCCACTAACTTACAATCCCATACAGAATGAGTTTTAATTAACCGGCTTCCTTGAATTAGAAGTATCAGTACGAGCAACTTTCGATAAAAAAAATGTGGAAAAAGTAGAAAAAAGGTTTTTTTTTGTAAATATGAATAATATAACTTGTGAATGAAAGTTTGAAAAGTCATCATATCTTATAATATCACCGTGTATAATATCATATAATATTAATAATATTTAAATCTCAATAATATTACATAAGATGCGATAAAGTTTAAATAATTATTATAGATTAAAAAAAACATTGCAATAAATAGTTAAATAATCAAATTGAAATAGTCTAAAAGTGTACATATGATATGGATGTTACAAATAAAAAATATTATTGTCATAATAAGAGTTCCAGTCGATTTAAATATGTCTAGGTCTAGGTTCTAAGGAATTAAACATCCAATTATGTGCAAAAATATAAAGTATAATAATTAATATATACCACGGTGTGTAGTTCATTCTCCTAGCAAGTTCGAAGGCCCTCGCATTTTTACTGTGTAGATATGCCTAAAACTCCATCATATACCGACTAATGTCCACCTAGCCTAATCTAGAATATCGATGAATTCGAGATGAAAGAAAACTAAATTCAAGGGGAGCATCGAAATAAATTTATTCGACAACGCGACATTCCACTATAGCATTTAAACATATGAAATACATTTACTACCAAATAAAATATTTTTCTAATAATTTCCCTATATATTGCTTCAACAATATTGTACTTTCTTATATACATATAACGTCACTTTTCTCTCTCTCCCATCCTTTCTGCAGGATCTTTGCGTATTGGAGACCTATTTAACTAATCACTTAATACTCATCGTATTTTAAATAAAGTATTGCTGAAAACATGTCATTGGCCAGAAATAGGTACTATGTTCTTCTCTAATTTTCCCAGCTAATTAATTCTAATTGTAATAATTTCTATGGCGCTGTGTTTCTCCAAAATAAAGAAAAGACTAAGGGTAAATTTTAACGTTAAACTTTTAGTTTTTTATCGTATTTACATACTAATTAATACCTATCTTTATAGAATATCCTCCCAAGCTAAAACTTTGTTTATTTAGGCGACATAGGACAGCAAACATCATAACATTTTATTTCTAGCTTTGTATTAAGTCATTTAGTTACATAATATTTTAAATTGTGCTATTATTTGTGAATTGATTTATGTAAATTGTTTAAACAATAAAAAAATAATATTTATTTGAAAGAGTGGCGTTCTTCAAGTTGAACGTAGAAATAGGTAAGGCAATGTTCCTTCAAGTATTTAAGAGAAAGCTTTTTATATTGGTTTTTGTGACCGATATGCAAAAGTAATAATTATAGGTATTTTGATTATTATAGATGAGGCATTTTGGTAAACAAATTTATTGCTGAAATATTTAATTGATCGATGGGCTTATCGAACTAGAGAAATATTTTCCAGCAAGATATAATGTTTAGAAAATTTCTCTTTTGAACATATATTTTAAATAATATTCTTTCTAATAAAATGTAATAAAAGTACATATACTTTTCGTACTAAATTGATTTTTCGTAAAAAATCTATATGAGGTTTGTGACAATGTACGAGGATGATGATAGTCAAAAATTAGATAGGCATGTACTTACAATAACTAAGAGATAAAACACCATGTATGCTAAAAGCAGTACACGAGCCATTTTTGTTAGGAAGTTTGTTTGAGTAACAGCCTGAAAACAGAATCACGACCAAAATAGCTAATGAGTTACCTATATAATGGTTGTTTTAACGTTTAAAATGTTATCGCGAATAGTGGCCTAGATGAGATTTAACTATTTTATTTTATTAATAATATTTACGACATTTTCCACTGGGATAAAATCAACGGAATTGCATTTCAATTATGTCGATGGAATGCAATAACAAGACACTCACTTACATATATTACAACCAAACATACATATAAACACTTCATAGTGGTTGATTATCAGTAATTACCAGTAAAGACAATCACTCAACTTTTTTTTTACTTCTTTGCAACCCTCGCGATCTCTATATTTTTGGATTCCTTATCGCAATCTGAGATAGGAATGTATGGGGAGAGAGGGGGTTGATTGGCGAAGGGGCGAAAACCCCAGTCTGCAGAACGCCTTGTATCTCGGCGACGCGACGTA
Organism: Micropterix aruncella; assembly: GCA_944548615.1. Taxonomy (NCBI): domain Eukaryota; kingdom Metazoa; phylum Arthropoda; class Insecta; order Lepidoptera; family Micropterigidae; genus Micropterix; species Micropterix aruncella. The sequence continues at coordinate 27,091,769 of OX155959.1, read as the reverse complement.
GAGAGATGCTGTTTGGATCTACGTTTCAACTGAATTTTTTAAAAAAATATGTACAGTTCCTGGGTGTTTTTTTTTTGAAAATTAGAATAGTTTGTTGAGTGGAGGATGATCAGCCGTACATTTCATCGAAACATATTATTTACCTGAAATGCAACTAGTGGGTGAAAATAGATTTTTTATAAAAAAATAATATTGAGTCATAGTTATTTTATTTCTACTCTTTAGGGGCGAAAACCCCCGTTCGCAGAACGCCTTCTGTCTTTACTGGCTCGGGGTCGTACTTGTCGTAACAGATTATAATATGATTGCGCCCATTGTGAAATTTCACAATAAAGAGTATAAACAAACTAACAAACCGTTGGCCGCGTCACACTAATAAACACTTTGTCAGAATAATACTCTACGTATCCCAAAACATAAAAACAACTTTTTTCATACTCCTTCTCCGTACATGCAGCTCGACTGTGGAATCAGCTTCCTCCAACAATTAGAGGCGCTAGCTCGCTGTCCACCTTTAAGAAATCATTGAAAAATCACAATAAATATGAACTATAAATTCTAACCTTTCCGTTATCCCTTCCCTTTCCCTTCCTTGTTTTGGCAGTTTAATTTACATTTTAATATATGTATGTACTAGCTGCGCCCAGCGGTTTCACCCGCGTGGTGATGGAAAATTGTGATAATGATGATAGAAAACCATATATCTTCATAAATTATAGCCTATGTGTTATTCTGATGTGTAAGCTATATTATTGTAAAGTTTCATCAAATTCCATTCAGTAGCTTTTGCGTGAAAGAGCAACAAACATCCATACAAACATACAAACTTTCGCGTTTATAATATTAGTAGGACAGTAGGATAGAATTTAAATTTCGAATGTCAATTTCTTAGATTTTTTTCCTACTTACTTGACAGTTATCGTTATATTTTAGATAATTCACGCTATATCTTTATAAATTATAGCCTATGTGTTATTCTGATGTGTAAGCTATATTATTGTAAAGTTTCATCAAAATCCATTCAGTAGGTTTTGCGTGAAAGAGTAATAAACATCCATACATACATACAAACTTTCGCGTTTATAATATTATTACTAGCTGCGCCCAGCGGTTTCACCCGCGTGGTGATGGAATATTGTGATATTGATGATAGAAAACTATATATCTTTATAAATTATGGCCTATCTCTTATTCTGATGTGTACAGTGTAAGCTACATTATTGTAAAGTTTCATCAAAATCTATTCAGTAGTTTTTGCGTGAAAGAGTAACAAACATCCATACATACATACAAACTCTCGCGTTTATAATATTAGTAGGATAGTAGGATAGAATTTAAATTTCGAATGTCAATTTCTTAGATTTTTTTCCTACTTACTTGACAGTTATCGAAATATAACTAGATGATAGATCTTGATAAATTAGAGCCTATGTGTTATTCTGATGTGTAAGCTATATTATTGTAAAGTTTCATCAAAATCCATTCAGTAATTTTTGCGTGAAAGAGTAACAAACATCCATACATACATACAAACATTCGCGTTTATAATATTAGTAGGATATATGGGTTTTTTTATATATGTTGGTATATATAAAAAAAAATATTTATATGATTTTGGCTTTAGATACGCATACAATGCATAATATTTGCTATAATTTAAAATTTCATTTTATATTTTATCTTATTGCACTTTAACTTTCGCTTACTTTTCTTTTCACATCAGCATGTTGGTTGACTGGAAGATATTGTTATGTAGCAATAAGTCCGCCATTGTACCTTCTTTTCATTGTGCAATAAAGAGTTTTTCATTCATTCATTCATTCATTCATTCACACACTTAGCGGTCGGCTCCCATGGACTAGCTATCGCTCCTCATAGTACGGCTTTTTCATTCGACCCTGTAGGGCAAAAATTAACTTAATTCAGAGGGACTGTATAGTCTTGTAAACTCTGACTAAAAAGAAATTTAGATTTTTTTTATACATTCTGAAAAAAATATATAGCAGAAATGAATAATTTAGACCAAAAAAATGCGCTTTCTCAATACTTTCCCTCCTTGTTGGTTGGTGGGCTGAGTACTTAAAAAGAATATAATTTTTTATTATGATTGTTAGTGGCTTGGTACAAAAAATATATTTTCATTAATTCTTTTTTTTTCTATATAGACTTCTTTAGCCGGCACATTGACTGTGATCCGTCCGGCGTGGCTTGTCTCTCCTCGTCCGGCGTGGCTGTCTGATTTTGTAACTGCACGCAGTGGTTAATTCCGCTATCCAATATATGTTCGCAGATTGCCGATTTTTCTCGCTGAACTTTTTTGATGTGTTCTGTCAGTCGCGTAGCTATGGGCCGTTTCGTTTTTCCAACGTAGGCAAAACCGCAGCTGCATATTCTTAAAATGTTCCCACCGCCGAACGCCGAACGCAAGGATGTAAGACAGGATACAGTGAGCGTTGTGTGCAAGACGGATTTCCGAAATTCGCGCGCTCCGAGCCCGCCCCCCCCCCCCCCCTACCACCGTTATAACCTACGCAGTGGCGGCAGCGGTATGCGGCCTACCCGCGGAACAACGGATTGACAGCACGTTCAATCTACTCTAGAGAACGGCGGCTGCAACGTCACCGAAACATCGGGTGCTACAAATTTCACGCGGTAAATTCGTTTCTATCCTATTTATAATGTCAAACAACCGCGATAGTCTTCGATTTCATATTTTTAACGCGTTGTCTCAAAGCCAAATTTTTCAGGTTTGCTCCTGTGATTAAAAAAAAAGTAGGTGTCTGACGGATCGGGTTGTTCCAAAAAATATTAAAAGAACATTTATTTCTCTTCTATATGAAGTAAAAAAATGACACAAAATATTTTTATATTTTTTTTTACTAGGCCAACACAAAATTTTGGAGCGAAAATCGATTTTATTGCTTTAAATCCTTGAAAAATTATTAAAATGATAACTTTTGGGTATTTTTTTAGTTCATCTACTAAATACAGTAAAAAATAATATCTTAGTTTCAGGCAAAATTACACTCGCTTTTACAGGCGCAAGTAGATACCGTCATTTCTACAGCGATAGAAATATTTGCAATTTAATATCTCAAAAACAGTTTATTTACTATTACGAAAAATATTTTTATTTTTCATAATATGTTAATCAAACATGTTTTTTTTTTTATTTTTAAACCAAGCCCCCCGTTAATGTAAGCGGCACTTATTGTGTAATATGTCACTATGTTGTGTCGCAGTGGAAAGGTCCCCCTACCTGCTCCTCTAAAGATTTTTTATGTAACGTAAACAAAAATTCTCTCGGTCACGTTTTTGTTATGCTGGGGCCACACTAACGGGAAACGCCGTTAATTATCGCAATGATGGACTTTTAACGTTGGTGTAGCCACGACTAATTGCGTTAAATTTACAATGGCATTCACATTGCCATTTGGCATTAGGCGATAGCTCTAGTGGCAAAGAGATTTAACGCGAGATTTAATGCGTTAAAGCGGCCACACTATGTTTGTCATTGTGCACCGTGAGCGCCACGGGGGCGCACGTGTTTGTCTTCGATAATGCATGGAGTGGACGAACGAGAAAGTCATTGTGTTTCTCGAAATCCTGCAGAGAGCCATGTTTGTGGGATTCGAGACACATAAGTTACAAGAATCGTGCATCACGACATCACCAATAAGTTGACTATTCGTATTAGCTATTTTTATCGATTATTATTATTATTATATTTTATATACGCCATTACTAATATCATACACGCTCACACTCCACACCCGCACTCTCAACACAATTACACAAACTAATACTAGACTCTTATGTAGTACCTACTCTAATTGAAGGTACATTAGTTTTATTCAGTATTTTTTTTAAACGTAATTTTATTGAAATCAGTAACCGGTTTTATTTGTTGTAAATCTGTATACATTTTAAAAATATTATTACTGTAATACTGTGTGATTTCTCTATAAAGAATTGAATTTAATTGAATTAATGGAATTATTATCATTTAAAACAATAATCAAAGAAATTAAAAAGAAAAAGGAAACCCTCATGATATACAGTGTTTAAAAATTTGCACTCATGAAATACAGTTTAGCAGCGTCAACGTCCATCTTGCTTGAAATTCGAGGAACATTTTCGCCAATTTTATTGCCGTGAATCGGCATTGACCTTGGCCGTTCTAGTGTCGCCACTCAATTAAACGCGTTAATAACTAATGCAATATTTATCGCGATGATGGGCATTGAAGTATCTTGTTAGTGTGGCCCCAGCATAAGAAGTAGGAGATAGGAGTAGATTTAGTAGAAAGGAAGTAGGAGATAGGAAATAGGAGTAGATTTGATGGAATTTTTAATTAAATTTATAGAATAATTATTAATGATGTTTCATTTTGGATATGAAATAAATCCATTATAAATAGGATAGAAACAAATTTACCGCGTGAAATTTGTAGCACCCGACGTTTCAGTGACGTGGCAGCCGCCGTTGTCCAGCAGCGGACAACAGCGGCTGCAACGTCACCGAAACGTCGGGTGTTACAAATTTCACGCGGTAAATTAGTTTCTATTCTATTTATAATGTCAAACAACCTCGATAGTATTCGATTTTATATGAAATAAATCCAGTCTGTGTTTCTATCAAAAGATTTAAAATTTAAATATCATCCAAAAATTCACAAAATATTATTTGGCGTTTATGCACTTATTTCATTCTTCTTAACAAGAGTTTAGATTCGGCTATTAAATCGAATATGCTAATTACTAATAAATGCCTTGTTGCTGTGTTTTCGTCGTAATGGTCACGGAAGATTTGTTTTACTACGATGTTGTTAGAAATGTAACAGTATTACGATGGTACTAATGAATCAATATCTAGAGAAGGAGAGGGCTCGAAAATTCCAGTATTGCAAAACGCCAATTTAGTACGCCAATATAAATTTTAGAAGTGTATGGGCCTTAATTATTCTCTATATTGGGGTGTCAATCATAACAGGCGAACATGTCACCCCAGGGAGTTATAACGGCATCGGGCCCTTCGTTGTCCTATGGAGTGAACGTGAATGAATAAGCGGACAATTTTGATGTGTCATCTACAACGGGCGAATCCGTCACCACAAGAGGTTATAACGATTTGTAATTGTTCTTTCAATCTGGAGTAAGCGTAGAGGCGTAGGGATAATATAGCGCATCGTCTATCTATACAACAAAATGCCCGTAAGAGTCCAACGCCTTACGAGGCACTCCTCCTTCGAGGCACTGCGAAAAGAATCCAGGGCTCATGCCCTTACTACCAGATTTGGCTGGAGGTCGGAGATGAGTTTGAGATGAGATGAGATGAGATGAGATGAGTTTCTCCGACCTCCAGTCTGGCTGCAGATTAGAATCACTTGCGCAGCTTTTACTTGATAAGGTAATTCAGTTCGAATTTATCGTGGACCGTGACGCCCTATGCCCGCTAATGCCATGACCAAATGATGCTTGAATACCAAATTTTAGCTCAGTCGAAATACGAATAAGCTTTTGGGCGCTATTGTGGAGGAGTACATACATAGACTTCCATCTGGAAATGGTCTAAATCGTCTCGAAAGAGGGTCTCAAAATGGATATTTCCGTATACATATCGAACAAAATTTCAGCGCGATCACAGTGCTTTTCCTCCTGGTCGGTTGGTTGGCCGGGAAAGTAAAAACACACAAATGCATGAAATACGACTAATGCTCCTCCTCGTGGACTAATTTCACCCACAATTATTTTAACTCTTGCCATGTCCAAACGCTGCCTGAATACCAAATTCCAGCTTAATCTGAATAAGCGTTTGTACGCTATCGTGGAGAAACACACACACAGTCACGCTGATAGAATTCTATCTGGAAATGGTTTTAATCGTCTGGGCGGGGGAAATAAATATTTCCGTTTTCACCTCGAAAAAAGATGTTGCGTTCACCATACTTTTCCTCCTCCATTGTTGGTAGGCCGGGAAATTAAAAACGCTAGTATGGAGTACAGTTCAAAATCAGAGTTTTTAACTGTACATCAAGAATATCCTCAGGGAAGCGTATTCGGGTGCATCCTGTTTTTATTTATATCAATGAACTTCCGAAAGTAAGCAACATAGAAAAGTCCTTTTCACTGATGACATGTCGGTAATAGTCAAATGTACATATCCACAAAAAATAGGAGTGGATATTAAGGAAACTCTAACCGAATTAGTAACTTACTTGGCCCGAAAAGTGCAATCTAGAAATAAACATTAAAATAACGCGATTCCTACAATATTATCCACATCACAAAAATAGTTTAAACCTGAGCCTATCTTATAAAAATATGGTCAAGAGAAAGTAAGTCAAAGAGGAGACAAGGACAAACATATTTAATATACTCGACGTGACGATCTACTCCAACCTAAGCCGGACGGAGCCAATAGGTAATTTAAAGACGGACCGCTTCTTTTTACACAACTGCCCAAAAATTAGTTATTTAAGATTTATCTATGTATGTTTTCCGTTTGTTTATTCCAACATAACTTCTAAACGCTTGAACCGATTTAGAAGTGGGTCATATCGTTAGAATCGTATTGTCCTCTCGAGTGTCATAAGGTACGTACTGCGACCCCTTGCTCTCATATAAGGAGTAAGCAGCGTCTAATATAAATCGCCGAGTTGCGCGGTACGTGTTGTCACTTATCATTTGACAGTGGCTGTCAGTAATAGATCCGGTAGGCCTAGTAACGAAAATAAATATTTGGAATATTAATTTAGCAGAATCCATTTTACGAAATGTTAATTATTACACTCCACATAATATTACCGATTTTAATGACCGTTTTTGTGTCCTTACGAATTCATTCCAATCCAGCATTTTGAAAAAAAATAAAACTACGCAATTGGACTCGTAAAAAACCGGTATGTATTAATGTATAAACTCTGTTTAAATGTAAAAAAATAATTGTCTAAATGTCCAAATTTCAATAAATTAAGATATATATAGCGGGTTTAGTATCAAATGAAAGGTCTGATTGAGTACATTTCGGAAATATATATTTATCTCTATGGATAAATACATAAACCAAAAATATTTTATAAACAACCGCAATAAAAATAAATATAAAAACAATAGTTCATATTCTCTAACGCCAGTCGTGTTTTTTATTCTTTTTAATATAGGTATTTACTTGTTACAGTGTCTCTTCGACTAGGAGAAGAAAATAAAAATAAAGTCTTTTATATATCAATCACATTTATATACGAGATTTGATACTGTATCTGATTTAGAACTGTTCTGGCTTTTCATTGACGCAGTCACGGATCTTCTGGGCGACCTCGGCGAGTCTCTTGCCGCCTTCCTCGGCAGCAGTCCTGGCGCAGTTGCGAGCCTCCTCGGCTGCCGCCGTCACCTCGGTCTGGGCTTTGCGAACGACCTTGAGGAGGTTGCTGATAGCCTTTTGGGCGTCCTCACGGAGGGAGCTGGCCTGGCGGTCAGAAATGCAGAATATTGAAAATGCAGACGAAACAAAGGGATTTACTTTCATGTCCAAGGATAAAGTTTGTGAGATTGTATTTGAAATAGATTCGACAGAATTAGAGATAAGGGGGAGCCTGGTTTAGACGACCAAAAAAAACAAGTTTTTCATGTTTTTTTTATTTTTATTTCGAGTTAAAATTTATTCATGAATATTTTACCTTTGAAATAGCTGATAGTCTCAAATAGGTGTAAGTATAAAATACTTAATACTTTCTTTAGAGTTGCTCCGAAAAGAAACTGAAAGACTATCAAAGTCTCTTGAATATGAACTTAAAATAATAGAAGAATATTATATATATTTTTTTTAAATAATTATAAACAAAATTTTGGGGCGAAAAACGATGTTATTTCTTTAAATCTTTGAAAAATTGCAAAAGTATTTACTTTTAGGTATTTTTTTAGTTCATCTAGAAAATACACATGAAAATATTAATACATTAGTTTTTTTTTTGTTTCAGACAAAATAACGCTCCTTGTAACCGACATTTATGCAGCGATAGAAACATTTGCAATTCAATATTTCAAAAATAGTTAATTTTGCATTGCAAAAAAGATTTTAATTTTTCAAGTGTTATTCAACATAATATAAAAGATTCATGATCAGATTTCAACTATAATAATTTCAACAAGCTACTGGGTCAAATTATAATATTCCGATTGTAAAGTCCTCATTTGCCCAAAGGCATTTTTACATCCTTGCGCCGAGATTTTATAATAATTTAAATGAGAGTTATAAGAATGCAAACAACTTAAATACATTCAAAATACTTATAAAGAAGTACCTGCTTGAAAGGGGTCCAATGTATGCTGAGTCTCAATTGCTCTCGCTAATAATTTAAGTTGTATTATTAAATTATATATTACTAACTAATATCAAATCTCGTGTATTATTTGCTATGTATAAGTATGTATGTGTATATGTGTAGGTATGTATATATATATATATATATATATATATATATATATATATATATATATATATATATATATATATATATATATATATATATATATATATATATATATGTATGTATGTGTGTATGTATGTGTATGTATATATGTATATATTCTTATGTATTATGCAACGCAACTTAAGTTCATAATATCAAAAGAGTCAGCTCGTCGATACAATTAAACAAAATCAGCATCCCTAGATACGGGTCTCTGACCTAGTTAGGAATGCGGATAAACATTTTCACCATAGGATGTGCTCAATCTCTCCCAACTCAACCATATTATGTAAATCGTGTTTATATGACATATTATATAAAGTTATTGTAAATTAATAAATAAATAAAATAAATAAAATAATAAAAAAATATGGAAACGACATTTTTTGGCCTTCTTAACCAGCCCCCCCCCCCCCACTTACGATATTAGAAATACTAAATATTAGAACTACATTATTAAATAAAGAATATTTTTAAACTTACTCCTTTAATGACGCACTGGATAGCGGCCTTCAGGTCATTGCCATGCTCTTCGCGACATCTCTGGATCAAATTCCTGGCTTCTTCTCCAACAGCACGAACCTATTTTGAAACAATTTTTTTTTAAAGTTGTGATTTAAATTAAACGACTTTATTCAAAGGCTAGGTTGCTACATGGGTAATAATCTCTAAATACTTAAAAAATTTCAGGCCTTTCAAGTATTTCAAACTCTCCAAAACAATCAATTCCATAACACTTCGGCGAAAGCAAATTTGTTACCTGCTATCAATTGAAGAAAATACAAACGTCACAGACCTTTCTCGGAGGGTTTATGACCCCTTGTAAAATTTGATACATGGGATTGGCAATATTTTATTTCTAATTTTATTTGAAACAAATTGATCTAGTTTACATTGTCGCACAGTAAAAATACTTAACATAAACGAAAAATCTCCATTAACATATTTCGAAATATAATATTAACCGTTGCACTTAATTATAGGAACTTAATTTTAATTCGTTGAAAAGTTAGTTTGCTATATTACGATTAATCGTGTGTGTTTATTTTATGTAATATTAGCTAAAAATACGAGTAGTCTATCTTTTAAAACTTATAATAGACTACCATATAATCATGTCAATATGATTGACTTAAATTTTACAAGAGAAGTTAAATATTACAAAGTTATTACCCTATAATGCATTACAAGTTCTGTTTATAAATAATCTAAGCTAAATTTGTCAAAAGTATAGGCAGATTAATCTAGGCGAGCGTAGATTGGCTATTTATTCATGAAACTATCCATGAATCATATTGTTAAAAAAAAATCTTGATCAGTTCTCACTCCCAAATTGAAATTCAATGTTTAGAATGCGTTTCCTACTTGAGAGTACATAGGTATCCTGTATACTATCAAGTAGGCGTTTCCTTTTTGAGAGTATACAGGCTGAGATTTTTATTAGTGACATCCTTATAGTGGGTAAATCTTTACGAGCAAATAAAAAAAATGATTGAAAAAAAAACATTTTTTTTATGAAAAACATTTTTTTTACTTTGTAAATCTTATTTATTAAAACAAAGTTTGAGAAGCGTTGAGTCTGCTGCGCCATCTAGCAGTAGGTAAAATAGCGCGAATAAACAATATTCTCGGTGTTTTACTTACCGTTAGATAGCACAACGCGCTTAATTCTTATTATACTATTTTTTCAAAACAAAAAAGGAAATTTAAAAAAAATAAAAAATAAACCGTCGAGATTTTTTTTAAAACTTTATCAAAGTTACCTTTTTGCTCGTAATTATACACCCACTACAAGGATATCACTAATAAAAAACTCACCTGTATACAACAGGTGATTGGTACCATAGGTGTCAAACACGACATTAACGAATAAAAACGAAGAATGGCCCGTGATTCTGATATAGGTCTGTGATCGTAACAAAATCGGTCGTGGACGCCATCATAGCGATATAATTACTGAATTGTCGATAAATTATTGACTGAAACTGGGACTGACAAATATTGTATTGTACAGTTCGGTTATGCGATCGGAATTATATGATCGTATAATTTTATTTGGTTCGGCGTTCAATGCATCAACTTTTTTGCTCTTTATTGTATTTTACAAAGTCCTTTACAATGTCTGCTGGCAACATTACCTCTTCAACGGCTGCTTTAACTGGAGCACTGGCAGCAGCCACCTTCTCTCTGTATGAATCAGCGCATTTGGTCAACTGGGCGCCAGTTTCTTCACGGATGTTATTGAGTTCTTCACGGTGACGTTCAGCACATTCACGAGCCTGCAATTTTCATAAATAAACCATTTCATAGTCATGTCATACGTCAACTGCCTCGATAACTACAGTAGGTTCCAGAATTGTACAGGGTGTTTATGAATCTGAAACATTTTATTAAAAAACCACGAGTAGAGAAAATGTTAATGACGGTTCGAGCTTGGATTAGAAGCTTTAGGAAAGCTTACCGATTCGCGAGCCTCGCTGATGGTCTTTTCCATCTCCCTCACTTTCTCCTCGACTTGTTGCTTGGTCCTTTCGGCGGCGTTCCTAATCTTCTCCATTCCATTCTCGATGGCTTCCCTGAGGTTCTTGTTGGCGTTCTCGACAGCTTTCCTCACGTGCTCCACGGTGTTGCGCACCACCTCCTTGAGCCTGTCGAGCACGTCGTCGACATCGTAGTTGTCGGCGTCGATCGGGCTGGCGAAAGAAGTCTAAAACAAAAAGTGTTCTTTACGTTCAAAATCCGAATGCCGTTCAAATCGACTCTCGCTCTTTACTTCCCAAAAGCGATTGAATCGCAAGACGGTTCGTAATAGGGCTTCTGGTTTGCCAAATTCAAACAAAAATAAATATATTATAAAACAATCATACCTGACTCGCAACGAGCACGAAGAACAAGGCAAACAGGAATTTGAACTGCATTTTGATCGCAAAATCTGAATCAGAATAACAACTCGTTGATCAAGGATGGCTTATATATAATCCGACCTTATCTTATCCACTTGTTGAAGCACTTCTAAAATAGGAAAGTTTATAAATCACAAGGGTATGATGATTAAATATGTAATAATATATGTAATAATTATTGCAACCGGTTCAAGGGTTTTTAGTCAATTTTATCGATACATTAACAATTACGATAGTAAATGTCTCTAGATTAAAATCAATATGTGTCTGTTATCGCTACAGAACATAAAAAACTTTTCTTTATTTTATTTAGTTAATCATAAAATACCTTAAAAAAAGAAATTATTGTGGAATAATATTTTTAAAATTCGCTTGTTTAGCCTATAACATGGGTGGACTAAAACTATGAATAAAAACCATTCAAAACTATTTATTTTTTATTTATTTATGGATAAATTTCTATTTAACATTGATTTTGCTTTGAAAAAAAACCTTAACCTCATTCCACCCAACTGGAACTAACCTGTTCTAGGCTAAACAGGGCTCGAATCATACTAGAAAATATTTCAAAAGTTTTAACAAAATAGTCATAAAACTAAATTGCCCCAAAATATGGTCCTCAAAAAAATAAATCGCAATACCATTACAAGTAGTAGTAGTAGTAGATGGAGTGGGGGGCTTGTTTCCAGCCCTTGATGTCACCTAGATCTGTAAGGTCTTTTGTAACTACCCACTGTGTGATTAGGTCAGTGGTCAGCTAGTAGCCCGGTACTTCTTACCAGTCCAAGCAGGTCACTGACCTTCAAGTTGGGCAGATCGCTGGGTTCGAGAAAGGCTCGTCCCAGTAAACTGTGTCTTTTGGCGGCGAGCCCTGGACAGCGACCAACAATGTGTATGCTGTCTTCAGGTTTCTCGCCGCATATTCGGCAATCCTTGCTCTCAGTCAAACCAAGGTTGAATAGATGAGCTCTAAGGGTCGTGTGTCCGGTGAGGAGACCGATAGTGGTTCTAAGGTTCTTCTTGCTCATGTCAAGTAGGGCCTTGGTTTTCTTCTGTAGTGGTTGCTCCATCATGGCTTTTGCCTGGCGACATCCCTGACTCTGTTTCCAGGAAGCCCGATGTTCCTGCTCCAAGCAGTCCCTGATGATTTTCTTACCTGTAGCGAAGGGGACCCCTACAGCTGGCTCCACTGGGCAATCCAGTGTGCCCAGTTTTGCCAGTCTGTCGGCCTCTTCGTTTCCGGGTATGCCTTGGTGACTCGGTATCCATATTAGGGTGATTTTGTTGGATTTTCCCAATTTGTTGAGCTCCTGCATGCAGTCCCAGACCACAGAAGATTCTGTGGTGGCTTTAGCCAGAGCGTCCAGTGCTGCTCTGCTGTCAGAGCAGATGAGGATTTGTCTGTTTTTCACCTCAAGTCGACTTTTATGCAGTTTTATGCATTCCAATATGGCAAGTACCTCGGCTTGGAAAACCGTAGCGTATTGTCCAAGGGGGATGCTGATTCTGTGGTTGGTTTTGGGTCCGTACACGCCTGCCCCAAAACGTCCATTTGTTCCTGAGCCGTCGGTGAACCAGGCGTCTGCGTTGTGGCTTTGAAGCCACTGCGGATTTTTCCATTCTTCCCTGGTGGGGATTAGGATTTTATAGGATTTCTCTACCGAAATTTTTTTCCGTAGTCGATCCTGGGTCAGAGTGAATGGGCTTTTGTGGAGGAGGTTTAGCTCAGGATGATTGTGCCCTCCTCGCTTCCACTCGCCCAAACACTTCAGTCTGTATGCTGTAAGTCTGGCAGAGTGGATGATGAGCTTGTCCAGAGGCGGCAGCAGAGTGCCACCTCTAATCCCGCTGTTGGGGTGGTCTTCATGACGCCAGTTGCAGCCCTCAGGTAGTTTTTTTAGGCATTTAAGCATTTTTAGTGTCTCAAGCTTTTTCACCCTGGACCACCAGACTATTGCAGCATAGGTTAGTCTAGGCAGCAGTACTGCCCTGTAGAGCCATAAGGCGACCCTGGGTTTGGACCCCCAGGTTTTTCCCATGACTCTTTTGCACGTCCACAAAGAGGCATAGAAGGTTGTTCTCTTACGCTCGAGGTGGTGCTTCCAATTGAGCTTTGGGTCTAGATAGACTCCAAGGTATTTGACTACTGTAGCGTATTCTATCTCCTTATCCCAGAGCTTGAGACACTCAACGGGTTCGGGTTTGTATTTTCTGGTGAAAATCATGGCCTTAGTCTTGCTTGGATTAGCGGACAGACCTCTGGCCTGGCCCCAGTCTTGGGTGGTCTTAAGTGCTTTGTCCATGAGCTCCTTAAGTATTGATAGGAAGTTTCCTCTTACTACTATGGCCACGTCATCAGCGTAGCCGTAGACAGAGAAGCCTTGGTTTTGTAGATCTGTTAGGAGTTCGTCTACAACGATGCTCCACAAGAGGGGGGAGATGACTCCACCCTGTGGATAGCCCTTGGCAGGGATTCCCGTGATGGAGGGGTCGCCTTGATAGACGGTCAGATTCCTATTTGATAGCATACTCAATGTCCAGTCAATGATGGTCTCTGGTATTCCTCGTCTGTGCATAGCGTTTTTTATAGTTGCATATGATGTGGTGTCCAGGAATACTCCCAGAGCGTAACCTTTCGCCGCTAACTGTGTCTTAGCCTTGTACCATTACAAAGTCGGCATTAAAATTTAACATTAAATTAAATTAAATAGTGTGAGGCAAATAGAAAATACTTAAAACTAAAAGAAAGAGAACAAGAAAAGAATGAAATAAATTTAAACAATAAGTGAAAAAGGAAAGGAAGAAAGAAAGAAATTATAAGAAAGAAAAGAAAAAAAAACAATCAGTTCATTGGTTTTTCTAAAAGTTTCATTTTCAGTTTTTTATTCAGTGTAAATATTTTACGTACACATACTGAAGTACAAGTAAGGTTCTATTAGAAAGGACCGGTTATCAGACTCCCCCGGTTATCAGTCGAAACGCACAATCGATTGGTTGACCCTATACGGTGCACAAACCTTCCAGGAGCGTTTGAAGTACGATTGCCAGTGGAACTGGCCCGTAGGGACAGAGTCCCACCCGGGCTAGCACTTCTGCATGAAGTCTACCGGATGGGTGCTGACCTGTGAGTTGGGCCGGCCCTAGGTCATAATACCTAGGTATTATGACCTAGGGCCATATGGTCATAATGGTCCCATAGGTCATAATGGCCCAACTGCACTGGGCCCATTTACTTCCAATGATTGGTTTTCCCTTCCTTGATCTTTTACACAGCGTACGAGACTTAAATTATTTTCCACTCTTCACTAGGCCTATTTAATTCCTATGATTGGTTTTCCCTCCCTTGGTTTGCTCCCTCCCTTGGTCTTTTACACAGCGTGTATTTAATACGAGACTTAAATTATTTTCCATTGTTCATAATACATTGTTCATATATTAACCAGCAATTAGCGAGCTGTCAAACGCTAGCTGTCAATTTTCAAGGTTAGATTTGACCGCGTCGCCTGAGCCGCTTTTTTTGTTATCGACCTCGTAAAATGTTTTCTGATATGTCTGATGTTGATGAGGAAATATGCGTAAGCGAGATATGAACAAAAGCGTTTGGAATTTTGACAGTTGATGAGCTGAGAAACTCCGTCCGCCATTTTGAACTGTGCTGTGATTGGCTGTGGCGAGCGATCTCGATTTCAGTTGTGTCTATGGATTGTTTGTTTGTATGTTTATGGAATAGATTTTGCGGACTCCGACCGGCCGTTATCAATCTATACAGTGGAGAGCGTGGCAGTTCTAAAAGCGTTGGAGTATATAGAGTCAGCTCAGTTAGGAAAAACCATCACATTCACAGACTCTTTCAGTCTTTTACAAAAACTGAGCTTCCCCCTTCCTAAATAACAAGCCATCCCACATTGAGAATGATATACGTTTAAAATGCTTTACTTTGGAGTCAGCCGACTTTCGGGTGATCCTCTGTTGGATCCCAGGACACACAGGTATTAGGTGAAATGAGAGGTCGGACGAGCTGGCGAATGCGGCCCGTACGCTCGGCGCTGCTGGCGGCATCCGCCTACCCCCTCTGATCTCTTCCCCACCCTTGATTCCCAGTTATCCCACAAATGGACACAGAGGTGGCGTCTGTCATCCAAAATCAAGGCGCAAAGGTACTCCAACTTACAGCCGGATATCCGACCTAAGCCATGGTTTCATCATCAGCCACTTAGCCGCAAGGAAATAGCAGTCATTTGCAGATTGCGTATTGGCCACAGCTGCACTGCCGATCACCTCTATAGGATTCACGTCCTCCCGTCCCACAAATTCGATTGCGGTCATGCAGTCTGCACTGCTGACCACCTCTTATTTAACTGCCCATTTAACAATAATTATCCTAATTTCGTCTCGGACCTTACACCCCTCAAAATTCAGCCCCCACTGAGTGTGGACCATCTCCTCTCCCTTAACTCTCCAAAAGTCCTTAAAATCCTCTGTAAATTTATCTCCCTCAACCATATTTCCCTTTAGTAACAATATTCCATTTCATAATATACTACACTTGCGAGCAGCTAAATCGACTCACCACACTCACAGTGCAGAAATAAACTTATTTTATTCAGAACTGGCTAAGTAAATCCATACAATTATATATTTTTTAAAACACTTGTTTTGTTAGCTGTCCGTTAATATCATAATCATAAAAATCCGCTTAGGTTTTTTTTTAAAATTAAATAATATTTAAAAAGGAAAGTCAAAAGGAGGATCAGGAGTAGAAAACTGGAGATACTTAAAATTAAATTAAAACGGAAAAAGCAAACCTAAGAAGGAACGTTAAATAAATTTATATTTAGTTACCTACCCTTGCCTTATATTTAGCTACCCTTGCCCAGATGACAGCTAGCATGCGGTTCCTCAACGTCCTGATCAGATTTTTGGTCAAGTCTTGAGGAATATCATCCCATTCTTCTAACAACGCTGTCTTGAGCTCGTAGATATTAGAAGTTGCCGGATTTTTGGCTTGGACTCTTCGTATCAGCTCGTTTCATAAATTCTCGATGGGATTCATGTCTGGACTGAGTTCTGGCCAGTCCATCGTCTCCAAACCAACTTCATCTAAGAATCGCCGAGTGATACACACTGTGTGACACCGTGCATTATCATGTATTAAACAGAGTTTTTACCAATAAATCATTCATAAGGTATGACATGCTCCAGGAGAATAATTTGATATAGCGTTTAGCATTCAGGCCTTCTCTCCGACCTCCTCCTGGCACGAAAACGAGGTTGGACCTTCCTTCTAAAGAAATGCCAACACACACCATGCAGGAAACGCCGCCGTAGGAGACTGTTTCAGCAAAGCAGCACTGCGAAAATCACTCACCTGGACGCCTGGAGACCAAGCCAATCCTATGACTGCCATACAGAGACATTCTGCTTTCGTCAGTAAATAAAACTGACCGCCATTGCTATATGCTCCAACTAACGTCCTCTTGAGAAAATTAAAGGCGCGCTTGCTGGTGGCGTGTGGTCAATTTAAGGCCTGTGACAGGTCTTTTTGGAACGAGGTTGGATTTTTTCAAGCGTCTTCTGATCGTTCACTGACTGACAGCTACCCCTTGAACTTGTCTTAGCTCCTGCTGTACATTAACGCCAGCGAGGTCGCGATTCTGCAGTAACATCGAAGCGATGTAACGGTCGTCTCTCTCAGAAGCGCATCGGAACCGGCTGCTATTTGGTCTCCGATTGATGGTACCAGTTTGTTCAAACCTCCTTTTTACTCTTGAAATGGCAGACTGACTAAATTCCACTTGACGAGCAACTGTACGTTGACTAAGACCCTGCTGCTATAAAGCAATGACGTGAGCGGTCTTTTTTGGTGTAGTATCCATACTTTTACGATAATAATGAGTTTGGCTTACGGAGATTTTTTCGCGTCAACTACTGATAAGTGACTGGTAAGAATAAACCTGTTCCGGGGGGATTTATAAGCGATTAAGACGCGGAAACTTTTTGCGACGAATAGCGTACTTTCCAATACTTCCGTTCAGTTATTATTATTTTAAAAAGTTCTGAACCGATTTTTATAAAAAAGGTGCCATTAGAAAGCTAAATAATTATGTTTTCATAAAAGTATATATTTGGTGTACATCCAGTTAGTCATTTTAGAAAAAAAACTAGTTTTTATCCTAACTGAGGGGGTGAGTCGATTTAGTTGCTCGCAAGTGTAGTTTCTACTGTTTCCTTTATTGTAAGTTTTGTGTCTGTTTGTTTCAGTGCTGTCCTACTAACAATAAAGTTCCCAAATTAAAAAAAATAAGTAACCACCTGGCAGAAACCACCCTCATTGGGTGGATTGCCAAAAGGAAAAAAGAAGAAGAAGACCGGACGTTAATTAAAAGGGACTTCCAAATAGTGGTGCAAGCCGACGAAATTTAACCTTCTGGTAAATTGTTTATCGTGGTTAGCGAATCACAGTTAGCACAAAAAACAGGCCAGTTGGTGCAAGTCACCCTTACTCATATGATTTGTATGAACTACGAACTATAAACTCTAATGTCTGATATGTTTTGTACCTCTTAAAGCAGGTCATAATTATATGCAAATGCATGGAATAGAAGAGAGCCTAATATTGATCCCTGTGGAACACCTTTTTTGACAAAATATCCTTATGATTGTACCCCATGAATGTCTATTTTTTGTAATTTATCCTTCAAACATGAAACAATTAGTTGCAGGGCATACTTCGCATATTATTATTTTCGCCTATATCTTTTGCTTCGGCAATTATTTTGATTTAAAACTGTTTCTTTCTCAAGCTTTATAAAATAATACCTATATTGGATATTTTTTATTTTTTATTTGCTCTATATACTATATATTTAATATTACTTCAAATGTTTCCAACGGCATTTGCCACGTCGCTTAAATGTCGTTAGCATTAAACTTCAAGCGGCAAATCCTCATTTGTCTTGTTTATTAACGATAGCTATTTAATCAACTTAACCGGATTTCTACAACATATTTGAAGTGTTATGATATTCAAAGTGTATTTTATAATTGCTACTATCTGCAATTTCAATAAACTACTTCAACAATGGATTCGTTAGATGTGTCTGTTGCCTACATAAATAAAAACACTGAGATAAATTTGTACATTTATATTAATAGAGTAAAGTATATTATATATTATATCTATTGCTTGGATGTAAATGAGGGCATCTCTAACAATGTTGAGCGCTTACACATTTTTAAATGAGATATTAACCATGAGTTTTTTATCAGTGACATCCTTGTAGTCTGTCTGTACGAGAAAATAAGCAAATTTTAATATATTTTTTTTGAAAAAAGTCTTTTTTTTGTAAATTTGAGCAACTTGACTGTTAAATAAAAGTTGGACAAGCATTGAGCGCGCTGCGCTATCTGGCGGTAGGTAAAATACAGCGAATATTGCTTATTCGCGATATTTTACATACCGCTAGATGGCGTAGCTCTCTGAGCGCTTTTAATACTGTTTTTTTTGTTTTTTTTTTAAATTATATATTTTATTTTTTGCTTTTTACATATTTTAAATGAAAAGTTGATTACTTGCTCGTAATGACTCATCCACTACAAGGATGTCACTAATAAAACCTCACCTTGTATACTGACGAAGTTTATTTATTTATTTATTTATTTATTTTCAGGAAAACCAACAGCTAATTATAATTTAACAATGCCGGAGTAACATAGCAGAGAGCCAAATAAAGGTTTTC
The DNA here is from genome assembly GCA_944548615.1 of Micropterix aruncella. Lineage (NCBI taxonomy): Eukaryota > Metazoa > Arthropoda > Insecta > Lepidoptera > Micropterigidae > Micropterix > Micropterix aruncella. Next base: position 27,072,657 of record OX155959.1, on the reverse strand, counting down.
ACGTTTAAATAACGTTGTAGAAACATATGTCATCTTTCAATTAAAGCTATCGATTAAGAATGCATCAAAAATTATTCAACAATTAATGCTAAAAAATTCACTGTTCAGCCGCTGCCTAGCTGAGTTAACACTCGTACAGAATAGATCAAAGTCAAAGCGTTTAATCATGTCATTGAAATTGTCACTTGTTCGCCACAGAAATGCATTTTGCCTATAGTTGGTACCAGCATGAGGAACATGAAGAGCAGGGTTAAATCTATTGAGTTTGGAAGGAACACGGAGATTAATTTTATTTAGTAAGTCAGGACAGTTAATATTATTGGAGGTAATTTTTAGCAAAAAGGTTAAGTCCGCGGTTTCACGCCGCCTAATCAAGGGGAGGATATGAAATTTCTTGCATAAATTGAAATAGTTAGATGAGCTGTATGGGATTTTCAGACGGAAGCAGAGATATTTCATGAACTTCATTTGAATGCGTTCGATTCTGTTTATATATTTGTCATAACAAGGATTCCATACCTGAGATGCATATTCCAAGATGCTTCTGACAAAAGTGCAGTAAAGGATCTTGAAAGTTTTAGCACGGTGAAAGCAAGCTGCACTCCTAATAACAAAACCTAAAGCTTTGGAAGCTTAGGTTTTGTTATGAGGAGTTGCAACAAACAGTTGCAGCACTGTTTCTGCAGACCTGCACACGAGTCTCATTGCATATTTTCTACATTACTACTATTTTCTATATTTACAAACCTGTCAACTTAATGGGTTTGTAACTAGACAATAAGCACTTTAATAACACGTTGTACAACTCGATTGTTAGAAGTTGCATGGAGAAGAATGCAGTTATCTGTAATCCACATGGAGGGTTCGATTCCCGGCCGGGTCAACATTTTCCATTGCGATAAAATTAACGAAATTGCATTTTTAATTCTGTCGTTCGAATGCAATAACAAGACACACACTTACACATATGCTCGTTCAATATACTCGTATCTAAAAGCTCATAAATGACATACACCAGATCGACCGCACCTCTGATGTATGATTACTCCATCAATGGTGAGGTGCTAGCTAAGGTTGAGAAGATAAAAGATCTAGGAGTTATCTTTGATTCTCAGCTTAGGTTCAAGGAGCACATCACTGATTTGTCTATGTCCTCTTTTAACTTATTAGGTTTTTGTTATTCGCAACCTAAAGCGTTTTCACAATGTACGGGTTATGCATACATTGTATAATTCAATTGTGAAAAGTAGATAGGATAGGAATGAAGTTATATGGAATCCACTAGTTATATGGAAAAAATATTTCTTAAGTTTTGTATATTTCAATAAATGCGGATATTATCCGGCTATTCCTTGATTTTTGATTATTCCTTTAGTTTCTATAGTATTATTTAAATGTGAATTATTTAAATTTATTTTTCCACTGTTAGTGCTACTTATCCGGTCTGTTGCGATTATTTCATGCTATTTCAGTTTCTTTTTTATGTTATTTCAGGCCATTCAATGAACCGTAAGCCAGTGAAATAATGTAATTAATTAATGAGAAATTACAAATTTAGGGAATAAGTAAATTTGTCAATCTGTGACAGGTAATTGCAATAACAGGTAATTGTGAGAGAAATGTTACGCATTATCACCATAAATGTAATACCACAATTCGAGCAATAAATATATTTCTATTTCTATTATATCCTACTACTTTTTTACCAGGGTGGGTGGGCTATAATTCTCTTAAATTGCGTAGAGACATGCTCGCCATGGCCTACGTTTTCAAGCTGGTCCAGGGCAGAGTTGATAATCCTAGCATGCCAGTGAGGGTTTGTCTCTTCGTTCCGGATAATTATAATCATGCTCGCTCTGACAATATATTTGCGGAGCCGTCCTCGATCACCAACCTAAGTCGATGGAGTCATAAATGCGCTATGTCCGGCATCGTCAGACCTTGATATTTTTACAGCGAGCACAAGTCTCTTCAAGTTATGGGCTTTGCGCTATTTATTTATGTAAGAATAAGATCAATTATTTTTATTTTTTATATTTTCTGTACATTTGTTTTCTCAATCTGTACGCCCGTAATATGTAGGTATTTGTATTTAATGCTTATTTAAACAGGTTGTGTATGTACTTTATATTTATGTTTATATTGCATCTTTTATTTTTATGTTTATGTTTATATTGCATCTCAACAGATTGGTATAAACTGTTATGTTGGTTTGCTTTTGAAATTATATAAATAAATAAAGATATTTTTAATATCGTTACCACTCCCCTATGACCACAGCCTTACCATGACCATGATCTTACATTGTAAGATTCCGGATCGGATTTCCGGATGTGTCACCCTTTTTCGTTGGAATAAAATTATCAGATTTGCATTTTTAATTCTGTCGCTCGAATGCAATAACAAGACACACACTTACACTCATGTTACACGCACACATACATATAAACACTGTATAGTAGATTTGGTTACAAGAAATTGTCTTACGATATAAAACCCGCTCATTTTTACGATTACGATAATAAACCGCGTTTAATGTTTACTAGCGAACCTTGTCCTTTGTTAAAAAAAACGTTGATTTAATTAAAATAAAATGTTGATTTTAATGTTGAATTTTTTGAATAAATTATGATTAAAAAACAACATAATTATTGTTTTATTTACAAATACGATGTACGGATATCAGATTTAAGACCTTTAGGCCTCGGCCCCTCAGCCGATTAACAAGTTGATGTCCCAAAAATTTTAGTAAAAATTAGTAAAAATATTGAATTATGACACTGTCTCACCAAAAAATGAATTACTGCCAAACCACTGTACCCATAATTAAAATAAAACATATCAACATAATAAAACATAATAAAATAAAACAAATTAAATTAAAATTAAATTAAAACTAACGCCGAATCGTGTTGTGGCCGATATCGGCCAATTGGGGCTCTAGGGGTTAAAATAGCACTATTTAAATGTTCAGCAAACTAACCGAATATTCGGCTAAATACAAACAATAAAAATTAAGCCAAATATACCGAATGTGAATATTCGGACAAATATTCGGCACAGCCAGTTTTCACTATTAAGCTAATTATTTGGTATACATGTTTTAGACGGTAATAATTACGAATTTTAATGTTCAGGTACACTAATAGATATCATTACATCCCTCCGTATAATATACGTTTAGTAAACAGCCTATATAAAAAATGTGATAGTTGCTTTCACAATGTTATTATTTGTAATTTTTTTGAGGTTTTAATATCGATCAGTCCTTTATAAAAAAAATTATTCATTATCAATATTATTATAGATGACTAAATTAATTGTTATTATTTTGGCCGTCAATACTATCAACATCACCTGCATTTTGCCGTATTCTATGGAGTTGCGTATTCCAATCTATATCTATCTATGTATATAAATACAAATGTAACTGTTCGTAATCTGCCCGACCTTAAGAGACCCCGAAAACCTTTGACCGATCAGCATGAAACTTGGAAAACATATGTAAATTTCATGGAGAAGGTTTATATGATATCCGCTTTGTTGTAACTTACCTCTAGATGGCGCTGCAGTACAATATCTTCTATACCGCTCAACCGATCGCCATTAAATTTATTATACATAGACATTTGAGCACGCAAAATGTTTTCGCGATATTAACTTTATTGTAAATCGCCACCAAATGGCACTGCAGCACATTAACTTCTATACCGCTCAACCGACCGCTATGAAATTTGGTATACATATGCATTCGAGTACGCATAATATTTTAGCGCTATTAAATTTATTGTAGATCGCCACCAGATGGCGCTGCAGCACATTAACTTCTATACCGCTCAATCGATCGCCATGAAAATTGGTATACATAGACATTTGAGCTCGTATAATATTTTATTCGCGCTATTCACTTTGTATTACGCTGCAACACATCAAATTATATCTCGTTCAACCGATCGCCATGAAAATTGGTATATATAGGTATTTGAGCCCGGATATAACACGGGCAACTCCTGTTAATACCACTAGTAACATATATAATCAATAGTATTGTCTAAATTAATTTTTTTTCTATTTGGATGGTGATACTGCTATATCGTAAAGATTTTAGTAAATAAATATTTACCGATAAAATTTTATTTTTTTCCTTTCGATAGAAAATGAAGTGCAGTCGGATTCCTGGGCAACGGAAGATCCCACTCCAACCTCCACTTGTCCTGCTGCTGATGAGATTCGTCGGGACTATGACGCTCTTCAGGAGCGATTGCGTCGCGAGTTTTCGGACCGAAGAGCCGCTTGGAGACTATCACCAGCAACGACCGCGCAGTCACTACAGTCCAACTGGAACACCAAACCTGCAGGTAAAAAACGTTTTTATACCTTCTTTAGCACCCTCAATGGGAGGCTAATCTTCTACTTTATCCTTTCCTGGTTAAACATAGTAAAACATCGGGTAGGCTGTATCAGGGACGCAGGCGCAGTGGAGTACATAAAACGTCTTGTGCGTACTAATGAGAACTAGTGCTTGTACTCTACAGTACAGGCCCTAATATAGATAATCAAAGAAATACATAATACACGTAACATTTATTGACATTATTTATTGAAACATAACCTTACGTTATTGTTTAAAAGTTATTCTAATATAGGAAGGATTGTAATTTTATTATTATTGGTTTATTCCATTCGCGTAGCTTCTTACACTGACTAAGTCAAAGACTGGGTAATGGTGGGAGAAGTACGATACGTAAGGCCTGCAGATGGTGTGAAAGCCATGGGAAAAGCCTGGTGCATGTCGATGAGCTGGTCTCGTTCTCTACCTCCATTGCAGCCACAGTTATATCAAATAGCGGTGCTCGAGACTACTTTACGCCACTTGAACCGCACCCGTAGATGGCTGAGTTTACTGCGCTTGGCTCAATCCAACGCGTTCCCTGTGGAGACGAGCACGTTTCGCCGAGGTCAAAGCGGGTCATCGAGGGCCAAAATATCTCTCTCTTACTACCCGAGCTCTTGCACGCCAGTTTTGTACGTTACGTATCGCACGCGGTGGCGCCGTAGTGAAGCAGACTGCAAAAGCACATATTTTAAAATATCTACTACTTCTAATGGTCTTAAGTATGAGATTTGTCAAATGCGACCTCTCCCGCTGGAATCGATCAATGTACTGCTGAATTTCACATGCGTCGTGCTGCGCGCGTTACAACTCCATTAACGACAGCGGCATACCCACTACCAAGTAATGGCTTCTATCCTCTAAATAATGGTAATCAAATAATGCCGGTAGGTGCTATACTTCCAAAGTTATAACATATTTCGCAATCTTGTTATAACATATTTCGTTGTATATGGTTTTCACAAGTGACCTCTTACTGTCCGAGATAAAAGACGTTTCCCGTCAAAATGGTATATTGTAACTCTTTGCATAATTTTGTATTAGTTTATTTTAAGTTTATAATTTCTCAGGTCGTGGTTGTAGATGATTTGAGGAAGTCTTTGCTTACGAATTCAGAGTCCTTATTTTATGTTATTCTTGCACCTCGACGTATGTACTAGTAAAGTATCTCGAGTAAAGAAAAACACAATATAAATATATTTGCCAGAAATGTAGAAAGAGACAGACGACTTACCGATTTGTGTGTAATGACAGAAGTGGTTTTATTAGTTACAATCAACTCTTTTTATACTCGTAACCGTGTGAACTAATCCTAATAGTGCGGCTAAAATACGTCAATAAAATACTGCGAATTTATACCGTGAGAATGCATTTGTTCTGTTACTTCGAATTATAATTGTCATTACCGTGTAAACACAAAATTGCATTTTATACTGAGAATTAATATATCGGCATGCCGTGTGAAGTATTAATTTATTTTTTTGCTAACTGCTGGGATTTATTTTATTTATTTAAATATTTATTTCATTTAACAATTCATTGACAATGCAAATTCATTCACTAATATTCATATCAATAAAAAATATTGATATTATTAAAATTAAAATTGAACACGACCGATATGAGCATTAGCATGTAGTAGGTACTGCTGCTGCCCAAATAAGGGCCAGGACTTGTTCCAAGGCAGCGAGCTCTGCGACTAGACAAGAATGGAGGGAGTACTATATGCTGTAATATCTTTCTATTCAGCTGATGCATTCTCAGGCTGGTCACGAGGTCTATTACTTATAAGTCAAATATAAGGTCAAAACTAACAAAACTTACAAGATAATATTTAATAAATACCTAAGTTATATGGTATGAACTTTGGTATTACAAAGTATGAACATCTAACATCCAAGCGCTGATTTTCTAGATTAAATAAGGAAAACAAAATTTTCCAATATTTCCTATCGAAATTCTTACATCATTTCGTAAAATTTTCATATGGACAATAGTACTAATAATCAAACAGAATTATTGGATTATTTCACAAATTATCATATGAGAAAATATTTTAAAGAAACAATACAAATACAAACATCTGACTATTGGCTATTCAATAGCCAATAGTCAGATGAAAAAAACACAATTGTAAAATAGTCAATAATAGAATGAATAAAGAATAAAAATATTCAAGAAAGTCAATAGAGCTGCGAAAAATCGATATTGTCAAAATCCCCAATGCTATAAATGGGGTTTTTAATCAAAATACCATGTACCTTTTTCTTAAAGTATAAAACCTCCCCAAAGCCCCTGATGTATAATGGAAGTTTATTGTAGAATAAGTAAGATTGTCAGAGAAAGCTATTTCGAACCTTACTCAGTCGCACCTTAAAATTACCCAACTCCTCTTTCTTTCGCGTCTTATGAGAATGAATATTTGAGTTAGTGGAAGTAGTCTCGACATTTTTGCTCGTATACATGATGCAACAAAGCTGAGCAACCTATACGAAGAAATTGTCGTCGATTTAAAAATAAGTACTAACTATAGTTTAAGTTGACAGTGCACACTTAATATCGTCATTAAAAGTCTGCCTTAGAACAGGCCTACGCCTAGTTAGGCGACTGTGTCAATCATTAAAAATAATGTCGCATCAATTTCTTGCTAACATCTTAATCAAATATTTTTCTTGCTAACATCTTAAATAAATATTATTTACTAGATGTGTTACTAAAAATAAATAAATAAATAAATAAAGCGTAGGAAACGTTTGATGCTACCGTATGAAACTGGCTGGTATGTTATCGTATTCTAAATTAACCGTCGATAGGATTTTATACTCCAAATCTTCAGCTTTTTTGTAGTACGAGATAAACTATGTTTCACACTAGGCTATGGTGGTTCATATTGTGGTTTATCTGCGTATACGGGCCCTGTTTTCGTTGGCTAGATCAAAAACGTAACATAATAATAATATTATTTAAATATTTATTCGCAATTGAAAAATAAAATATAAAAAGGCGAGCTCTTTGCCGCATGGCAATATCTTACATCGTATTCTAGTTTGCTTTCAAGGTACCGTTTCAGAACCCAAATTACTGTCATGCTTCTATAAATGTCTCCTAGAAAAATAGAAATCATCTTGGGATATAATGCTTCGGCTGAATCCCTCACGCATGTTTTTTCAGCGGAGATGGCTTCTCCTTACATAATAATGGAATGACCAACGTATTATTATTATCCAATTTTAACCTATCGATAGCTTTCTGAAATAATAATAGACAAAATTTTTACAAAAAAAAACCGACTCCAATTTTTTTATAAGTGCAGCAGCCGTGTCATGGTGATACTTAGAACGGACTATAATCATTGAATGCGTATACAAAATTTTGTATCTGGGCTGTTGACCGTTGAGGAGTTCCCTCGTAGGATGCCAACCCTGGGTGCCGCAGTCCTGTCTTGGCGAAACTTAGAACGGGCTATCGTAATTGAATGCATATACAAAATTTCGTCTCTGTGCTGTTGACCGTTGAGGAATACCCTCGTCGGGAGCCAACCCTGGGTGCAGAAGCCATGTCATGGTAAAACTTAGAACGGGTTATCATAACTGAATGTGTATACAAAATTACGTTTCTGTGCTGTTGACCGTTGATGAGTCCTCTCGTCAGGAACCAACCCAGGGTGTAGAATCAGGTCATGCTTAATATTTTAAGAAAAGCATTTTCATCGGAATTGAACTAACATGTACATTTTCAACTTCATATGATTATATTTGGGAAGTTCCCTTAATTCCTCATGGATCCCATCATCACAACAGGATTTTGGGGAAAATGGGACCAACCTGGAAGTATATCCTTTCAAATAAAAAAATAATTTTCTGTTCTGAGGTAACAAACATTAAAAAAAAGAAACAACCGAATTAATAACCTCCTCCTTTTTTTGAAGTCGGTTAATAAAGATCTTTTTTGTTTTTCTACACGTTTGGTTTTCGGCTCTAGGTTTATTGAGCGTTTATTAATCTGATGTATGCAAAATGGTCCATTTATGATTTTCTCACTTTTCAGCTGGCCCCATAGCATCCGAGGATCGCCTTCCGCCCGATTTCAGGAAAAAGCTTCAAGAGTGGCAGCGAATCAAATCTGGCGCATCTCAGACCAGGCAACCTCCACCCATTCCAGACAGGAGTGAACTCAGTGAGGAGTTCCTTAAAAAATGGGGTGGGTCAGCTCTTCTGACAATAACAAGAAATGAAAAATACGACAGACTAAAAGAAACCTTTGAAAACTTACATTTCAGACGATTGGAAGAAGTTGAAGGAAGTCAGAGCCTGGGGAGAGCCAGTGCCGTCTTCATCAGCTCCGCCAATACCCCGACAAAGGAACGTGCGGCAGAACGAAGTCGTTGTTCCAACATCCACCGGGCTTTTTCGATTCGAAGGTTAGTATTTCTTCGACCACTGAACACCAAACAAGAATACTTAGGTCGTACAGAAATTTTCTAGATTCTGATAAATAAGACCAGATCTATCTACTTACGATCTATTTATTGTTTTTCAAAGTCTATTCTCTAACAATTTATAATACAATTTTCCATTCGCTTGAACCATTGTAAGAAGCAGTTGGACCAGTCCATCTTAGGGATCTTTGAGACGTTTATTGAACCCAATCTTTGGGTTTCTCCACTATTTTGAATTACTCGTATATCTGTCTTCGGTTTATTCTTTCAACTTATCTGCAGCTATCACTATCATTGCTCAAGTTATTCCGACTTCAAACCAGGGTTGTTGCTGATGCAGTTTTTTTTTAATATCAGCGGATGCTGATGCTGATGCTGATTTTTCTATATAAATATAAGCTGATACTGATGCTGATGCCGATTTTAATGAATTACGTACATAAAATAGATTCAATTATGAAATTTTAATTAAAATGGATAATATTATTACGTATTTTAAATGAAAAGTCAATCATAATACTTCTGTAACTTTTAATTAGGAATATGAATAATAATAAATTTATTTTCAAAAGTAATGTTCAAAAAGGTAATTTACAAAGTCTGCCTAACTAGGCCGAAGCCCGTACCAAGGTAGACTTGACTAGGTTACTTGTAAGTTTTGTATTGTGTGCACACTTATCAAAGTGTTATTACTGAGAAAAATGAAAATTGAAAAATGAAATAAAATTAATCTAATAACTCTAATAAATAGGTAGTATGAATTTCAAGAGTTATTTGAATGATATCTAATACCTACTTCATAATCATGTTAAAAAATAAAAAAGTAATAAAGACATCAAAATAGAACCAGTAAAAATATTATTAAAAAAATATAATAATAATATATAATAAAATTAAATTTGAAATGATAAGCAGTAAATAGAAAAAAATAGCATAGAGGTAAATTTAAAAAAAAATAAAATGCCAGTAATAGGAAGTAGTAATTAAAATAGTCAGGTTGCTAGTCAATAAATAATACAGAAAAAAAGATAATTATAATCAAAAACAATCTTCTTACATTTTTAATTGGTAAAGTAGCATTACCTAACATCTATATATATATATATAATAAAACAAAGTCGGGTTTGTTAAACACTTATAACTCGAGAACGGCCAGACCGATTTTCATGGTTTTTGATTATTTTTATTTGTCTCCTTCTCGAATAGCAGAATAACTATTAAAAACGAAAATTAGAAAATTGACGAAATATTAAAATAAAAAGAAAAAATATTTTCCCATATAAAATTCAAATCCGTGTTTTTCTCATGGTCAGTTGTACGTGGCATGTTCACGAGTCGGCAAATCATCCGCTTTATTTGTTCTTGCGCCTGATAAAAAAAAAACAAAAAATGTCGTATACCACAAGGGGCTTCAACGAAGAGAATTAAACCGAGTTCATCCCATGCTGCACAATATGTACATAGTTTAATTCAATCGTGTCTTGCTAACACGCGATTGATATAGTTAATTTTTGTACTTTTATATTTCTTTTTGAGTTTTTATCTTAATAAAGTAGTGAACTTAATATTTATTTTGTATTCATTGTATTACTTTCATAAAATCATAAATTAAGTTCAGCTAATCTGTAACACGACATTCATTGACTGTTAGACGGTGCGAAGTTCGCCGGGTCAGCTAGTACAAAAATAAAATACAATTGGCGGTTAAGCACCAAACTTGAAATTTTATTAAAGGTAAGTTATATTTTAAAAACAATAGCTGAGCTGCCTTTTCAGATTGGAGTCGATTACGGGAAGGCTTATATATAGGTAATTCCGGCACTGCTGAATAATTGTTGTCTAGGAACACTTGACTCGGAGTTGACAGCATGCGCACGCTGCTAGAGCTAAGTTTTGTCCTTCAAGGTCATGATATGAGCAGAATATCTGCAAACAAATAAAAATCAGCATTTATTAATGCGGATGCTGATGCAGATGCTGATATTCGCAACAACCCTGATTCATACTAATATTTCCTCATGTTTCATAAGGTATCTCTCGTTCGTTTACGCGCAAATTGCACGAGTGGGAAAAGGCTATGGGTATAGCTCCGGAAGCCTCCACCAGTGCGCTTCTAGTGGCGGCAAGGGCTGAGCCTGCTGCTGTCACCGCTCAACCGTTGCAGAGGTCCCACTCAGTGGGCAGCGTAGGAACCGCCGCGAGCCAGCTAGCAGCTACGAGACCAAGCCACGCTTCTAGCCTGAGCCTGAACGACGCCGATGACCTGGGCAAAATCGTAGATGCGAATACGCATGTAAGTATATGAATGTAAGGATACTGCAACCCGGGATTTTAGACCAAAATGGAGCATGGAGACATGTGGATGGGTGTATAACCATCCGGATAGCGTGAGAGGGGTAGACACCAAAGTAGTCGCAGTTCTACACGACATAAAAACGCAATATACGGCGTTTCGTGAACAAAAGATTTCCTTTGGCAGGTTTGATCTGTAGGTTCAAAAGATGGATTTAAGAAGGGGAGCCACCTGGATTTTTGATCCAGGTGAGAGGGAGGGGGGGGGGGGGGGGGGAGTTTGCACCCGCCGCGCTTCGATTAAAAAATTATAACTGATCCAGTTACACATACTATGGCGTGTTTGGTATAGTTTTCGGATAAAAAGAGTACGGGGAATCTGTTTCTTATGTTATTTAGAGACACTTTTATACAAAAAGTCAATAATTTTGGTAAAAAAGTAAATTTGTAAGTAAGATTTTTTTATTCAACAGTATTTAACTTCGAAAATAGATCGATTTTGTTGTTAAAAAAAAATAGTGCTATCGAGCTCATACTGTCTAGTTTTTAGAAATATATACTTTACATATACTTATCTGACAGTATGTACCCAAAAAAAATGCCGCGTGAATCGATTGACGTACTGAAATTGACAAAATTTCACTCTCGGTCGCTCAAAGCTCGTGCCGGGCGGGGGCGGGGGCGCGACCTGCCTGTCCGATTTCATGTTAGTAGTTCAGTGCCCTGGTTTTTCTTATTTGACACCCAAATTACGCTCGTTGGTTATCTGTTCATGTAGCTGTCATGCATCTGTCATGCATCTCCTGGAAGAGTTTATCAACGTTAATAAATCTTCTCAAGAGCTTCATCACGAACAATATCCGGCGTTCCAGAAAACATTTCTGCGACAAGTTCATGCAGTCCAAGCAAGTTTTGAAGAGTTTGGCAATCTTTTTCAAGAACAAACAACTGATTTAATTGTAATAGATACAAGAACAATTATAGACAACGAAGCTGTTAGCACATTAACCCATCTGGAGAAAAATGGCAAGGATTTGTACAGGACATTCGTTCAAGAAAGGCTGATTAAAAAGACATTTACTTTATTTAAACCAATAAAAAAAGTGAAAAACAGAATTTTTGCTACTCTCAAGAAGCCAAAAAATTCAAAACAACTTGAAACCGTCAAGGTTCTCAAGTGGGACATAAGTCTATTCTCGAAACTATTAATTTCATGTCAGAATAGGCACTTGGATCTAGATGTCTTCTTTGCTTACGAAAATCAGACTTGTTCACAATCTTTATCGTCTATGGGAAGTACGCGAACGTGCCACAAGTCTGATATCGTCATGGTTTTGAAAAAGAAAATTGAGAATAACACTCCCCCCGAATCTTGCAACAGAAATATATTTGATGGAGCTGCCCTCGTTCACAGTCATCCTCCACGTACTTAGCTCCAAGACATTTGGGCAGTACTGCCGCAAGGAGTTCCGTGAAAGCATCGTGAAAAATACAGGGACAAGGAGGCGAGGAGAGTTGACATTGCCTGGGATCTCTACTCCGATATGTCTCTAAAGAAACAGGTTCTTGACAACAAGAGTCAAGGAGTTCGTCGTTAAGTACATGAAGACCACAAGTTACCGAGCAATTGGTCTAACTTCCTGAAGAATGCTCAGAATAAGGAACAGCTTTTCAAACTTATCGGGTGCTACGCGCTTCAAGAGAGCATTGGAGTGCATATAGTGACCAACATCGGTCCTACAATCAAATCATCCAAACCAACGGAGACGCTGATAGCAGGGCCTAATGTAAATTCCGAGGAGGCTAATGGTCGCATTATTTTGCATGCAAAAGATATGGCTATCAATGGAACAACAACAATTGTTATACACACCGTTGATTCCGACGTCGTTATAATCGCCATATCCTACTTCTTCGCCCTTATGCAGTTAGGTCTTCAAGAGCTTTGGATATCTTTCGGTACGGGCAAACACCACAGCTACATACCTGCACATGACCTGGCACAGGATCTGGTTGTAGAAAGAGCAGAAGCTATCAGAGGATACCATGCTTTAACAGGCTGTGACACCGTTTCTGCATTCTATTCCAAAGGCAAAACATAACCTGGAAGGCGTGGCAGCAATGTCTTTAGACCACATCTGCTTTTAGATCACTTTCTAATCCACTAAAAGAAGTGGCAGATGATTTAATGATAAGATTAGAAAAGTACTTCATCATGTTATACTGTGGTGAAACTGAAATTCTTTCGGTTAATGAAGCTCCCAAGATTTTATTTGCAAAAAATAAGTGTTTGCAAAATATCCCCCCTACGAGGGATGCTCTAAGGATGTCCACCTTGAGGGCAGCCTATCAAGCAGGCTACGTGTGGGGACAAGCTCTTGATCCCTCAGGCGTTATCCCCTCCCCAGCTGACTGGGGATGGACTCAAACTGAAGGAGAATGGCAGCCCTTATGGACAACCCAGCGCAGTATCTGGGAGGTGGCGCGAGAGCTTGTGAAGTGTGGATGCAAGAACAGCTGCAGGAGCCGATGTTCTTGCAGACGAGAGGGAATGTCATGCACACTGCTGTGTAAGAGCTGTTACGGAACCTGCGATAATACCAGGTATATTTATGTTGTCAGATAACTTTGTCTGCTGAATTTGGTATCATTGAGATTGTAAATTTTAATATTATTTCTATTTTGTTACAGTGTAATTCTAGACCGCGAGGCCCTCGTCAAAGATATAATTGATGTGGTTCCGGATGAATTATAAGTCTGCCACTTTTATATCTATTTTGTTACAGTTGTGTAGTCCGCGAGGCATTCCGGAGGAATACGAAGACTACTTCTCTGAGAATGTTTTTTTTAATAATTTCTTATTAAATACATGTAAAATCTATTTGTGTATTTTTTATCATTATTTTATTTACCTAACTTTAATATTATTTGGCGTGAATTTGTGTGATAAGAAGTGTACCTTTATTTTGTGCAACCCCAAAAGTTAAAAAAAACTCAAGTAATTTAATTTAAGTGTTGAATATTTTACCCAAGTGCCTTCAAATTATGTCTGTCTTATGTGGTTTCCTTGATAAAGTAGAGAAAAACTAAATTTATTCAATAAATATGCCGTGTGAATCGAGTGAAGTATTTTAATTTCATCACTCGATTCTCATGGCATTTTTTTTATGGGTACATACTGTCAGATAAGTATATGTAAAGTATATATTTCTAAAAACTAGACAGTATGAGCTCGATAGCACTATTTTTTTTTAACAACAAAATCGATCTATTTTCGAAGTTAAATACTGTTGAATAAAAAAATCTTACTTACAAATTTACTTTTTTACCAAAATTATTGACTTTTTGTATGAAAATGTCTCTAAATAACCTAAGAAACAGATTCCCCGTACTCTGTTTATACGAAAACGATACCAAACATGCCATAGTATGTGTAACTGGATCAGTTATAATTTTTTATTCGAAGCGCGGCGGGTGCAAACTTCCTCCCCCCCCCCCTCTTTCACCTGGATCAAAAATCCAGGTGGCTCCCCTTCTTAAATCCATCATTTGGACCCACAGATCGAACCTGCCAAAGGAAATCTTTTGTTCACGAAACGCCGTATAATTTATCGTAGAACAGCGACTGAAGGAACATGGCTCGGTGCATAATGTTAATACTAGACATAAGCATAACCTTGTTGTACGTGCCACTCGTCTCCACAAAATAAGCAATTCTTTTTTGGGACAATGTATACGCTTCTATAACAAACTTCCTCATACTATTAGAGAACTATCTGTAAATAAGTTTAAAGCTACCATCAAAGCAAAATTGTATAAAAAAGCATACTGTACTATATCTGATTATGTAAATGACAAAACAGCTTGTAAGTAAGGCTTGGACGCATCATAAGAACATAAATTTAAAATAATATTTAATTGTGTCTATATGAATAAAGAACATTTCGATTTTGCCAATCCTTGCAATAGATCAACTCGGCGTACCAGATGGGGTGGGATCACATACAACGGCCGAACCCACTACTCCAGGAAGGTATAACAATAGTGATCATTCTTTCAACGTGGAATGAACGTAGATACTTGGGAACGAATACAGTCCACTCTATAGCTACGCTAACAAGCCAGTCAGAAGCCAACGCCTTGCCCCTAGGTACTGAGAAAAGAACCCAGCAGTCTGAATTTGCGCCCTGATTACAAGCTATGGCCAGATTTCTCCGTGCCCCCCATTGGTTCGATGTCGCTTGCGCGGCCTCTATCTATTGTTAGTTAATCGGCAATTCAGTTCGAATTTATCGCGAACGGTAGCGTCCAATGGCCGTCTTTCACTCAGGATCGGCTAGCTAACTCGTCGTCCCAAAAGCAACATCCACCCACGCTGCTTAGGAAACAGTGCATCGATTCTCCTCCTTCTCTATCTATTCTCCTCTATTTATTGGCCGGAGTGCACAGTCGTTTGGCTGACGACTCATAGTGCGTGAACTGCCCAACAGAACCCGAGTGCATGGCACAGAGTCCTTACCGGGGCAGACCTTCTTCAGGGAGGCTACTGCATAGAAGCTGAACCGTGATTAAAGCCAACCAGGGTAACGATCAGTTTAATATTTACGCGGTGACGGGCGAGGGGAGAAACCCCGCCTACCACACGGGCAGTTCTAACGACATGGGTGGTTTTATCTGGCCGAGATGTCATGCAGTGACAACCTCACAAATACCGGAAGGCCGAACGGATTCATGGAGAAGGATTCTCCGAGTTTCTACCTCCTCCGGCACCCCGTAAATCGTTTATTAAAACCATAACATATTTTACAATTACACTTAAGAAAAAACTACTTAGAACTAAGTTAAATATATTAAATTGACATAGTAATAATGACATAGATTTTGAACAATTAACTATCTAGTGAAGTTATGATGGGCGGTAAGACGCTGGATCCAAACACTGCGATGGTCCCGACTTCCGGCTGCAAACGGCAGGAGCGCAGTTGGGGGCATCGTCGACCGGGGATCCTGTGAAAGTGCACGCACCCATGAGGGTGACTAGAACTGTCGACTACAGCGGGTGAGCCCGTCACCTCAGGAAGTGTTTACGATACTAATCGTTCTGTCTCCCGTGAGGTGAGCGCAGAAGACTTAGAACAAAACAGTCCACCGCCGTAAGAAGCCAACGGCTTATAGCGAGATGGCCAGGTTAGTCATCCAGCGTACCGACACTCGCGCCCTTACTACTAGTTGCAACCAGATTACTCCGGTCTCCCGAATGGCTACGGGTTCGAGGTCGCTTGCGCAGTCCTCTTCCATACGAAGCGGTGATACGGCGTTTGTCGAATTTATCGCGAATCACGGCGTCCTTTATCCAGCTTTCCCCCGGAATCGGGTAGCCGATTGGTCGTTTTAAGGGCAGGCGTCGTAAGGTGAACATTTACCCCCGCTCTATAGGAGACAGTACTGTGTCCAGACTCCCCCGACTCTCAGTCAGAATGCACAATCGATTGGCTGACGCCGCACGGTGCGCAAACCGTCCAGGAGCGCCAAAAGATTGACTCCGGGGGGGGGGGGGGGGAAACTGGCCCGCAGGCCAGAGTCCTACCCGGACTCGCATTTCATACGTGGAGGCCGCCGGATGGGTGTTGACCCACGAGTTTGACCGACCCTCAACATTATTGTCTTATTGGCCAACTGCAATAGGGTCCAAGGGTAACGAGCAGGTCTTAATGGCCCAACTGCACGGGAACCGCTAGCTGACCCTCGAGGTACCACGTGTTATACCCACTGACATGCTTATCGATTGCGCCAAACAGTTACTTCCTGGCTGACATGTTGAGATTAGATGTTTTGCAGTTTGGCTACCAGCGACACATACCAGGCTCGTAACGGTCTGGCTTGAAAATATACAGCGGGAATATTTAAGACAGCATTGATGGGACAGCGCTGTACTGTCTTAAAATTAATTTACCCGACGATAGTCCCTGGCCAGCACTATCTTGTCTTGAATTTGAAGTCAGTAACTGACTAAATGAAAATCTATTTTAACTCTCAGAATTTACCACCTACAAATTATTTTCGATATAAACATTGCAATTAAATCCGATCATGGCATTTTCCGAGTAATCTTCACAGGGCTCTTCATCCGGTCTGGACGGCGAGGCTGATATGGACCATGACTACGACTCCGAGTCGCCGGGAGCTGTACTAGTAGAAGTAGAAGCCTTAGAAGAAGAGACAGCTGCACCACTAGTTGCTGTCAGTCCAAGAGCAGAGAGGCAGACACCAGTATACAGATACGATAATGCTGTAGAAATTGGTGGACTGATTTGGTATGTTTCAATTTTAAGCAATCGTTTAAATACAAAGCTACAAGAAATAAATAAAATGATTTTATACATTTCAGTGAAAAGGCTGAATGCACAACGACTTCATCGATAGGGTCCACGATAAACACGCAGACTCCAGAAATGGTGTCTAAACTTCGAAGCAAAGTTCTCACGCTTCTGAAAGAGGAAGTAGCTTACCAGCAGCTCTGCAAAGGGCTCAACAATATATGCGAGAGAAGAAACGATGTTTCGAAACAACTAACAGAGTTAAAAGGTATGTTTCGAGATGTAAAAATTGTTAAATGATTCAATAAGAGTGAATATTTTGTTTTTTTTTAAGACAAACTGTCAAGTAGAAGTATCTATGGGCAAACATCAGGACGTCTTAAAGAATTGGAAAAACGGTTCGCCAGGCTTACGAAAGAAGGGGATATCCTGGAAGTGAGTATTACAATGAAATTAACTCCAAACACTGTGAAATGATATATCAACTCCCTCCCTTTTACAGAACTCCCTCAAAGACAGGGCGAACGAGTTCAAATCATCAGCCAATAACCTCAAAGAAGTCGCCATTAGCTATATGCCGAAAAATATTGAACAGTCTTATTTCATAGAAATTTTAAATACGATAATAGAAAAGGACGAGATGTTGATATTTAAATCACACGAACGTCTCAAATTGGTAGATGAAGGGAACTATACGAGCGAAGATTTTTCTGAGAGCATAAAAAATATCTTGAGGGATATCGAAAAGATAGAGTCTTCGCTGAAGAAGAATATTGAAATAAAAAAGAACAGAAGCGAAGCAGTGACTGCAAAAGCTGCGGATGTGAAGGAATCGAAAAATGATTTAAACGAAAAAGTTACGAATAATAAAAGGAAAACGAAAGCGCGGCAAAGACTCGAAAGAGAGTTATCGAGGCACGCTGATACTGACTCGGAAGAGACTATCGATACGGTAACGATCGAAATTCCAAAACGGAAAAAGTTGGTTCGGTCTAGGAGATTATCCGATGCGCATAAACAGAGTAGTTTAGATAAACCGACGGATTCTTCAGAATCTGGCGATAATGTTCAGTACACTTTACGTTTAAAAACGCGTCGTTCTGAACAGCAATTAACTAAGCAGAGTTCATTCGAGAAAGATTATACGACAACCATTTCTGAAGTGCAAGTTGAAGATTATTTAGATACGAGAAGTTCGAGAGATCCGTTGATTTCTACTGAAGAAGTGAGAATAGGTCCGGAAGTCATCGATGCTCTTCTCGAGAATGACTTTCCTTCCACTCCAGAAGTGATTATAAAAACTACAAGAAAAATATTCTCGCCTGTACGGCGCGACAGTAAAGGCAAGCCGAAAGCAGTGATAGGCTTCGATTTAGAAGAAATTACATCTTCTATTGAGAAACGAAGATCGGAAGCAAAAAGTGTACTGACAGGGTCGATTGAAAGAGTAGACGATGTTATAAAAACGAAATTATCGAACGAAAACATATCAAAAATAATCAAGGCGCAACGAGAGAAATCGTCTAGTTCCAATTCTTTAACAGCGTCAATCGGGATGACGCCGTCGCCATCGCATCAAAGACGCCCTTTTCTACAGTCTGAGATGATTCGGAAGAATTCAGGAGACCGTATCGTTTTCGGTCCCAAGCTGCTAAGGAATAGCCCATCGGCGAACGGAAGCCCGATTCTGTCAAGACCTGGCACTCCGGCCGGTAGCAGCTTACCGCCACTTCCGTCTTCTCCGATAGCAGGGAGGAGAGAGAAACACCTTGGCAAGGAAACAGCTCCTTCCATAAGAATCATGATTCAAAAATATAATAAGAGGCTCAATGAAGAAGGTTACCCGATGGATCAATCGCCAGTGGCTAGTACTGGATCATTGTCGCCAGTCGCCTGGAGATCGCCCACTACTGAAAGGCGAGTGAAGCAACACGCGGAGAAATACCAGGATGAGGTCAGGAGAATACTACAACATGGCACTGTTAGGTGAGTTCAGTTAAACATACTCGTCATGATGTATTCATCTACATTATATTCTATCTTTCAGAAACAATCCCTTCTTCGATAGAGAGGTCCAGAAATCCGCAAGTGCTGGAGTCATAACAAAATCAACGCGCGACTCTCCGGTTAAGATACTAAGAAACAAAAGCTGCGAAAACGCCTGCGCTAGCGCCAACATTGCCATGAGCGATACGAGCGTGGAGCCAACCCCTCCAGTCCAGAAACGCCTACTGAAAAGCATACTCAGCTCCAGCGTCGGCTCTTTGAAAAGCTCGCCTTTACTAGTCGAAAGAAAGAATAAGAAGAAAGAAGAAGACATTAAAGCTAATGAGAAAAGAGCTTTAGGTAAAACGAATTGCTCAGGCGAAGAAAAGAAAAATTTAATAAAATCAATGGCGTTCGGTATTAAGAGAAAATTTTCGGCTGAATCTCCGAAATTTAGCAAATCTGAGCCGGCTACACCGATCGTTGATTTTAAACAAAATGTATTAGAAGGCGTTTTGACAAACTCCTTGGCGCGGGCGATGAAGATTAAGGAAGCGAGAGAGAAATTTTTGAATTCTGGAGCAGATGGGGTTAAGACAAGAGAAAAGGGGTCGAACAGCGACTTAAACATTAGGAACAGGTAATGTAATAGAAGCTACATTTATAACAAACGATCAGAATAGAATACACTTAAACATAGTTGTAATAACTGTGTTATAGGCTTCTGAGAGTAGGCAAAATAACGATTCCTTGTATATCGCAGAGGTCAGGGATATACGAGATCTATCGGGAGACATCGCTACATTTATTATAAACTAGCAGAATAGAATACCCATAAACATAATTGTAGTATCAGTATATAGGTTTCTGGGAGTAGGCAAAATAACGTTCTCACATATACCACAGAGGTCAGGAGATATCTGTATGTCTAGGGATATTGCTTGTTGACCAGCGTTGATTATATTATCATCTGCGCTGCTATCACTATCTATTATGTATTTTGGGTTAAGTCAAATCAGCTGCAGAAGCAAACCCAGCTATGACAACGCTGACAGCTCCCTGGTTCTCCCTAGAAACTACATTTGTTACAAACGTGCAGAATATACACTCAATCATATACACTCAATCAATACACTCAATCATAGTTTCAATAACAGTGTTTTATAGGCTTTTGGGAGTAGGCCAAATAACGTTCCCTCATATATCTTAGAGGTCAGGGGATAGCTGTTGGTCTGGGGACATCGTTTGTTGACTAGAGTTGATCAAATTAGCATCTCGGCTGCTATCATATATCTATTGTTTATTCTAGGTTAAGTCAAATCAGTTGCGGAAGCGATACAAGCTACGAAAACGCCGACAACGCCCTGGCCAAATCCGCTTCAGTCGGAATGATCAACGTCCACAGAGAAGCATTCGACCAGCTGAGAGGTTGCGACTCTCTCCCCAGGGCGCCGAATGGGGAAAGGAAATTGAAACCATCGAAGTTCAGCTTCTCCAACCTCGCTTCCAAGTTCCGCAAGGTGAAAATGAGGAAAAATAAGAACCCGAATAAAGCTCAAAACACCGTTAGCAGACTGTGCAGACAGAGCCTGCTTGTGAATTTGGAAGGAGGAAGCAGCAGAGAAGAACCAGTACCCGGAACATCGAGCATTTCTCAATCCCGAACGGATCTATCGGTTCTGGAAGCGGGAAAAACTGGCGGTACAGTCGCCGTTGCGGGGATACAAACAGACGATCCTAGAAATATCTCACGCAGTCTCTCCATGCCCGACAACTCCGACAAGAAGACCAAGAAAACCAAGAAGAAATAAATATTTCTGCATTTATTTTTCAATTTCTCTGTACATATTATAAGCACCTCATCCTTTAATTTATACTTAATTTTATACTAGTCACTTTTAAGTTGTGTTTTTTTAAGTTGCATTTATTACGGGTTTTGAAAAACGTAAAATAAATATATTTTTTAAGCAGTGTTTCATTCGGTCATTCGAAAACGGAAAACACAAATATTATTGTTGGCTTCAAAGAAGTTAAGTTAACAAGTTAGGAAGGTTGTGTCACCCCAAGACATTCCTGGCAAGTAGCCAAGGACTGATATCATCTGAGTATTAAATTCATATTCAACTATTGCCATCAGGTCAATCGGATTAAGCATGTGTGCGCTATCGTAGAGGAATTCACACACACACACATACACACACACACACACACACACACACACACACACGGACAGACAGACAGACAGACACACAACTGGAGCTGTCATCTTTAACAGGCGAACCGGTCACCTCACGAAGTTTTAACGTCGTCCTGTCTCCCATGAGGTGAGTGTAGAAGACTTGGGACGAAAAGAGTCCACTGTCTAGTTACGGCAATCGCCCGTAAGAAACCAACGCCTTACCGCGAGATAACCAGGTTATTCAAACAGCGGGCCGACACTTGCCCCCTTATATCAAGTTGCAACCAGATTACTTCGCTTCCTAGACTGGTTACAGGTTCGAGGTCGCTTGTGGGGTCCTCTTTCTAACGTAGCGGTGATGCGGTGTCTACCGAATCTATCGTGGACCACGGCATCCTTTGCCCTGTTGTTCACCCGGTATCGGGTTACCGATTTGTCGTTTCAAGAGCAGTTGCCATAAGCTTAACAACCACTCCGGCTCTAGAGGAAACAATACTGTTTCCAGAACCCCTGGCTATCAGTCGGAACGCACAATCGATTTTATGACGCCGCACGATGGGCAAACCGTCCAGAAGTTGATTCATAATGGAAACTGATCCGCAGGCCGGAGTCCTACACTGGCTCGCACTTCTGCGTGGAGAATGGGTGTTAGTTGACCCGTGAGTTTGGCCGACCCTCATATGGGTCTTATGGCCGAACCGCAACAGGGCCCATTAACTCTCAGACAGACTTCAATCTGGAAATGGTCTTAATCGTCTCCGGGGGCTCAACATAAATATATCCGTCTGCACCTTGGAAAAAAAGTCTCATTCACTATACTTTCCCTTTTAGTCGGTTGGTGGGCCGGGAAAGTAATATTGTATATCGACGGTTTAAAGGTAATAGGGTATAAGCGACAAAAACCAAATTGTTCAGGAGAGCAGTTTAAAGGTTGAAATTGCAGAAAACTGGACATAACTTTTTTATTTATTGTCATATCGTAACAATGTAAACAGCTGGAAACAATGGAAATCACGAAAAATAATAGCATTAAAAATGCACTTTTATTTATTTGATTCCATGTTGTTTTATGTAATTTTATGCCGCTTAGATCAATTGATCTCATTTTCCTTATGACGTAATTCGGCGTAAGTTACATCTACACAGAAAAAACGAAGAGTATAGAAGACTAAGCTACATTTGATATCCTCATAGCAAAAGGTAATAGGGCATTAGTCTCATGGCTGTAGAATAACTTAAATGGGTAAACAAGGATAAGTGACGATTCACATCATTATGCCAAAAGGTAATGGAGCATTATTCTTCCCGAAGTGCCTCTCCATAACTGGAGGTTGGCCGTTAGCTCTGAATACTTTTGTCGGTTTTGCGCCATCCTGAAAAGCTGTTCCGTACTGGTGATCCCGGTCCAGTTTTCCACCCGGGGATTCTTAGCACCCCTAACCCATTAAAGGTCCGCCAGGCACTCGGTGCCATGGCTATTTTTGACTTTCCATTGCTAACTACTAGGGATATATAGCGCAGTGGTCTCCCGTTGCCTTCTGCACGGGATGACATAAGAAACATAAGAAATTTATACCGCCATCGACTCTGTCTTTTGCTATATACTTTTACTTCCCATTATAATTAGACCGATATGCAAACGGCGATCGAGTACATTCGGGACTCGCCCTGTGTCAACCGCAGGTTAATCAAGACTGCATAATTGCACTTCATTCACTACATTTAATAATTATAATTTTATTCACCTGATTTAATGGAGCATAAAAAGCAGTGATTAGCAAAAACATCGTGTTGATGACCAAAAAAAAATTATTAGGTATGGTAATTACTTATTTTTATACACTCAAACATCATATGGTAAGCAGAGCAATCGTTATGCTATATTGTAGTGGAAACTGAAACTCAACATCAAACACCACTTTTTTAGTACACACAATCATCACAATCATCACAAAAAACTGTTACAGGTAAGTTGGTATAACCGACAGTTCAAGGTAAGTTATAACTGACAGTTCAATATCAAATTAAATTTTAGTAATTGCGTATAAGCGACAACTGTGACTGGTAGTAAGATATAATCGACGCTTGATATTTTTGACGACAATGGTAAAGAGGCATTAGTTCCAGCTTTCAAATAGTAAAGAGCCGTAAACGCTCGGAATCTCTACGCCAGTAAGAAGTAACAATACATTACCGACTATAAACCAAAAGTGATGCCATTTTTACAGGGGTAAAAGCGCCTTTAGGGCAAAAAAGGCCTAAAACTCGGTCACTTATACCGAAATGACAATTCCAAGATTTTTGCCTGGATACTTATACCGACAAAGTTATCGTAGAGCGATGACGCTTATGACGAAAAAGTTATCGTAGAGCGATGGGAATAAATGCATTCGAAAAAGCGGAAAATGTTAAATAGGATGGCATTCATAACTCATTTTCGTCAAAAATGCCGCTTATGTCCTATTACCTTTTAACCGTTGATATGAATATTTTTAACTATAAAAAAATCTCCGTGTTAAAAATATAGCACATATAGGTATAACAGGGTAAATCTGTTACAGCCAGAATATACCCTGAAAACGATTACAGCCAGAATATACTCTGATATCGCTGATATTAAGCAGAAATCTATGAACTGGCTGTGCGAGCGAGCCATTCTGACCCCCAAGAACAACAAGACTGCATCAGACACTTTACTTGAATCATTCTAAGGGGCAGAAATGGAGTAGCTCAGTGGACTTGGTGACACAAATGAATGATGCGTTGCTATGGCCATCAATAAGTCCGAAGGGTAGTCACTAAAGGCGGCAGGAATCGACTTGAGGGAGAACTGCTCCTCAAACGGGCATTTATATGTGGCCTGCTCCACCAGAGTGAGCTGACCTAGCAGTCTGGATAAACTAGCAACGGAGGGGAGAAACACCAATATTTTCTACAAAGAGTTCCTTAAGTATTTAAAAAAAAAAATTAAAACACCGTAAAAGCATAAAGATTTTCCGCTTAAGTTTTATTAAATGCCTAAATAAAACAACATAAAATTTATATAAATTGACGTTAAAATGTAATTGTCAATAGAGTTTAACTTTCATTTTACCTCAATTTAACTCTTTAGATAGCTATATCTTTAAGGGTTCGATCGAAATTATTAACCCACTGGCAAAAAATATCTTTAACGCAGGCGAAGCTGCGGGTAGAAGTTAGTCACATACATATATAACAGGGTAAACTTTGACGCCTAAAAACTCCTTATTTTTTGTATCGTATTTCGAATAACAGAACACTCTTTTATTCTATTTTGAAATAAAATCTGACTATTAATCATGCAGCGTCATCTGTGCATTTTGGATTCTGGTATGCATTAACACATTTTAAATACTATTTTTACTGATAATAAATGATTGAATTATTCAGATGAAAAAGAGACTAGACTTCGATGGCTCCGGAATCTTTTCATTGCTAATAAATGTCATCCCATCTGCAAGTTCTACTACAAAAGCTATGCACTTCTCACAAAAAGTAGACGAGAAGCCAGTACTGTTATTCATCCTTTTAGCATTTTCAGGTGAGTTAGCATATCAATTTGGAATCAGCATTTTCTATATATTTTAAATAATACTACTTTGTGTGTTTTTCTTAGTTTGGTTTGGAGTCAAGTAACCCTATTATTTATTCTCCTCGCCTACTCCGTTATCCCCTTGCGGTCTTTTGAATACGACAAGAACACCAAATTTTACTATTATGTTATGATATTGATTGATATTTACTTCTTGTGCGACATCGTATTGAAGCTCAATACAGGTTTTACCGATTCTATGAATTCGGTTGTAGTGCTGTCGAGGAAAGAAATAGCCTTGCACTATCTTCGAGGCCTGTTGATCCCGGATGTATTATCAACTTTGCCTTTAGATTACTTTGTACTAGCCCAGCAGTATGAAAATAAAAAGTATGTCGTATCGAAACTTTTAAGATACTTCAGGATTCTCCGCATTTGTCAACTGTTTAAATGTTTGAAACTTACGATGGAGGTAAATACATTAATGTTATATGTTAAGCAATGATAAAACTACAATATTATGTAAAATTTAATTCCAGTTCTTCGAAATTGGGATTATATGCAGACGTGTAATAAATATGTGTATTATGACGATTTTAAATCTGCATTGGTTTACTTGTCTCAGCAATCTACACTCTAGATATTCAGATACTTTCGTCGAATCAGATGACAAAAATCGTTATTCACGACGATTCTGGACGATTTTTAAAACGCTTTTCGGTGGGTGCCATTTATTTTACCTTCAATATTTATAAACACTCTAATTTAAATTCTTAAATTAGGAGTCAACTTTGCGCCCGAGGGAAGTCCCGATAATGTGTACGATGTTTACTTCATATGTCTAACTGTGGTATTCGCCTTAGTTACTATGACATACATATTTGTTGTGTCGCTGGACACTGTCAAATTATCGATGGATTCCAAAACGAAGTATTACCAAATGATGAATCAAGTCGAGGTAATGAGTCGTTAAATTTCAAAATTTCAAAATATTTAAAAACGGTAAAATACTAAGAATAAGAAAAGCCCGAGGATTGCGAATTAGGAAGTTATGGGGTTGAGGGAATGAGTGATGCAAGAATACACAATACAGAATATTTATTTCCATTTCAACCTTACAATTGTGAAAGAATGATTAATTATATTAAATGATTATTACTAAGATAAAAAACGAATTTACCACGTGAAGTTTGTAGCGCCCGACGTTTCGGTGATGTTGAAACCGCCGTTGTCGAGGGTTTAACTGTCCAAATCTAAACGTCCAAATGTCAATAAATGAACATCAATATATCGTGCTTAGTGTCAAATGAAAGGTCTGATTGAGTAAATTCCACAAATATACATCTAACTATATGGGCAAATACATAAACCACAAATATTTCATTAAAAAAACAGTAATAAAAATATTAAATAATACGATATTTCACTTTCTGTATTTTAACGGCAGTCGTACTTTTTATTCTATTTAATATATTTACTTGTTATCATATTTATAATGTCAAACAACCGCGATATTCTTCGATTTTATATTAAATGAATATTTAACTAGTTACTCAATTTAACAAAGAATTACATACAGTATGGTTCCGAAATTATTCCGATTAACAAAAAAAGACTATAATTGACAGTGAAAACTAGTACATTGGTACGACGTTGTATTTAAAGCATTTGAAAATATAGTTATGCGCATACACGTTAATTGTAAACAGATATACCCGAATGGATCTCTTGAAAATATCAAGCAGTAAAATTGACGATGGTGACATTATTGTATTTTCTAAGGTATGGATGTTTGACATGAGGTTTAGCATGTTTGACATCTGCGGTATCTTTACCAGGCCAAGTGCGATTAAATAATGGATTCATTTAGGCAGACAAACATCAGTATAATATTTTTAATTAATACTTTCAGAAATTTACGCAGAGAAAAGAACTGCCACCATCTATCAAGCATCACTTAATTAATTATTATGACTATAAATTTCAAAGATATTACTTCAAAGAGTCTTCGACGTTAAGCAAGTTAAACGGTAAACTTTGTGTAGTTTTACAGCAAAGTTTAATATATTTTACAAAAATTACATTTTCCTCCAGATAACCTCCGTAAAGAAGTGTTACTAAGTTCCTTGCGGCACCTCTTAGAGGTAGGGAGGATATTTCAATATATTCCGAAGGAGAACCTCGGAGTGATCCTCGGCTGCCTGAAACGCGAAATTTTCTTGCCCAACGAGTTGATCTTTGTAACTGGCTCAGAAGGAGATTGTATGTATTTTATATCTTCAGGGACAGTCACCTGTTACACTAGCTCTGGAAAAGAGGTAACTATTTTTCTTAGCTTGAATTTTGTTACATTTGTAAAGCTTTTATGTGAATTTCTTAGCATGAATAAATTTAATCATATAAACGGATTTCTATATCTATGGAGGCAGACGCTTGTTAGCCTTGAGGAAGTTATCGTTGTATCGGTATCTACTTCTTCCATTTTACAAAATTATAAAAATTCGAAACCATTTAAATCTCATGAAGCACAGGTTTGTTAACTTCTTTACCCTTACACTTGCAACCCCTATCATTCTTTACTATATAGATACTACTGTCCACCCTTCGATCTCTTTTTCTAAGGTTTTAAACTTTTAATTTTGTGATTATTTTATAATTTTGAATACTGTAACTATTTTCTTTAGCTATTATTTAGAATTTTGTCATATACGACGATTTGCTGATATACACATTTCGATTTCGAAAAAGCAGATGCTTGTCAACCTACAGAAAAGTATCGTTGGAATTGTATTGCCTTTGAATTTAAAAATATTTTTTTTTGACTCTCAGAAGTATTGGTTTGTTACTTTCTTACCCACACTATACATTATTCATAATTCTGCCCTAAATATTTTCTATTGACCAGCCTTCGTTCTCTTCTCTCTTCTCTACGCATTTTCTTTCCAAAAGTATTAGTTTTGTATTTGCGGATTAATACGTAAAAATATTATAATAGTAACTAAGTGAGAAAAACAAACTAGAATTCGTTAAGGATTTACTTTGTAACCAACAGTAGGTACATTGTCTTATTTTCAACTGTAACAGATTGGCCAAATGGAGGATGGCGACTATATAGGCGAAGTAGCTCTTCTCAATAAAGACTCAAGGCGCGTTAGGACGGTGGTTGCCGTAGAAGTAACTGAAGTTTATAGACTTTCGAGGGAGGATTTCAGGTAAGAATGCTGATTTGCAGTTTAGCCAACGGTCATCAACGGTGATTCTCATTTGTTCTTAAAAAAAGGCTTTCGAAATATGATTGAGAATTTTACGGTCCCATTTCCATCCTTTCGGTACTCGGTCAGCTCTTCGAGAAGATTGTGTACGACCAAGTTTACCCTATCATCTCCAGCGGCCTCCCTGCGCAGCAGCATGGTTTCCTTCGCAAACGATCGGTGTTAACCAACTTGGCAGAGTTTACGGAATGCCTAGCCATCAATATGGATAAAAGTTGACGCGATGTACACGATTTTACAAAAGCTTTCGATCGCGTAAACCAGCGTGTACTTGTCCGCAAACTGCATTCGCTGGGTATTCGCTGGGATCTTCTGAGGTGGTTCACCTCCTATATTTACAATCACTCTCATGCAGTCGTAGTGAGTGGACACAGGTCTGATTTTTCTGTGATTCCGTCCGGCGCACCTCAGGTTTCGCATCTTGGACTACTTCTGTTCAATGCCTATATATCCGACAGGCACGTGTTGTCAAATCTCCAATTTTATTTTAAACGCCGATTATATGAAGGTATTATTATTATTAATATTATTATTTATTCCGTAGCCGGCGGTTGGGGAGGGGGTCGCCCTCGCAGCCAATACGCTGCTGTCGGTGCCGCGGGATCTAGTAGGTACTCCATTCACGATTCGCTTCCATTGTTGACGATTTTTTGCCACGTCTCGAGCATCCCTAGCCGATAATCGTTGATTTTTAAGGTCGTCTTTGATGTTATTTAGCCAGGTTTTCTTCGGTGCCGATCGCTGAATTCTCCATTCTGTCGGACGGTCTCGCCAAAGAAGTTTACGTGGCAAGCGATTATCGTTCATTCGGCAAACATGGCTGAAACATAGTAGTCGACGTTTTAGTACTTCTTCTTCGATCGTTGTTACTAGATCACATCTTTCTCTAATGGTCTCGTTTTGAATTCGGTCGCGGAGTGAGACACCGAGAATCTGCCTCAAGCATCGCATTTGGAAGACTTCGAACTTTTTGAGGTCCGATTGTAGTAACGTGCACGTTTCCGATCCATAAAGAAGAATGGGAAGAACCGACGTTCGGTATAGTCGTACTTTGGTTTTGATGGTAATATTCGTTCGCTGCCGATTTACTTCTAGTAATATATGATGGTAATATATGAAGGTATACGCGCCTGTTTCCGCACCGAGGACTGCGGGAAACTGCAATCGGACCTCAACAGACTTTCTGAATATTGTGACGCTAACGGAATTAATATAATGCATCTAAATGTTATAAAATTACATTCACACGAAATACACGAATGATCGGGTGGCATTATTATGTCTGTTCCGTTTGCGACATAATACCAGAAACGACTTTTGTTTGCGACTTGGGGATTTACCTTGTAACGGCCTGTAAATACCGTTACATGCGATCAACAAATGCATCGATTTCCAGTGAAATACACTGACACAATTCAGCTATTATTTTGACTCGTGAGCGATGAATCAGCACGATGAAACAATACGGAATATTTCGGATTGCACCATTTCCCGGCCTACATAACCAGGGCGAAAAAGCAACCAAAGTATCATTCCTCGAGTGATCACCTCCTCCAAGGTTGCGACGGCATACTCGGTATCCCTCTCACGAGGTCGCTCAACGAGACCGGCTACTTGGTTTCCTTTCCTTATCTTTCTCAGTCACGAAGCATCAGTCTGCAATCCCACAGACTTGAGCCGTGCCCAGTACAAGATACTAGGAGCACAAAATACAATCCTCATCCATATACCCTCGTAACTGCAGTCGCGCATCAATACACTCGCGACAACATAACCTATTCGGGAAGCGTTATAACTGGCAATATCAAACTTTCAATCGATTCAATAAATACCCTCTGCTTCATTCAAAACCGCCTTTCAATATGAAGATAACTCGTAAGTTGATACCACCACCTCACACCGAACAACTTGGAGTCTAGTGAGGGGTGGTCCCTCACAACCTTGACGGCAAAGGTTGGCTGTCAACTGCCAACAAGGTACCACTACGCACAAGTGACAGAGAAGGCCCACAAAATGCTTGGATTTGTGCTGAGTATGAGCAAACAGTTCTCTGGGGTCAAGTTTCCATTGACGATATATAACAGCTTTGTCCGCAGCCTCCTTGAATTCGCGTCACCCATTTGGTCGCCGTAATACGAGGTGCACAAGGCGCAATTGGAGAGAGTTCAGAGACGATTCATCAAATATATCGCTCGTCGTGAACATATCGCCTGTATGTAACATATCGAAGATACATTGCACCACCTGCATATGTTGTATCTCGAGTATCGGCGTGCTGTTTCTGACATGGCGCTGCTGCACGATATCGTCGATGGTTAGACAGCCCGCATTTGAGCGCGGGTATCAGTCTGAGGGTGCCGCAGCGAGTGACTCGATCCACCCAGCTATTTGACAAACCGAGACGTCGAACAAATTACACGAGTACTTCCGTATTGCACCAATTGCATCTTGCCTATAACGTTAGGTTCGCTAATCAGGATACTTTCAGCTGCACTAAAAACAGCTTCAAAACATCAGTGCGATATGCAGTAGTTGGGGCGGGAGTGTCAGCGAAGCAAGACTGAATTACATAATATATAGAGACCTTATGGATATACATATAAATACATATTTCATTATTATTTTCTTGTTATTATTTTTATTATTAAAAACTAGATGACCCGGTGAACTTTGTACCACCTAAAATCGATTTGATTGTAACTCTTTATAAGCGTTTATTAATCCTAATCAACCTTCCAAATCCAATTCATTGAAATTTATAATATTGGCCGCATCATGTACGGTTTGAGTTTCTTTTTGTTATTAAATGAAAGTCGTTTGTAATTTAAATAAATTCAACGTATCTAAATGATGAAATATAAATGCAGTTCACATTCAACACAAAACATTCTGGTAAACCATGTTTTTCGTTTTGTTTTCGGCGCGTAAATAATAAAAAATGATGGCTTTCCGACCCGCGAACACGGGACATACAGTTGTCCATGCGTGAAATACGGAAATTCCAAGTTAATTCCGTAAACTTCCAACACGCATGATTTGTCATCGAGAAGGCCAGACGCACTGGGAATTGCAGCCGTTTAAAATCGAATCGAAAATCCGTTGAATGATGTTGATTGTGGAGGTTGATTGATGTTACGCAGCATGATGATGACTGAGCCTAATTTCTATTACAAAATGGGATGCCGCAATCCAGGCAATCCCAGCGAATTCAAAAATCCTTTGGGATAGTTGACTACCTCATCCTGGTTGATAATTTTATCTATCGATTTGAAGGCAAACAACTGTCCCTGAATTAAATTTCGAACGGTCGCGTTGAGGTCATCGTCATATTTATTTTTCACCGCTAATTGGCTCGTTCGGTCAGCTAATTACGGTTTTTGAACTTCTGTGCTACGTTCGGAAAAACACGCCAACAAAGTTCCTACTTCGATTCGGTCAACTGACAGAAATCAGTGGACAATGTGATGAATCCGGTCGAAATATCAACTACGACTTTCTTATTATCAATGTACAACAATTGCTTCGAAAACACAACTGCATTTCGATTTTCTTACAAAAACACTCGCATGTTAGTCATCACTCGGAGTGTCTTCACATGTCGCCATAAATTTGACGATTTTAAGCACGCGTTTAGTTCGTCAGCTACAGTTGAATATAGAACAACTGAAAGAGTCTAACGAAAGTCACCGGAAAACAGAATCAGTGCTCTCATATCCAATCAAACCAATCATAACAGAGCTGTCAAACAATAGGATCGCCGCGAACGCCATTATTGAAAGTGGTCTATTTCCCAAAATGACCAATTTAGATTTTTTCGATTTTCAGGTGTTTCTTTGAGTTTTTCCTAACTATTTTTTTTTTGTACACCACCCTTGAATCAAGGCAAACAAAAAAAACATAATTCAAATCGGTCTAATCATTTCCGAGATCTTGCGAGACTAACGCACGGCGATTAATTTTTATTATATATGTAGATAATTTATTTTAAAAAAAAACAAACCTCATTAGATTATTTTTCGATTATGTAAAAAGGCGTAATATCTCCTTAGGTTTTAATTTTTTATTTATGAATTTTTACAATCATTTTTTTAATAAATGTTATAAATTATAAACAGTCTTAAGTCCCGATTTCATTATGCACAATTTAATTCGTTACATACTGTAGTTTACCAAGAATAAATAAATAAATAAATAAATTATCACCAGGTGATCAATTTCTAACTACATGAAATTTCTAATTTATATGGCTAGATTAGTATATTGCCAATAACTAGGCAACTTTAATATTTATTTATCGATCGACGCTGCTCTTTTTTTATTTCAGGAAATATATATACACCTGTCCTCCGGTCTTTAACAGATTCGAAAAGTGGGCAGCAGAAACCCAAAACCGACTTATACTCCTGGAAACGGCGCACAAAAAAGAAAAGGGTCAAATAACGCCCAAAAATAACTCTAACGAACCTTTGGTTTGATGTCTTGTTTTTATGGAATTCAACGATGAATATATTATGTAATTCCTGATTAATAATAAAATTATAATCGCTCAAATAAAATGTTTATTAATTTCAATATTCAATGTTGAGATATAAATCCAATTAGCCCGCGTTGAGATAAAGCCAATGTTGAGATAAAGCCCGCGGCTTCGCTTCGTGTAAAGTTAATTTAAGTAGGGTGCGTTTATTCGCCTTTTTAGACGCCATCTTTAGATCTATAGTGAAAGACGTCCCCTCTCAGATGCATGCTACCCATCTTGTAGACGTACACGTCTTGTTCCTTGTCACCCGTCGTCTTCCGCTGAACGATGACCTTGCTGGGACAGCAGCTGCCGCGCCCGCTAGGTATTTTGACGTGCTTGCACGCGTTACTAATTTCATGATATCTCTAAAACCTAAAAACTAGACACCGGAAAACTTACAGT
This sequence comes from Micropterix aruncella, assembly GCA_944548615.1. Classification (NCBI taxonomy): domain Eukaryota; kingdom Metazoa; phylum Arthropoda; class Insecta; order Lepidoptera; family Micropterigidae; genus Micropterix; species Micropterix aruncella. The sequence goes on along the minus strand of OX155959.1, from coordinate 27,039,306 downwards.
ACATGGCTTATTTTGCCTCTATTCAACACCTCTGATGATGGATTAATTTATTCTGATAATGATTGGTATTTTATTACTAATGTCTTCAACAAACATTGGGCTCGATTGCGTTTCTTCGTGAACTAAAATCGGAAATTAGTCCGTGTGAACGAGACAGGGCAATATGCTAGAGCGGAGTGTGAGATGACCGGTTGTCGCTTTTTCGCGTTAAAACTGCGCGCCAAGGTCAAATCTTACACCGCACGAAATATGCTCGAATTTATTCGGACGAGTATAAGTTCAACAGGTAGTATTTATCGACGATCGTTCGTTTCATATTCCGCTCTAACGTATCGCTCTGTCTGGTTCGCTTGGACTAATTTTAGTTTTAGTTCACAAAGAAACGCAATCGGGCCCATTACCTACATATTTTCCTTACTTTTATGACACATAAATGCAGTTATTGTAGCTTCTGGAGGCCTTCAAACTTAGTTTGTTTTTCACCACTGTAAGGCACTACGAAATGGGCGGCGATAGTGTGCAACATATTTTATTTCAACGCTGGCAGGTGTTCTATTAATTTGGTATACTTACTTTATATTCTAATTTTCTTAGCTGTTTCGTCACCGCTCCACATAATCACCGCTCCACAGAAGCTACAGGATATCAGGCAATCACAAAGCATGTTGGTGTATTTAATCTGGAGCCATTCAAACTTAGTTTGTTTCTCACCACTGTAAGGCACTACGAAATGGGCGGCGATAGCTTGCAACATATATATTTTTTAACCTTGGCAGGTGTCCTATTAATTTTGTATACTTACTTTATATTTTAATTTTCTTATCTGAATGGGCCCATGCTGGATTGGCCACGAAGACCCATGTGTTCAGGGTCGGTCACACTCACGGGTCAACACCCATCCGACGGCCTCCACGCACGGGGCGCGAACCTGGGTAGGACTCTGGCCGTGGTCAGTTTGCCCTGGGAATCAAACCTCTGGCGCTCCTGGACGGTCTGCGCACCGTGCGGCGCAAGCCAATCGATTGTGTACTCTTACTAACAGTCGGGGGAGTCTGGAAGCTGTATTGTTTCCTATAGAGCGGGGGTGGTTGCGTACCTTACGGCGACTGCTCTTGAATTGTCCATTGGCCATCCGATCCCGGGTAAGAGGCGGGCAAAGGACGCCATGGTCCGCGAAAGATTCGGTATTCACCGTTTCACCGCTTCGTAAGGGAGAGGACCGCGCAAGCGACCTCGAACTCGGAACCAATCGAGAGACCGGAGAAATCTGGTAACATTTGGTAGTAAGGGCGCGAGGGTCGGGCCCGCCAGGTAATCATTACTGGCTATCTCGCGGTAAGGCGTTGGTCTCTTACGGGTTGTGGCGTAGCTTGACGGCGGATTGTGTTTGTCCAAAGTCTTCTACGCTCACTCCAGGGAGATAGAACGACTAATCGTTAAAACTCCCTGTGGTGACGGGCTCGCTCGTTGTAGTCGACAACTCAAGTTGTTGTTTCGTCACCGCTCCACAGAATCACCGCTCCCCAGAAAGCAGCAGGATATCAGGCAATCACGAAGCATGTTGGTGTATTTAATCTGGAGGCCTACAAGCTTTAGTTTGTTTCTCACCACTGTAAGGCAATACGAAATGGGCGGCGAAATTTTGCAACATAATTTCATTTATTTTTACTGTAACCCTGGCAGGAGTCCTATTAAATTTGTATACTTTATATTCTAGGTTTCTTAGCTGTTTCGTTATTCAGCTAATGCATGGAAAAGTTCATTTGAGTTGTTATGGGCGGAAAAGACTTAAATAACGATGTAGGATCACATTATAATTTAAATAGCAGGTTTCTGTATCTGCTATAACGTAACATACATTATTTCTAATTCGATTAAAAGATAAGGATGTCGATTTTAAAAAATACGTCGATTTTAAAAAAACTAGGTTAATAATAATTAGTGTTAGGCGAATAATTTACATTAAATTATTTCCGAATGCGCGGCTATACCTATACTTCTTATACAGGTTGTTCCAAAATGCTGTAACAATTATATATTTGGTAATACAAAAAAATGCCATTTTAAAAAGTAAAAATAAAATATTCAATACCAAAATTTTAAGACCATTTTGGGGAGACGTTTGACTTTGTTTGGTAGAACTAAACGCATCGATGTCGATCTTAACTGAGGTTGTGCCTACACGCAAATAATTTTCCAAATTATCATCATTAATTGGTGTTCTCTCTTTTGATTTGAGTGCTTCATCCGACTAAAAAGCTGTTCATACACGTAAGTGTCTCCAAATAGAGATATTATGGCCAGAGTATGTTTGTAGACCGCTGGATTTTGTCATTATCTAAATATATTTCACAGTACTCATCTAAACCAACTTTAAGGAATGTCTCCTTTAACTTTATTACATGACAATATATTTCATAACTTTCAATTTGTAAAGTTCCTGGTAATGAATTCACGTCTACGGTGAATGGCGTTGCAAATGCAGCAAAATGCAAACGATGTTTTGCAAATCTGGAAATCGGGTTTCAAATTCGAGGTTCAAGTCGGATATCAAATAATCGTATTTATCCGCCGCCATCTGTGTGAGTGAGTAACTGCTGTTCCCAAAGCCCAAGGTTCGTTTGAAATGGGGAAATAAGATCATAGATGTCATTAATTAATTGATTTTCCCCTTGTAGATGAGTAGGCGTCATTTATGGGGTTTTTTATATATCGACCAGAAATGCGAAGTTGCAAACCCACTCTTTGTCTTTAAACTCTGGGATAGTTTTTGACTTGCTTGCAGAGAATGATTGATTTCTTGTTTCATATCAAACAGATGTTTCAATATATTGGCTAGAGTCAGCCATCTTACTTCTACATAACATGTACCGCCATCATGCTCAGAATCCAAAGACTTAAGAAATTCTTGGCGGTGATTCAACACCTTCGACATAATTAAGTTCCATGTTTTGACGACCACCTTCATGTTTTGCGATGCAAAATGTTTTGTTTTAATGGACTTACCTAGCACATCAATTCTACTGAAAAATAATGCAATGAAAATTAGCATTGACTTATTACCAAGTTTTCAGGCCTCAGTTTCTATTACATTACATTACATTTTCGTCGTGTCCAATTGACGGCTAAAGACAGCTCTTGGACGTGTCAAAATAATTGGGTTAGGTAGTAAGTCTCGTTACTACTCTTTTCTGAACATACATAGGTAGTCAAGAATTAACTACTAGATCGTCAAACTATAAATATAAATAATCAAAATAGAAGCCTAATATTTGAAGTATTCAGTAATACGAAAAGATACGTAGTAAAATTATTAATTGTAATATTCAAATTGTCAGTAAAATGTTAAATAACCAAATTAAAGCACGTTATGCATTTTAAACTGGCATGTAGTGAAAACATTAAACAATGAATTGGCTCTGTTGAATACCTGGTTGAATAATCTGTCCCAAGACAGTATCCATCTTCCTATCTTGTAGAAAAAATAAGGTTATGAACAGTCAAAATTTAATTATCGGTGCAAACACAGTAGCCAATATTAAAAGCCATAAATTTCTGGGTTTAGTTTTAGATAAAAATTTAAGGTGGAATGCTCACGGAGAGGAATTAAGCGACAGACTTTCCAGCGCCTGTTTCTTACTAAGGCAATTAAGGAAACTGATCAGCGTTAAACACACCAAAATACTATACTTTGCCTATTTCGAGTCAATTATTCGTTACGGGATTCCCTTTTGGTCACAGTGTACAGTAGTTTTAAGGCAACATATTTTCTCTCTCCAAAAACGAGCTATAAGAATATTGATAAACCTTAAACATAATGAATCATGTCGTGGTCACTTCAAAAATCTCAGTATTCTAACGCTACCATCACTATACATATTTGAATGCATAAAGTTAATATTAAAAAACATAGGAAAAATGAAGACCCAAAAAGAAATTCACTCGCATTTCACCAGATGTAGGCACAATTTAGCATTACCCCGTCCATCTCTGGAATTATTCAAAAGGGATCCAAATTACGTTGGCATGGCGTGTTACAATAAACTGCCTGAGAATATCAAAATTATATGTAGAAACGGAAAAATAACCCAATTTAAATCGAAATTAAAGGCTACCTTATTGGGAGAGAATTATATAATATTAACGAATTATAATTAGATTACTGACAATTTCCATCTCGATTTTTTTTATTTAACTTGACATTTGTACCATTTTATTGATTATTATATTATTACTATTATTTCTAATTGTCTCCCATAATCAATTATATTTCTTATTTATAGGACCATTTAATTTTAATATTATAATTTCATGACTATCTGTAGTTATAAATATCTAATATAACTCAATTGCGTGGTGAGTCTCTAATGAAATATTTAGTATACATTTTAAAGTTATGTTAACATTAAGCGGCTATATAAACTGTCTAAACAACTATGTAAAAGTTTTTGAAGACAATAAATGCGATTTGAACTAAAAGTACAGATATAAGACCATATTTTTTTTTTTTTTCAATTTATTTTATTTCCAAAAAAATCTTAACAGATTGTAGAAACTTAATATTTAGGTACATTTAAATTACAGTATATTAGTTCGTTTTTACAATATTTAAATTTATCACCACGTACATACAGTTACTTCATTATTGCTTTTAGGGCATCCAAATCATTTTTAAGATTTATTTACTAAAACCACAAATTAAAATAATTGATAAAAATAATCAAGAAATTAAAATCAGAAAAAGTCAGAATAATTAAAAAATGCTACTTAAAATTGTCAAAAAAATGACCAAAAAATTTTAAAAATTATTTAAAATTAACAAACTCATCGATCGAGTAAAAAGCTTTGTCTAATAAGAATTCTTTAAGTAACTTTTTGAATAAGCTTTCCACTTGAATAGTTTTTAAACTTTCTGGTAGCCTGTTAAAGTAATATGGCCCTGAGTATTTTTTGTCTTGCCTTGCTGTGTTTAGTTTAATACATATAACATAATCAGACAATAAGGCTCTACTTTTTTAAGTAATTTAAATGGGCACAATATTTGAAAAATCATGGCCCTAAAATTCGGCCAGATTATAGAAAGGGTGGCCTATCAGCATCTCCTTGATGTTTTTTTTTATTGTATGTCCTCCAGCTGTTTAAATTTTGTAGGGAGTAGATTATAGAATTTAATGCTAAGGTACAAGTAGCTTTTCTGTACTTTTACCAGTCGTATTCGAGGTACGCATAAAAGGGAGCTACCGCAGGTATGTTGCGAGTGAATGTCTGCATTAATTGCAGTTTCTGCGAGGTGCTGTCTAGCATACATTAAACACTGTACATAGTCCCTTGCCTTGCTGATATATTCTTTGCATAAGGTCAATTTTATCTATCAATTTTACTTAAATGTTCGTGTTTCCCAAACATTGTTGGAGCACCATCCGTTGTTAAGTAACGTCCACGGTAAGTTGTTACGTTTCATTAAAATTGATTCAATACCGATGTAACTGCTTCTAACGAGACTCGTGACTTAGTAGTACCCTTAAGTGAATAAATTGCCGGTTTTGTTCAAATAGATATCAACACCTCAGATGAAAATGGACTAATGGGCTGTATCTGCCAAATAAGGACTTTCATCCAATGCTATAGTTTTTCTTGACCACAGAATTTGAACTCGGATGCTGAAGATTTCAATTTATCTTCAATATATTTTCCAATGTGACCCACTGGCCTAGTAATAGTTTGACTACACAGGCCCTATTTTTGAAAATCCCGGAAGAGCCCGAATATAGAAAATGTTCTTTGGTGGATTTATGTACAATAAAACATGAAATTTTCGTTCATGGGAGTCAGCTTCGCGAACAACAAGCTATCACTCGGCGGGCTGGGGGTTGGCTACCGGTGCTATATCAGTGATTTTCAACCAGTGGGTCACGACCTCCTGGGGGTTGCGAAGAGACACCCTGCAGGTCGCAGGCTATCTAAAAATAAAATAAATAAATATTACAAAATCTTTATTTATATGACATGCAAAGCTAACAGCTTTGGAAGAGAAACATATTTATTATGTGTTTCGCGATTGGTTTTACAAAACTTTATGTTGATTTAACATGGAAACAGTTGTGTACAGCTAAGAAAGTGAAAAACAGTTAAAATGAATATGGTTTTCACCATTGTTTTTACAAAAACTGTATTAATTGGGTGCTGAAATATACAGCTGTGTAAGAGAAAACAGTCTAAGGGGAGTCGCGTAAGACTTTTATTTTTTTCCAAAAAGGGAGTCGCGATCTTAAAAAAGTTGAAATCCGCTTTATTTGTTCTTGCACCTGATAAAAAAACAAAAAATGTGTATATCATATACGTATGTATATACATATATCACAAGAGAGAATTATACCGAGTGCATCCCATGCTAACAATAGTTTAATTTAATCATGTCTTGCTATAACGCGATTGATATACTTAATTTTTGTACTTTTATATATATCTTTTTGTATTATTATCTTAATAAAGTAGTGAACTTAATATTTATTTTGTATTCATTGTATTACTTTCATAAAATCATAAATTAAGTTCATCTAATCTGCAACACTACATTCATTGACTGTTAGGCGGTACGAAGTTCGCCGGGTCAGCTAGTAGTAAATAAATTAAAAAAAAAAACAAATTTAAAAACATTTTTTTCAATATTTTTTTGTTATTTGGGTTTTTCAAAAGTTGCTCACCTCGTTGTACTGAGTCACCAACAAAAAAATGCCCGTGCAGTAAAAACTCCCCATGAGTATATGCCCGCTTTAGGCAGTATGACCGCTTTAGGCTCCTCATTAAAATTAATAGAGTTTAGATCCATGACTGAATATCATTGCATAACAAGTTTCTTGTTTATCTACCGGCCAATTCGATGTATACGATGACCCCACTGAAAGTTTCCGGAATGAATAAAATAAAATGCAATGGTTAATGACCGATAAATTACGATGGTTAAAATCAATTTATTGTTTCTCGAGATATTTTCCGTGATTCTTAATACGCTTTTATAAAATATAAACCAGTTTTCGTAACAATTATACCACTTTTCCGTTGTGACCTCGGAAACATGATTTGTATATTTTTCGACAAGGCTGTAGAAGAGGCCTTCTGGCGATGAAACTCTTTCGCCGTGTAATTGGTTCTTAATTTTTGTGATCAAGAAGAAATCACTATATGGAGGATGGCTCATGAGTTCTACGTTTTCGCAATTGTTTGTCTATCTGGCCGTGTGAGAGCTGGCATTGTCTTGGTGCAAGATGATGAAGGCTTTACGATTTTATTCACGGAGTTCATCCAGAACTTCCGGCTAGTAAATTGTCGTGTAACATTCAGTATTTTGGGTACGACGATTCACCAAATTAACAGTAGCCACGTTTTCAGTTTTCATGACCCTAGCGATCGATTGTTGCTTTGTTTCGTGGTTGTAGCTATAAATGCATGTGTCGTCATATGTTGCAGCATCATATTCCACACCAAACTTGACGCACCTTCGTTTAATCTGGTAAACATGGCATTGGGCCTCGATCAAATTGTGTAGGATCCACCGCGAGCTCAGCGTTCTCCTAGCCAAATAAGTGTGTCGGGTTGATTATACCTGACATACCCATGCGGACGGATGTCCGAATCTCATGGTAATTCATATCCCTGTATGTTTTGTTCACACGGCGCACAGCATCTTTATTTTTTCTGTTGATAGCGATGCACGAGCGTTCTTCGCGAAATTCGTCACTAAGATTGACACGACCGCTTTCAAATTGTACAAACAAGCCATAAATTGTCATATTTTTGGTGCTTCAACGCCAAAAGTAGTTTGAAGCCTAGAGATGCTCTGCTGAGCTTTCAAATTACACTTAAAATCTTAGAAAATCATACAGCGCAAAAATTTTCGTGAGTCACATCCATCGTAGTGTCTAAAATTCTACACGAAATGTCTAAAATTAGGCCACAACGGAGAAATGAAATGAAAGACAGGTGAAACAACTTTATTCTACAGCCAAATACAAGTTTTTTTTTAATCATGTAAGTGGCCAGTTTAGGAATTTTTCAGTAACATAGTTTCAGTATGTAATTCTTTGAGCAATTCCAGTGTTTTGGAAAACTGTCAAAATACCTCTTAATTTGAATTTTCATAAAATAATGTCTATCTTGAATGAAATTAAATCTTTAAAATTAAATTCTTTTAGTTCGATTCTAATATCTACAATTTTATCAAATTAATTTAAAATAAACAAACGCAGACCATTATCTTCTAATTCATATTTAGTGGCACAATTATTTCATATATAGTAGAATAAATGATAAATAGTTTTTTGCACCTATAATTTTAGAGACATCGTGAAAGTATGATGCATTGAAAAGTATGGTCGACTTAGGACCCTTAACAATAAAAGTCGAAATCTGAATCGCAATTATCTAAAATAATTTGTTTACCTGTCACTAAAGCTGTCGATCATTACTTAGAGATCAGCGATGACCTAACTCATGGTATTGATCCCGATGGATCCAGGAACGATTTCTGTAGGTCTATCGACAGATATGTTGCTAAATAAAATGGTACCGCCAAAAAAGATATAGAAAATGGAATTTGAGAGGTGCATATTATAAGGTGCACATACATATATAAATTATAGATGTGCACATATATAAATTATTAATATTTATTCTTTGTTGTTTTATTTCGTTATTAATTATGTTTCCAACTAATATATTGAGCGGATATTATTAAATCTAAATATATGTAAGATGTTGTGTTGATATAAAAGCCAAATACATACACCAACCAAAAATACGTTTGACTTTCGAGTTTTTTTTTGTAAAACATTAACAAGAAGCCTGACAAACCAACATCTGGGCGGTTAGCGAACATGGAATTTCAATTATATAAACAACCCTGGGATTCGGAATATATAAATATACTGATATAAACGAACACCTGGCATTGTTTGTTGTACGGACGACGAAAGAGGGCGTGGCGCGCCGGGTGGACGCTCCACGCCGGATGGTGTGTCGCGTTAGCGTATGAACGCTAAATTGAGGTCCTTTTCGCAGAATTTCTCTGAATTGAGTCCGATTCCGCCCTACAAGTAGTTCGACAAAATTTAATATTTCGCCCATAGTATTACTATTACAAATATTTTTAAAATATTAAGTACAAAACGATTTAATAAATTAATTATACAAGCTTTTATTAAAATGGTCTGTCCCGAGCCAACCCTGCATCCAGCAGCCATATCATAGTGGAACATAGAACGGGCTATCATAATTGAATGATATACAGGATTCGTTATTTTTCCCTGTCCCCTGCCAGCGCTGGGTGCAGCAGCCCTGTCACGGTGACACTTAGAACGGCTTATCATTAATTGAATGCGTATACAACATTTTGTTTTTGTGCTATTGAACCTTGAGGAGTCCCTTCATCGGGAGCCAACCCTGGGCGAAGCAGCAATGTCATGGTGAAACTTATAACAAGCTATCATAATTGAATGCGTATACACAATTTCGTGTCTGTGCTGTTGATCGTCGAGGAATCCCCTCGTCGGGAACCAACCCTGGGCGCAGCAGCCATGTCAAGGTGAAACTTAGAACGGGCTATTATCATTGAATTCATATACACAATTTCGTTACTGTGTTGTCTACCGTTGAGGAGTCCCCTCGTCGGGAGCCAACCCTGGGCGCAGCAGCCATGTTATGATGAAACTTAGAACGAGCTATCATAATTGAATGCGTATACAAAATTTCGTATCTGTGCTGAAGACCGTTAAGGAGTACCCTCGTCGGGAGCCAACTATGGGCTCAGAATACTAATCTTATCTTAAAACTAAGGGCAGTTGAAATTCATGGTGATTTACTACGTTCGTTTGCATCGTATATACAAAATCGTTGCCAGCGTGTGTTTACAGGAGGATTTTAGTCTGACTGGACAAGTATGTATATCCTCGGGTGTACCTCAGGGTAGCTTTTAGGACACCTCATATTTACATTTTATATCAATGACATAAATAACTGTTTTAAACTTTGTAACTGTCTACTGGTCGCTGAAGATATGAATATGCATGCAGCTGTTAATTCCCTTGACGATTGTCAATTGGTCCAGAATGATATAATGTAGATAGACTATATTTTTATTACGCCTCGAATTACTCATTCCTGAATGCTGCGAAATGTGCTATCGTTAGTTTTTAGGCGGAAAAACAATATTTTACCATTTAATTATACTGTCAACGATTTATCGATAACCAAGAAAAATATAATCCGGGATCTAGGTGTTATTTTAGAAAGTAAGTTATTATTTAACTCTCACATAGATACCATCACGAAAAAAGCATATAGTATGTTAGGATTCGTACTTCGAACTTCAAAACAGTTCTCAGTCACAGTATACCAGTGTTATTATACTGTGACTCAGTTAAACATTCTCTCTTACTCTTGTACTACGCATTCTTCCGCAGTCACCATATGCTTTTCAAATATGCTCTCCTAGCTATAATGTAAAAAGAACGTATTAAAATGTGTTCTTGGAACATTTGAATTATCGCTCCTTTTTGTCCTTTCCCAATTACAAGGACAATTCCCCAATTCCCAATTACAACGCAACTACTTTCATGGGTTCAATCGTTCAATCAAGAAGAAAATGCCCAGATGTGGTGTTTTTCCATAAATTGTTGACTACATTGATTGTTGTGATCTTCTTGGACTGGTATCTTTCCGTGTACCATCGTGATTCACCAGCCAAACAGAGTTATTGCACCTTCCGCAGGTTAGCACTAATTATGCACAAAACGACTTCATTTATAGGGTAAGTATGTAAAATTTGTAATATGCAGCTCGGGGATATTGACGTATTTAATACGTCATCTATCGCTCTTAAGAAAGCAATGATTAATGACGGTGTTGTAATCGCAATATAAATAATATAATATAATCTTAATAATATGTATTCAAGAATATATTTAAATAATATGTATGACTACATCATGGAACGTGTATTCACATAAAATTTTATTTACTATATTATTATGACTCCTTCCTTCCCAGTTCCCACCTCCCACTATATCTGTTTATTCTTCAGAAAAAATATGTTAAGTGTTTAATTATGAAAGTTTAAGTGGAAACATGTCATTAGCTTTATCCTTGAAATTTAATAATATTCTTCCGAATGTATTGTAACAGCTGTGTGTTTCCTTAACAATAATAAAATAAAAAAATAAAAATAAAATCTTGTGAATCATGAACCGATCATAACAATTATACATTCTGTTCAATCAAAGTAGTTTAACCAGTTATGTAATCGTTTCGAAATCAACATCATTAATAAATTAGTGAAAGATAGATACGATAAAATATTGCTATTGCGTGTGTTCACTTTACCTATTCTGTTTGTGTGTAGGTAGCTATGTCTTTTAGGGTTGTTCGAGATACGTACTTCCGATACGGAATCCTAATAATAAATGAGTTATTATTAGGATTCCGTACTATTTGGTACGGAATCATGACTCTTTGATTATTGTTACCGGCGCAGCTGCGGTGGAATTATCGTATTTATTATTAGGATCAGTTGCCGAATGGTTATTAGAGCAGTTGCCGTATGGTTACCGACTACTTCCGCTCTATAAGAGACAGTACTGTTTCCAGACTCCGAAGGCTGTCGGTCGGAATGCACCGATTGGCTGAGGCCGCACGGTGCGCAAACCGTCCAGGAGCGCCCGAAGGTTGACTCCTAGGGGAAACTGGCCCGCAGGCCAGAGTCCTACCCGGGCTCGCATTTCTGCGTGGAGGCCGCTGGATAGGTGAGTTTGACCGACCCTAAACACATGGGTCTTAGTGGCCTCACTGCAACAGGCCTATTAGGTCCCAAATATTATATGTATATGTTATATTTTATATCATTATATATTCTGTCTGTCTATCGGTAAAACGATCAGACGAAAATCATAGATTCTTTAATTTTATCGATGTTAAATGCCATTTAGGTAGGTTAATTATTTTTGGATTTTTGTTCTGTGAGTCATAAAAAAAATATCTAAAGGAAATCACAGTTTAACAAAAGGTAACATATAACGTTAAATTTAAAAGGTTACTTGTAAAGTAGGAACGCGTTTTCAAAGCAAAGAACTGTAAATTTTAAAAAAAGTTATAACATATGCGTTATTGTTTTTGTTTCCTAGAGAGAAAGATATTTAAATAAAAACATCGACTGAAAAATACATCACTTCTAAAATAAAAAAAAAATCTCTATAATGAGTACTATGAATATATATATATATATATATATATATATATATATATATATATATATATATATATATATATATATATATATATATATATATATATATATATATATATATATATATATATATATATATATATATATATATATATATATATATATATATATATATATATATATAGTTATTAACAATGCAATACATTGTTGTTGTTATTATAAATAAAATTATATACTCTAATTAACAAAAACTAATTACCTTCGTAGCTCTTCCTAGCTTCAATTTACAAGCATGCAAAATGCAACAAAAAATGCAAAAAAAAAAAACTTAATATTGCATAAAAATATGCACATCTAGAGACGGACCAATTTATCGCCTAGTTAGATGTGCTATTGCCAGGAAAGGTTATGTAAGATGTGTTAAACCTCCCTATATTAATTATTAAATAATTTATATAATTACTATAAGAAGCAACCGTTACATGATCAATAAACTGTATACCTAATCATAAGTATCTCAATAAATAAATAAAATAACATAGTAGGTACGTTATCACGTTATCACAACCGCCGCGCGTTGTGTCGCTGTCACGTTTTACGAGAGTTTAAATTTGGGTTATCTATAATACATCTTTAGTAACCTTGTAAGTTACACCAACTGGTCCTCTTTATTTTTTTAATCGGGATTTGAATCCGAACTCGCCCAAAAAAACTAATTAGCGTCAATATAAAATAAAACGATAAATGCATAAATGAAATAGCAGCTGCCAATATATAGATAGTTGATAAAGTGTGGTGGAGGTCAATGGAACAGACTTTTTGCTATTGTAGTAGATATGTTTCAGTTTATAAAATATAGAGAAAAGTTTGCAGTTTCATGTTTGGTAACATTGCTCTCTGCAGTTTCGACAGGTAAGCGGAGAATTCGATGAATTGATGCTATATCGACAATTTCACTAAACGACATCACTGCATATAATAAAAGGCAACGTCTATCTGTCTGCCTGTCGTTCGGTCGGAGTAACAATAACTCGAGAACCAATAGACCCATTTCGATTGGATTTCTTTATACAGTCATGTATGTAAGCATTTTGGAATATGTTCAGTTCAGTTCACTATATTATCAAAAATCTTTACAATTGTAGAAACGTATATACAATTGTAGAAACTATATATCAAAATTAAATTAAAACAAGTTTGTGTAATTACAAATTAAAGAACTCACAGTTAAAGTGCTCGTATATTCAAAACCAAAAAAGCGACTAAGCTTATTAGTTTTTTGTTAAATATAGAATACTATGTTACATATAGTTAACTTTTAAAAAACCGGTCCTTTTATTCACATTTTTGAGTCTTTTATTTTAAAGAAATTAGGTGCATATTTTTTTAATTTCGTAGGCATTTTAAGTGTCAAATAAAGTTACCGGCATGCGACATTTTTCTCGTAAAAATCACATTTCCTGTTGAAATTTGAATCAAAATTTTGTATGGTTGCCTCTAGCATCATATAATTCTAGGATTCGCTGAGGAAAATGGCAAAACAGTGATTGAATTTGATCTTGAAGGATATTTCTCCAAGCTACCTCAATGGCTTACTTCAATTTGTGGTTTTCGTTGCCCTGGCGACCATGTTTGTAAACTTCACGAGCCAAAAGTCCCAAAATATTATCAATTAAGTTTATCGTCGGCCAGTTAGTGAAAATATGGATCCAATGCTCGAAAAAAGGCGGTAGTTTTTTATTTGCTTTTATTTTATTTTTATTTAGAGAACAAATACTTTTTTTTAAATATTAAAATCTCGCCAAACTGGTATACAGTTTGTTGGCTAGACAAACTCTTATTTTTCTAGTCTTACACTTCTAATTTTGTGATACAAAAAGACATTAATAATAAAAAAAACAATGCACAGCAGTATTACTACTGGTCTTACTACAGGCTTAAATTAGGCCAGTATTACTACAAGCTTAAATTATAGAAACTTATAACAAATTTACTTATGACCACTAATTTCACTATAAACGTCCAACAGCTAGCTTTTTAATCTCTTTTTAAACATCTGTTTGCTCACGCTTACACAGTCTTCCTCAGATACAATAGTATTAAAGATTCTTGGAATAAGGTACTTTAACGTCCTTTCACCATAGTAGTTGTTCGCTCTTGGTTCTTCTAATCTTTTACGGACTTTTTCTCTAACATTCCTATTGTACTGTATTGGTATTTTAAATTCTGAATTTCTAAAATGCTCCATTGCAAGTAGGAATTTTTCCAAGTATAGGTAATATATCGCATCGCTTAAGTTCACCTGGCCGCATGAATTGACGCATTATCCTGCTGAAATTTTCTGCCCAGACCAGCACACTCATAGCCATGTGACAGGAAATAGGAGCAAATTATCTGCTTGTATCGTTCCGCGTAGATTCTGATAGAAATAAACGTCACTGCCATCTTTTTGAGGTACGCAATTGCACCTCAGATCATAACTGAACCCCCGCCAGATTGACACAAACTGAAAATCCTGGGTTTTGTGTCCAAATCATGCCAATAGTAGGACAATCCATCTAGGCCGTCTAAATTGAGCTTTTTTGATGATTGATGAGCTTTTTGATGATTTTTGATGATTGAGCTTCTCGTCTGAGAAGAAGATTTTTTCCAGCGTAGGTGGCCAAATCCGAATTACTGCTCGGTTGCAACATTGACATTTGTCAGTACAGGCTTACGCTTCATTTTTTTTGTATATTAAGTGTTGTGAACCACTCAAATTATGGTGAACACGTCGAACACCAACGGGTAGATCACTTTCAGTATTTAACTGACAGGCAGACTTGGAACTGTTGCCAACATTTCAAATTAATCGCCGTTTTTGAGCACTCGTGATCGTGGATGGTCTTCCGTTTACGTAATTTTTACTATGATTTTCACGATTTTTCAAGAAATTTTCTACGACATTTATACTGCGATCAATTTTCTTCTCTATCTAATGATTTGACATTTTGACAAGGTCTTTTAGGGTGGAAATTTCCGATTTTTCCAACTTGTTGAATGGCAATTGCGTCATTAATATTGTGAAATCGCGCTAAAAGACTCGAAGAAATGCATATCGGGAAAAAATACACACACAAATCACAAAAACGTAAACACAATAGGTTTAGACGCAGTGTCGGGTAACCTTAGTTGGCATTTAAAACGCGTAGAAAAACAAAAAGTAAAACCGGAAAAATAGTAAGATCGAATAAATTTCAATAATTTCCTATGATTATCATGACAGCAATTAACAATGAAATTTATGGAAAAATGGAAATTTTCTTTGTTTGTTTTATAAGTTTTTCATAAAAAAGTAAGGGTCAATGCCGTACCGCGAGGCACTGAGAATAGAATACAGCGGGCCGACCTCCCGCCCTGACTACCAGATTTACCTGGATTTCTCCGTCCTCCCGTCTGGTTACGGGTCCGGGTTACTTCTACCTGATGTAAATTCAGCGGTAATTTTGAATTTATCGCGGACCGTGGCCTCCTTTGTCAACTGTTAAACTGGTCGTTTCAAGAGTGGCAGACATCAGGTCAGCATCCACCCCCGCTGCTTAGGAAACAGTATATCGTTTCCAGACTCATCCAGTTATTCGACGGAGTGTACTGTACGGTCAGTTGGTTGACGCCGGACGGTGCGCAAAACCGCCCAGCAGCGCCCGAAGGGAAGCTGATCCACCTGCCGAGTTGAGCCGATCAGAAACAACGACCAGGTCTTAGTGGCCCAACTGCACTGTTAGCTACCTCTAACGAACAATGAAAACCACATCGAAATCCGTCGGTCGGTTTTTGAATTTAGCGATATTAAACAGAGAGACGCTTATTGAAAGCTTTGATTTATAATGGTTTAAATGCTAACATCCCTATTTTTGTATCTTTCAGTTGCTTATATCAGTGACAGTCGACTCCAATCCGCTAAAGTAAGTGATGCACAACACATCAAGCTGGGAATTCCTCAAGGAGTATTGCTAGGTCTAGTCGACAAAATAAAAGATAATACATCTTATGCGAGTTTTCTTAATATACCATACGCACAACCGCCCTTAGGAAAACTCAGATTTAAGGTAATAAACAGATCTAACTATTATACCTAAGATATTTCACTTCTACTAACTTCTCTATTTTCCCGTCGTCGACCCTAAAACCCTGTTTTCTGTCTGCATATTTATAAGACGGATAATACCGCTATAGGCCTGTAATTATACCATTTTCCCTTGTCGCCACTTTTGTAAACGGGTGCGATTCTAGAAATCTTTCACATACCGGGGTATGTGGTAGTATCCAAGGACTGGTTAAAAATATGCGTGTGAGGCTTTATAAAATAACCAGCACCCATCGCATGTCACTTTCAAAGGCACTCCAGAGGTCTTGCGCTGACTACGAATATACTCCCAGAATCGAGAACTGTCCTCTGTAATAGAATTCTCAATACAGCGAATATAATTATTATAGGCCATTTTAATAATATATTTGATGCTAGACCGCAATTCAACAAACTTCTCTCTATGAGAACGGGACCACCGTTTCCTGCATTTATGATTGTAAGATTTAATTTTAAAGTCGCGGATAATATTAACAGTGAACCAAAGAGGACATGAATACTTCCCGGTTACAGCTTTCCGCTTGTACTGGGGAATGCAGCTATCGAACATGTCGTAGATTGCATTGCAGAAATAAGCAACACAATCGTTGACATCACTAATGCGGAATAAGATGCTCCAATCAGAATGAGAAACGAATTCGTATAATAAATAAAAATCACCATGTTTGAAGTTCCAATCGGTGTTGTTTAAAAAAACAATGTGTTAGGTATACGATGAGTAACAGGAAATAATATCGCTCGGGTGCAACTGACAGTCACGACAGCTACGACGGACAGTCACGCACACATCTAAAGGCGGATGGTGGCCGTCCACGTTCACCAGTTAGAATGACGCTGCCGTCACACTCACGCTGTCAAGTTACAAGTTCGACAACACAAGGTCCAGGAATCTTCCATTACTATTGGGGATGGCATTCAGTTGATTAAGCTGACAAACAGATAAGAAATAGACGAAATAGTTATTTACTTCCTTAGCAGCGCTATGGAGGTTGTAGTCACCAAGAAGGATAAAAAATGTATTCTATTTACAAAAAATACATTTTCAACATGTTTGAACAATAACATGTAGACCGAGTCGTTAGTCCTGGGTTTAAATAATTTGAACATAAAAATAATGGGAACGAGTTATAGTTTTTTTTTACGTATTCGCATTCAGCATTTCACATTCAGATTCGTACAGCGGAATACGATGCGACTCAATACAAGTTTAAATAGCTAAAAGAATCCCCCCCCCCCCCCCCCCCCCCAACCGGCAAACGTTCGTCTATCTCTCCGATAAACAGAATACATTACAAGCGAGGATAATAGCGTCATGTACCTACCCTATCATTGCTATAAATATCACATCCGATTCAAGTGAGTATACGCCGTTGGAAAAATCGCTGATTTTCGATTTGAGCCCACGTACATTTTGGTAGTAGAATGTTAAACGGTCGGTGATCTTCTCGCTGCATGTAAAATGCTCACTGGATCTGTCCGACCCAAAGTCGGATCTGTCTGACCCAAATAAACATACTGGTCCACAGCTTCAATAATAGCGTTCTTAACATGTACCAGTATGGGTGCGACATTGGCATTTGACATGATTTTTACTCAGGTTCAATTTTAGACCTACCTTTTGAGAGAGGGCATTGAGGTCTCTAAGCATTGTGCCAAGGTCGTCCATCGATTTAGCCATGTTGACTATATTATCAGTGAATCTGAAGTGAGTGATGTATTCGCCGTTGATATTGATGCCATATTCGTGCCAGGTCAAAAGCTTCAATACATCCTCTAATGCAGAGCTGAACAGTTTCGGAGAAATAACGTCTTTCTGTCTCACCCCTTTTTGCAATTGGATTGTGTTTATGCTCTGATCCTCGAGTTAGGTTACACATACGGGCGACTTGCTCCAAGCTAGGTTAAGATAGATAACCGTGTTTGAAGAGTCTAACCACATCTTGGGTTGTCGACTACAACGGGCGAGCCCGTCACCACAGGGAGTTTTAACGATTAGTCGTCCCTGGAGTGAGCGTAGAAGACTTTGGACAAAAGACAATCCGCCGTTAAGCTTCGCCACAACCCGTAAGAGACCAACGCCTTACCGCGAGATAGCCAGGAATGCTACCTGGCGGGCGACACTCGCGCCAATTGTGACCAGATTTCTCCGGTCTCTCGATTGGTTCCGAGTTCGAGGTCGCTTGCGCGGTCCTCTCCCTTACGAAGCGGTGAAACGGTGAATACCGAATCTATCGCGGACCATGGCGTCCTTTGCCCGCCTCTAACCCGGGATCGGATGGCCAATGGTCATTTCAAGAGCAGTCGCCGTAAGGTACGCAACCACCCTCGCTCTATAGGAAACAATACAGCTTCCAGACTCCCCCGACTGTTAGTCGGAGGAGTCTGGAAGCTTTGGAAGCTTTTGGGAGCTAACGGGCCCATGATGAGTTGGCCATGATGACACATGTGTTCAGGGTCGGTCACACTCACGGGTCAACACCCATCCGATGGCCTCCTCGTACGGGGTGCGAACCTGGGTAGGACACTGGGTCAACCAGTCTCCCCTGGGAATCAAACCTCTGGCTCTCCTGGACGGTCTGCGCACCGAGCGGCGCAAGCGAATCGATTGTGCTCTCCGACTAACAGTCGGGGGAGTCTGGAAACTGTATTGTTTCCTATAGAGCGGGGGTGGTTGTGTACCTTATGGCGACTGCTCTTGAATTGACCATTGGCCATCCGATCCTGGGTGAACAGCCGGGCAAAGGACGCCTTGGTCCGCGATAGATTCGGTTTACTCCGTTTCACTGCTTCATAAGGGAGAGGACCGCGCAAGCGACCTCGAACTCGGAACCAATCGAGAGACCGGAGAAATCTGGTCACAATTGGAAGTAAGGACGCGAGTGTCTCGAGCCGCTGGGAAGTAATTCCTGGCTATCTCGCGGTAAGGAGTTGGTCTCTTATATACGGGTTGTGGCGTAGCTAGACGTCGGATTTGTAATGTCCAAAGTCTTCTACGCTCACTGCACGGTCGATAGAACGATGAATCGTTAAAACGTCCTGCGGTGACGGGTTCGCCCGTTGTGGTTGACATCTCAATATGTTAGTCGGAGTGCACAATCGATTGGCTTGCGCCGCACGGTGCGCAGACCATCCAGGAGCGCTAGAGGTTTGATTCCCAGGGGAAACTGACCAGGGCCAGAGTCCTACCCAGGTTCGCACCCCGTGCGTGGAGGCCGTCGGATGGGTTGACCCGTGAGTGTGACCGACCCTGAACACATGGGTCTTCGTGGCCAACCCATCATTGGCCCGTTAGCTCGCACAGTTAAATACTCGAAACTGCTTGCACCATACTCTGTTAAGCTAACGGCAGTTAAATTCCCTAACTGTGCCCTGGTGCCCGGTTAGCGCCACTAACCAGCAGTTAGCGAGCTGTCAAACGCCAGCTGTCAATTTTCGAGGTTAGATTTGATCGCGTCACCTGTGCCGCCGTTTTTTCGCTTCTTTGGTTACCGCACTCGTAAAACGTTTTCCTGTATATCTGATGTTAATCAAGAAAGACGAACAAGCGATACATGAACAAAAGCGTGGGCAGTTTGACAGCTGATGAGCTGACAACCTGCCGTCCGCCATTTCGAACTGTGCTGTGATTGGCTGAGGTAAGCATTCTCGATTTCAGTTGTGTCTATGGTCATGTTCTAACACTCAAAAATGGCTTTTGCAGACTCCGAACGGCGGTATTAAACCGGGACACCTAATAGTTGGTGTAAGCCGTCATAATTTAACCGGCTGTTAAATTGTTTATCGTTGTTAGCTAACCACGGTTTGTAGAATTTAACAGGCCGGTTGGT
Organism: Micropterix aruncella; assembly: GCA_944548615.1. Classification (NCBI taxonomy): domain Eukaryota; kingdom Metazoa; phylum Arthropoda; class Insecta; order Lepidoptera; family Micropterigidae; genus Micropterix; species Micropterix aruncella. The sequence continues at coordinate 27,019,118 of OX155959.1, read as the reverse complement.
GCGTAACTCTCATACATGTAATCAATGTTATTATAGATGGACAAATAAATTGATATTAGTTTCACCGGACAATGCAATAAGCGCCAAAAGAGGATTTGCCAAAACGTACTATGGTAACGACAAATCGTATACCTTATATAATCAATGATATCAACTTAACAGCATTAGTTTTTATGTCATAATTCCCGATATTTATTTTACGGCATGTGTCACGGGTGTCATTCTCTGCTAAGCTGTTGTAGTGTTCCACTGAAGATACTTAGTATTGCAACAAAAATAAGCATCAAGGCCCAACTTACAAGGAAAAATTCTGAGGTATAGGTACGAGGAAATAATATAATAAAATGAAAAGTCCAGTACATGTACGATAATATTTTTATTATGAATACTAGTAATTAAAATTAAATAAGATTTAATGAAAATAAAATAAATCAGTAAAACTAGTGGTGTTGAAGTTACTTCCCTAGTTCTTGAATATTTGCCTCTTTAGGAATGCATGCACGTCGTCGATTCTTCACATTTTGATATTGAACATTTCAGGACCCCCTTCCAGCACTACCATGGTACGAAATACGGGATGCTATCAAACCAGGTCCTGTATGTATACAACCCTCGAACGGACCGATAGTAGGGCAGGAAGACTGTCTCATATTAAACGTATTCTCTGCAGACCTGGATCCAAATCCAGAAACTTTACTTCCAGTGGTGGTGTTTGTACATGGTGGAGAATTCATCGTCGGATCTCATAGGACTTTTGATACCCCTCTATTGTTTATGGAAGAAGGAATCGTGGCCGTTTCCATTAATTACAGACTGGGAGTGTTTGGTTTTTTAACACTCAATACTAAAGAAGTACCAGGTAAGATACAAGCTGTCCCTCTTCGAAAATGGCAATTCTGAAAAATCATGCGAAACGCGAAAACTATTTTATGAAAGATGCTGTAAAGTGACTATTCTTGAACAGCTGCAAAACTGCAATTCCGAATAAAACTGTAAACATACATAGACACACAGACAGACTTAAATCTGGAAATGGTCTTAATCGTCTTAGGGGGGATCAAAATGCAAATTTCCGTATTTATATCGAAAAAAAAATTGCGCGTTCACAGTACTTTCCCTCCTGGTCGTTTGATGGCAAGCTAATGGCCCCTGTTGCAGTTAGACCACTAAGACCCATGTGTTCAGGGTCGGTCAAAATCACGGGTCAACATCCATCCGGCGGCCTTCATGCAGAAGTGCGAGCCCGGGTAGGGATTTACAGATATATACAGATTTTATATATATATATACAGATTACACAGGCCTACATTTTTTTTTTAATGAAAAAGTGTTTCAGGTCTGATAGGTGTATTATAGTAATTAGGGTATGCTGATCACGAATCTATGCTTAGTTTTTTTGCAGCACGTCAGATTTTCAAGAAAAGTGTGTAAAGTGATTTTGTAAATTTTCATATAAACGACAATAAGTACAGAGAAAATATTTATTAAAATAATTATACATATCGAAAGATGCATTGCAAAACAAGAGTTGTAGTGTGTACATTACACAAGCATTGGTTTTTTTAATAAAAGCTTTCCGTTTTTCCTTGAAAACTACGTTTTGTTGTTTTCTTTTTGTGTAGTTTAGCCGGTGAATCCTTCTTCAATGTCCAGCAGTAGTCCGCCATCATTCTAACATCCCATATTTCTTGATAACGTCTTTCTATCTCCTTTATGTCCTGGTGAAACCTCTCTCCTTGTTCCTCGCTGAGAGCCCCAAGGTTTTCAGGAAAATACTCCACGTGGGAATCGAGAAAATGGAGTTTAACGCTCATATTGCATCCCAGTTTTTTATAATTTTCAACCATTTTGGCTACAAATTATTTGTAGTCTGGAGACTTGTTGTTTCCGAAAAAACCATCTATGACCTCTACGAAAGAACTCCATGCATCAGATTCATCCTGGGTCATCGTATTCTGGAACAAACTGTCGAATTTTAAGGTTCGAATTTGAGGACCTACGAAAATTCCTTCCTTCAGTTTCGCTTCAGAAAGAGCAGAAAATTTTTCACACAGGTATTTAGCAGTCACCTTCTTTATTTAAAGCCTTGACAAATTGTTTCATTAGTCATAATTTGATGTGAAGGGGAGGCAAAAGAACTAATTTTGGGTCAACTAATGCATCACGCTGCACATTTTTGTGTCCAGGCACAAGTTGGTCTCTGGCTGGCCATTCTTTCTTCATGTAATGTAGATTTCGTGCTTGACTGTCCCACTCACACAAGAAACACGGATACTTTGTGAATCCGGACTGCTGACCCAACAGCATGCATATTATTTTGAGGTCTCCACATAGCTGCCAACTATATTCGTCATACTTTATTTTATTTGGTAATAGCTGAAGATTTTCATATGTTTCTTTGAGATGCACGGAGGGAGCAACGGGCACTGAGGCATACATTGTGCAACAATACACCCTAAAGACTTATTTTAGAAGGGTCAATGAATAACCTCCATGATGTGGAATCGTATTTGTCAGCTCCCAATTTCAATTTTTCCTTCCCGCGAATAACTGCTGTCAAGTTGACTTTGATAGATGCGGATAGCTAACAGTGTTGCCATATAAATCTACATATATTATCCTACAGTATTAATTCTATCGAAATACTTAATATCATGAATGAAATTGAAGAAATTTAACGAAATTAAGGAATTCTCCACTAGGTGGAATGTTGTCATCATACAAAAAAATATGAAAACTTTTTTTTATTTTTTTAAAAATCCTGACGTGATGGACTCAAACCGAATTCATATTAGGAATCAGCGTACCCAAATTAGTTAAGAACACTCGTCAAAATCAAAACACCAAAAATCATGTCGGCCTGTGTTATTATACACAGGGGTATACAGATTTTAGTAAAGCGTTCGACAAAGTAAATCAGAAAATACTATGTAGTAGCAAAACTTGAGACTTTCGGAATACATGGCAATTTACTAAGATGTCTAGAATCATATATGTCTAATTAATCCCAACTCGTCACTGTAAATCGTTTTAAATCTTCACTGGCTGCAATAACTTCTGGTGTACCGCGAGGTTCAAATTTGGGACCATTGCTTTTTCTCTGTTATATAAATGACCTTTGCGCTGAATTGGAATGCCCACATTTGTTTTATGCGGATGACCTCAACATTTTTAGTCGAATCTCCTGTCCCTCAGACAGCGACAAAATTCAAAATGACCTGAATGCATTGAGCGTGTGGTGCACGCGCAATGATATGCAGCTCAATGTCGAGAAATGTCATTTTGTAACATTTAGCCGGAACCGAAATATTTTAAAACATAACTACTATATCAATAGCATTACACTCAATAGAGTCGACCATATCATGTATCTAGGAGTTACCTTCGATGAAAAGTATTCATTTCATCACCATTTCAATGGGATTGTCGAGAAAGCAAGTAAACTTCTTAGTTTTGTCTTCAGGGCAATGAAGCCATTTCGACATCCGAAATCCCTAATATCTGTTTATACATCATTGCTTGGATCAGTGATTTGGAATCCGCTTTACAGTGTTCATAGCGATATAATTGAACGAGTCCAAAAGAAACTCACTCGCATGCTGTCGAATAAATGTGGCCTTAGGAATACTCTGAAAGGTTATGTAGAGCGGCTTTCCCATTTCAACCTTATAGACCTAAAAACACGTAGGACTATTACTGATATAACGTGTCTCTATAAGCTTTTGCACAATCGACTAGACAGCTAAGCTACTCTAGAAAAAGTTCAATTTCGTGTGCCACCGCTACTAACGAGGAGCTCTCAAACATTTTCTTTTGTCGCTTGAAATAGCAACATCGCGTCGCGTCGAATAGACCTCTTACCAGCATGTGTCGCGTTTTTGATAAATCATGTAAAGGATTAGATGTATTTTATAATTCCATTAATTTAAATAAAGATTCGATTATACCTAGCCCATCTCCTACTTCCTAAGATTTCACTAACTGTCATCATAGTGTACTGTATTATATGACAATTTTATTATACCATAGTATTATATCATATCATATTATTTATTATAAATATTATTATCAAATTATTCATGCTTCTTTTTTTTGCTTTATATAACCCTTTCTAGAACTTACCTTATTAACAACTTACCTTATTATTACTTCTCATTCCCTTATATTATTATTAGTCTTATTACTTTTTCCACTATCAACTTGTTGATGTTATTTCTATATTAATTTGTAATGCAAGCGTTGTAAACTACTAATAGGATAGTAAAATTGTTTTGTTTAAATATGTTTTTAAAATACTTGTATGTATTTACTATCTGTATGTTTACTATAAAATAAAATAAAAACCTATCTAATGTGCGGCTGTCAACTAATATATCAAAATCCTTGAATGGTCAGACGAGAAGCGTCATGGATTTTTATTAATTACTCCTAGTAATGCTCTCTGGGATTTTATTAGTCGTTAGAGATTAGTTTTTGCCATACTTCCCCAAGCAATTAGTCCGTATTTGTCTCGTTGAGTATATTTTTGATATTTTTGAAGATATAAATAAATTTTCTAGTTCTTGATACTGTCTTTTTTATGTATTGTTACCATTTTAGATAGATGTCACGTAATATTCCTAAGTATTTTATACATGATAACCGTTTTTCTCTTTATGTTGGGTCTAAGACTATTCTGTTTGTCATTCTCTATTTAATCGAATGTTATGTTCCATTGAATGTCGATTATATAATGGAATTGCATTTTATTTTTGAGGACCACTTTTTAGGGCAATTTAGTTTGATTAGCATTTTTACATAATGTATTGCAATATTAAAGTCCTGTCCACCCTAGAACGGGCTAGTCCCAGCTGTGTGACAGAATCAAATAAGCTAAAGGTTAAGGTTTAGCCATTCGGTTTCTGTTATTTTTGTAAGCAAAATCAGTGAATTATAGTAATTAATTTTAAAATAAATAAATAGAGTTGCTCGCATTTGCAAGGTTTGTCACAATCGTGTATAGTGTGTTGGTTAGCTTTTCGTCGTTGTCTCTAGTCAATACTAAATGTTATAATATCGTCTTGTCTTTATTTAGTCACAAAATTTTGATCGAGCCAATCATTTGCGTATTTTAGACAGGTCCCGGTCCCCTCGATTACCGATAAAATAATTTTAATTGTATATTATTTATTCAAGGTAATGCAGCACTGAAAGATATAGTAATGGCGTTGCGATGGGTGCAGGAAAATATTAAATATTTCGGAGGGAATCCCAAAAATGTAACAGTATTTGGCCACAGTGCAGGAGCTGCGGCGGTTTCCCTTCTTCAAGTATCTCCAATGACTACAGGACTGATGCATAAGGTTATAGCATCTTCAGCCAGTATGCTCAATGAATGGTCTATACAGAAATCACCGCGAAAGAAGCTGCCAGTTTTGGCGAAGAATTTGGGCTTACATCTACCTGTGGATTATTTGGAATTTTTAAAGGTTTTAAGGAATACGAAAGCTGAAGTTCTGTGCGCGGCTGCAGCTAAAATTAAAATGGAAGATGTCAAAGAAATGACCTTTGGGCCTGTAATAGAAAAGGAAATCCAAGGGGTCGTATCATTTATAACGAAAATGCCGCTTGAATATCTAAAAAATAAAGAATTCACCGATGTCCCGTCTATATACGGATATAATTCGCAAGAATACGCTTGTTTTTATAAGAGGATATACCTTGAGGGATTCTTTAAAGTACCTTCTATAATAACGCCGCAGCACTGGCGATCGTTGCCAAAGAACTTAAAAAAAGAAGTGGCTTTAGAACGAATCAAAAAGTTCTACCTGGGCGCAGAGGTATTCGACCCAAGTCCTCAAAATAGAACCATGTTGGCAGGAGCAACAAACCTTTTGGGAGACTTAATTTTTGTGGTAGGAGTTCACGACACTGTGCGGGCGTTAGCCAAATACTCACAGCAACCGACATATCTCTATCGATTTTCTTATGATTGTTTAAGAACAAGTCAAATGGTAGCAAGCAGTTTAGGATTAAAAGGAGCTGCACATGGAGATAACTTAAGATATATCATACCGAAGGATATCAACAGCTTACAAGATAGATCAGACGAGACAGTATTAACAAGAAGAATGATTAGACTTTTGGCGAATTTTATTAAATCTGGGTGAGTATTTGAATTTGAGGTCCTTTTAGTGTCGGAGCCGAAATCTGCATCCGGCGCGGTTTATAAGCATGCTATTTCATCTTACGGGATTTTTTTGATTAATAACAAGAGAAGGGTCATCTTAAGATAAAGTTTATTTTTATTATGAATGATTACAGCAACTCCTTGTCAACCTTAAGAAATTTAATTTGAGGCTTTTGAATAATGTTTGGTAAAAAATGACAAAACACTAAAAACAAAAAAAAAAGGCAAATGACCCCCACTTATGCCCACTTTGCCCGAAGGATGGGCCTAAAGTGAATACGTGCTTTTGACACTAAGTAATTGCCATCAAGAACAATCCTCTAAAGTTTCTGTCAAGTTAAATAAAATACAACCAAATCACGTCCAGATAAACACTCAATAATAAACCAGTTGTTATGATAACGTAGAATAAACAAAAATAAAGTACACATGTTTCGATGAAAGTTTTTTTTTAAACGCAGCTTTTAACCGCTTGCTTGTAGTCGAACCGGCTGACTACCGCAGTGATAGGGGCTCGGTTTACTACACGGTACGACAGCGCACCATTTTTTTAAGTATCTGTATATACAGGAGTGCCAGCTTTAGGCGCAGTATGACCACTTTAGGCCCCCTAATAAGAAAAAGAATAAGAATAAATTTATTTTCGGAAGTAATGTTCCAAAACGTAATTCACAAAGTCTGCCTAACTAGGCCGAAGCCCGTACCAAGGTAGACTCGACTAGGTCGCTTATAAGTTTTATATTGTGGGCACACTTATTAAAGTACCTATTATTACTAATAAAAAGAAAATATAAAGAAATGAAAGAAAGTAAATCTAATAACTCTAATAAATATGTAGTATAAATTTGAAGTGTTATTTTAATGATACCTAATTCATAATCATATTGAAAAATAAAAAAAGTAATAAAGAAATAACAATATAACCAGTAAAAATATCATTAAAATAATAATAATAATAATAAAATACAATAAAATTATAATTGCTATGATAATCAGTAAATAGAGAAAAATAACATAGAGGTATTAATTTTAAAAATAAAATAGCCAGTAATAAGAAGTAGTAATTAAAATAGTCATGTTGCTAGTCAATAATTATTAATTGACTGTATTATTACAGAAAATTACATCTGTATTAGAAAAATGACATCTGTACAAAAAATTACATCTGTATTATTACAGAAAAAAAATACGTGTGCCACTCGGGGACTGCCGCGGTAAAGCTATTGCATAGCATTTCTAACAACTTATGCAATTATATTTATTTATTTATTTTATTTTTTCTGATATCAGATAACTGCGCTCTATCTGAAAACGTTGAAATTATTCCGAATCATTTGCGGCTGCGGTAGCAAATGATTCGTAATAATTTAAACGTCTTCCGATAGAGCGCCGCGCACGAATTTTTTATTCGATAAAGCAAGAAAACCGGATTATTCGAAAAAATTCGTAGATGAAAAGATCGATAATTAAATTATCTTTAAAATCGTGCAGGTTTCATAATAATACGCCGGATAGTATTTGCGTAGTAGTCGTTTTTGTGTTCGGTTAGACCTAATTCCACAAATTAATTACACTTTGTAATATAAACAAAATCTAAAATATTCAAAGCTAAGAATATTAGGAAAATGTTCTTGTTTAACATATATTTTTTTCGAATCGTAAGCAGTACTCGTTTAGACGTAATTATCAGTTTAAAATTATTAATTTTCGTTAAGAAATTTCTTCATTCGGTCGCCGCGCTGGCCTAGCTAGGCCCGCGATAAAAGCTATGCAATAGCTTAAAAGATAATAAAAAATACGTGTGGCACTCGAAGACTGCCGCGGTAAAGCTATTGCATAGCATTTTTAACAACTTACGCAAAAATTATTATTTATTTATTTTATTTATGCAGTATTTTTTTTCTTTGATATTAATTCAAGTTACACTTTTTGAGCGTGGCGACCGATAAGAAAACAATTTTAGAATTTCGTATTTACATAATTAATAAAATCCAGCTTTTGTATTCATTGATAGCCAATGATTTTCACTGTCGTGTCCCCTTTAGCATATTTTTTTGAAATTCGTGTGGGCTAAAAATTTCTGCTGGAAAACTAGGGTCAAAATAATAATAAAAATTCAAATGTCAAAATGTCAAGTTCGATATTCGAAGTAGAATATTAAGTTCGAAATTCGAAGTAGAATGTCAAGTTCGAAATTCGAAGTAAAATGTCAAGTTCGAAATTCGACGTAGAATTTCAAGTTCGAAATTCGAAGTAAAATATCAAGTTCGAAATTCGAAGTAAAATGGCAAGTTCGAAATTCGACGTAGAATATCAAGTTCGAAATTCGAAGTAGAATGTCAAGTTCAAATTTCGAAGCACAATTTCAAGTTTGAAATTCGAAGTACAATTTCAAGTTCGAAATTCGAAATAGCATTCCAAGTTCGAATGCTATTTCGAAGTTCGAATGCTATGACAAATTTAAAAAAAGACTCTTTACCTACAGCGTTATAGAGTCAGTCAGTGAGTCAGATGTTATAAGTAGAATTATTATGATTACTACTAGATTTTTTGCTAAAAACCACAAAATGATCTTATTGCCACAAATACAACCCCCTCCAACCAAAGTATAATTTACGTCATAGTACAAAAATCACGAATGAAATTTTGTCGCTTTATGAATGAATTTAGCAAATCGACGGTTCAACTTATACTTATGTGTAGGTACTTTTACCCGCAGGTTTCATATAGAAATCGGCCCTAAATCGATTTTAAAAATCAATATTCAAGTTTGATCTAAAAGTAATCACGTCAGTTTATAAAATAAAAGACGTTTTTTATTTTATAAGTGTTAATTAGTTAACTTGTTGCACGTAGCCTATTCGTCTAGTCACCCCAATGTGACGTCAGGCAAGGAACGTCAGAGCAGATAAATGGTAATAATATAGGTACATACACGTAATAATACACGTTACTTACCTTAATAATCTATTTTTCTCCAGCATACGGCGTTTATGTTGTGAAAATTTTGATTTCCTGGGCATTTTGTTTTTTAATACCGTAATTTATTTCGTCTTCTTTCGGAACACAGCATCAGAATCCTACCGTGACAGTGGTCCGCGGTCATACCGTATTAATTCAATTTATTTCTGATATCAGATAACTGCGCTCTATCGGGAAACGTTGAAATTATTCCGAATCAATTGCGGCTGCGTAAGCAAATGATTCGGAATAATTTAAACGTCTTCCGATAGAGCGCTGCGCACGAATTTTATTCGATAAAGCAAAAAACGGATATTATTCTTTAACTATTCGAAAAAAATCGTAGATAAAAAGATAGATAATTAAATTATCTTTAAAATGGTGCAAGTTTCATAAAAATACGCAAGATAGTATTTGCGTAGTAGTCGTTTTTGTTTTCGGTTAGACCTAATTTCACAAATTAATTACACTATGTAATATAAACAAAATCTAAAATATTTAAAGCTAAGAAAATTAGGAAAATGTTCTTGTTTAACATATATTTTTTTCGAATCGTAAGCAGTACTGGTTTAGACGTAATTACCAGTTTAAAATCATTAATTTTCGTTAAGAAATTTCTTCATTCGGTCGCCGCGCTGGCCTACTAGGCCCGCGATAAAAGCTATGCAATAGCTTAATAATCCTAGAAGCAACAAATAAAAAGAGAAAATTTAGTTGGCAGGTTAAATATTAGGCGTTTAATGGAGAATGACGGAGATGAGCACCTCAATCTCATGTCTTCCGAAGTCCAACAGTAGCGGAGAAATTTGTTTGTTTGCTTTTATTAAATTAGTGGTCGTCTTCAAATTAATTTGTAATTCATTCAAAATCTTGGGCGCTATGCATTTAAAGTGTCTTTGCGCAAACGTTGTCATTGTTTTGGGACGCAAGTGCTTATTAGTAGTGGTGCTCCTCGTTTGTGTTGCATGTTTAGTGATTTGGTGTAGATGGGGATTTTGTATATAGTTTATGAGGACTACTTTTGCATATATTTGCCTAATAACCAGCAACTCCAACTCCTAATGAGCTGAATAAAATTTATACTGAATATCATTGCACCCTGTATTCACTGAGTTTCCGAAAGCAATAAGAAAAAATACGAATTTCCAAAATCAATTTATTGTTTCTCAAAATATTTTCCGTCAGCGTTAATATTTTTTCTCATACGTATAAACTAATTTACATAACATTTCTTCCACTCCTCCGTGGTGACCTCAGAAATATGATTTTCATATTCTTCGGCAGCCTCTTCTGGCGATGAAAATCTTTTACCGTTTAACTGACTAACTGATCATTAATTTTTGGGTAATAGAAAATGTCACAATATGCCAGGTCGGGAATGTATGAGGGATGGACGCTAATGGGCCCTGTTACAGTTTTGCCACTAAGACCCAGTTGTATAGGGTCGGTCAAACGCATGGGTCAATACCCATCCGGCGGCCTTCACGCAGAAGTGCGAGCCATGGTAGGACGCTGGCATGCGGGCCAGTCTCCCCTATGAGCCAACCTTCGGGCGCTCCTGGACTTTATCAATCGATTTAGGGGTTTAATGGGCCCTTGCTGAGTTGGCCACGAAGACCCATTCTGTTCAGGGTTGGTCACACTCACGGGTCAACACCTATCCGAAGGCCTTCACGCATGAAGTGCGAGCCTGGGTGGGACTCCGGCCTTATGGTCAGTTTCCCCTGGGAATCAAACTTCTGGCGCTCCTGGACGGTCTGCGCACCGTGCGGCGTAAGCCAATCGACTGTGCACTCTGACTAACAGTCGGGGGAGTCTGGAAGCAGTACTGTTTCCTATAGAGCGGGGGTGGTTGCGGACCTTACGGCGACTGCTCTCGAAACGGCCATCGGCCATCCGATCCTGGGTGAACAGCCGGGCAAAGGACGCTGTGGTCCGCGATAGATTCGGTATACACCGTTTCACCGCCTCGTAAGGGAGAGGACCGCGCAAGCGACCTCGAACTCGTAACCAATCGAGAGACCGGAGTAATCTGGTCACAATTGGAAGTAAGGGCGTGAGTGTCGGCCCGCCAGGTAACATTCCTGGCTATCTCGCGGTTAAGGCGTTGGCCTCTTATGGGCTTATGACCTAGCTAGATGGTGGACTGTTTTGTCCTCAAGTCTTCTACGCTCACTCCAGGGAGATAGAACGACTAATCGTTAAAACTTCCTGAGGTGACGGGCTCGCCCGCTGTAGTCGACAACCCAAGTTTTATCAATCGATTGTGCATTCCGACTAACAGCCGGGGGAGTCTGGAAACAGTAACGTTTCCTATAGAGCGGGAGTAGTTGTTAACCTTACGACAACTGCTCTTGAAGTGACCATTCGGCCGAATGGTCACCCGATCCCGGGTCAATCAGTCGGGCAAAGGATGCCGTGGTCCGCGATAGATTCTCCGTAAACTAAAACTCTGTATCACCGCTACGTAAGGGAGAGGACCGCGCAAGCAACCTCAATCATGTAACCAGTCAGGAGGCAGAAGGTATCCTGAAGGTTAATTCCAGACGGAGATATCCTTCCAAACTGGTAGTCAGGGTGCAAGGCTGCCGACTGTGTACCTTTCCGGTGCCTCGCCGAAAGACGTTGGTCTCTGACGGGCGAGTGGCGTAACTAGACAGTGGATTGTTTTTCGTCCCAAGTCTTCTGCGCTCACCTCATGGGAGATAGAACGATCTAATATCGTTAAGACTTCCTGAGGTGACGGGTTCGCCAGTTGTGATTGATAGCTCTAGTTGTATGGAGGATGACTGATGAGTTCAATGTTTTCGCCTTCATAATTCTTTTGTCTTTTTGGCAGTGTGAGAGCTGGAATTGTCATGGTGCGAGATGATGCAGCGTAAATACGATTTCTTTTACGCAGTTCGTCTCACTTTCGGTAAGCAAATGGTCGTGTGCTAGTCAGTATTTAAGGTACGATGATTCTCCATAGCAACAGTAGCCACGTGTCCAGTTTTCCTGACCCAAATTATCGATATATGATCCTATCGATGACCCAAATGATCTAATGTTACTTTGTTTCGGGTCGAAGCTATAAATCCATGTTTTGTTACTATTGCTAAGTTCCACGCCAAACTTGACGCCCCTTCGTTGAATTGTGTAAGCATGACATTGCGCCAAGTTACGCGCCCCGTTTTTAAGCCTCGATCAAATTGTGTGGGATCCACCGTGAGCTCAGCGTTTCCCAGCCAAATGCTTGTGTAGGATTAATTATACCTGACTTATGCCCATGCCTAAGGATGCCCGGATCTCGAGATCCAAGGATGCCAGGTCACATGCCTGTCTGTTTCGATTTTGGGAGCTAACGGGCCCCGTTGATTGAACGATTTAGGGAGCTAATGGACCTTGTTGCAGTTAGGCCACTAAGACCCATGTGTTTAGGGCCGGCTAAACTCACGGGTCAACACCCATCCGGCGGCCTCCACGTAGAAGGGTGAGCCCGGGTAAGACTCTGGCCTGCGGGCCAATTTCACCTAGAAGTCAAACTTCATGCGCTCCTGGACGGTTTGCACACCGTGCGGCGTCAGCCAATCGATTGTGCATTCCGACTGACAGCCGGGGGAGTCTGGAAACAGTATTGCTTCCTATAGAGCCGAGGCCGTTGATTACCGAATGGCAGCCGCTCTTGAAACGACCATTCAGCTACCCAATTACAAAGGAATCCATGGTCCGCGATAGATTCGGTTCACACCGATCGCCGCTGCACTAGGGAGGGGATCGCGCAATCTACTTTAAATCTTTAATTAGTCGGGAGGTTGGAGATATTCTGATGGTTAATTCCAGACGGAGATATCCTCACAAAACTGGTAGTCAGGGGGCGAGACTGCACGCTAGTTACCTTTCCCGGTGCCTCGCCGTAAGGCGTTGACATCTGACGGGCATGTTGAAATAGCTGGACAGTAGATTTGTATTGTCTCTAAGTCTTCTACGCTCATCCCACGGATAAAAGAACGATCACATATCGTTATACCAACCTGGGGTGATGGGTTCGCCTAATGTAATCGACACCGGCCCACTGTCTGTTTCGATCATACAGCGCACAACATCGATGTTTTTGTTGTACGGTGGACGAGCGACTTTCGCGAAATTCGTAGCTGAGATTGACACGACTGCGAATAAATTCTACAAACGAGCTATACGAGTAACTTGACATGTTTGCTGGTGCCTCCTCGTTAAAAGCAGTTTGAAGCCTATTGACGTTCCCCTGAACTGTCATAATACAATAAAAATCGTAGAAAATCAAACAGGGAAAATTTTCATGACTTAAATCTATCGTAGTGCAGACACGCGATGTTTAAAATTACGCCACAATGAAAAAACAAATATATAGATGAAATAAACTGCATTCTACAAAAAGAGTACCGTTTCCACAGGTTGTAATTATTTTTTTAAATTGTTCATTCAAGTGTCGAGTTTAGTAAACTTTCCGTGTGACTTATGTAATCCCAGAAATTGCGCAATTCAAGTGTTTTGAAAATCTCAAACTAAATGTATTATAATTTGAATGTTCATTAAATTATGTCTTTCTTGAATATAATAGAATATTAAAAATTGCATTGTTTCGCATATGCAATTTACGTAATTAAAATGTTTAAAAACATGAATTTTAAAAATATAAACACAACAATAACGTGTATAGATGCAGATTACATTGACTTCAAATACGAGTACCGGAACGTGGAAACCTCTTTAACAACCTAACCGAAAAAAATCAATCACTTAGGAAAGAATAGTCTTCTACTCCGTTCCAGTCAGTATAGTAAATTTGCGATTCCTACTTATAATTCTTCTTTTTTTATTTATTCCTTCGCCGTTCATGCAGCTATACTATGGAACCAGCTCCTGTCAAATATCAGAAACGCACCAACGGTTTCTACTTTTCAAGTGTCTGAAAAAGCGTTACATGGCCCTAAATTCCTAGTAATTATCCTACGTCTCATCCCATCCTCTAATATCCTCCGCTCCCTGCCGATTTTTTCCAAATCCTAATTACATATTTAAAAAATGCCTTTTTTTGTTATTTGTTGATTTTTTGTTTTGAAAATGTTTTTTTTTTATTTTACTCTACTGGCACTTAAGTTCTTTCACTTCCACGAAGGTTGGCTGTAAGAAATTGTACTTTAGGCAATAAGCCCGCCTGATGTATTTTTTTTAAATGTGCAATAAAGAATTGCTATCTAATAACTTTTGTGATAAAACTAATTTGGCAAAAGAGTATTTCATATTTAGTGTATGTTTAGATATTTCAGAAATATCATGGAAGTATGCTTGCATGGGAGTTTGGGCCCTTTAATAACAAAGACCGAAAAATCTTAAAAAACATTTTTTTTCAGAAACCCAACACCGAAACCTAAATCGGAATTATCTGAACTGATTTGGTTACCTGTCACTAAAGCCGTCGTTCATTACTTAGAGATCAGCAATGATCTGACTCCTGGTGTAGATCCCGATGGATCTAGGATCGAGTTCTGGAGAGTTGTGGACCAATATGTGGCTGAAAGAAAACCTACCACCGAAAAATATATAAAAAAATTGATAGGTGTAGTTAAATAAATTAATTTAAAGTTAGTTAATGATAGGTGTAAACAATAAATTAATGTAAATAATAAATAAATTAAAAATATTTAGTTTTCATTGTTTGATTTCATTATTAATAATGTTAACAATTATTGTTTAGGGCATTTTTTATTTTATTCTAAATATATGGAAGACGTTATATTAATAAACCTATACATTATTCTTGATATAGCGTAAGAATAATAACGAAATGTAATAAGGTTAACTTTTAGTATGAAATTTAAGATTTAAAAATTCGTTTTAGTCGCCCCAAGAAATTCCCGGCAAGACTTCCCAGAATCACAATAACTGTCATAGTGATGTTGGAAGATGCGTAATCTTAGTAAATAACATTGAAATTTATAACACATTCATTTAATTTTAATCCGAGCAAAATCGAAACATTTGCGTAGTAGCGTAATGCCACCTAGCGAAAATCCAATATATGTATATTTAAGCGCACGTCGGCGTCTAAGCAAAGACACGAACCGCAGTCGCAGTTAATAGGTAGTGATTAGTAATAGCATTGATTTTATCTATAAAATCAATGGTAATAGTTTGATTATTTAACACTTTACTGGCTACTTTGGATGTTACTATGTACAGTGTAGTACGTATCTGTTCGAATTATTGACTATTGCAATTGTTAAGCTTTTACTTTGATTATTCAACTTTTTACTGATTATTTTAATTATTGTGGTGAGTGGATTTTAGCAGGTAGTCATTAAAATTATTACCTATTTTAATTAATAAGCCTTAAATTTGTTTTGTAATAAGATTTTACGATGAATAACTTTAAGTAGATTCCAACGTTTCGTAGATTGTATTTTTTCAAAATCTAATAGCTGCTGGATAGCCTATGTATTTTAAATAAGGATTAGAGTAGTAATGAGACTTACTATTTAACACAAATATTTTGACACGTCCAACAACGGTTTTTAGCCGTCAACTGGACATGACGTAATGTAATGTAATGTAATGTAATGATAATAATCTTTTATCTTATGGTCACACAATTAATCGGATATCTATTTATGCTTCTTACTTTTTTGTGACTTTCATGTTATTTATGTCTGTAGCTTTTAAGTTTTAAAAAATCTTTTTTTTTTTTATTTACAATCGAATTAATAATATCCCTAACTTATTCACTATCCTTGAATAACTTATTCACAATGACTATGCATCCGAAACCTTGCGCATATCGGGAGAAAACGATATTGGCTTGAAGGTTGGCTGACTCTTTTGTTGCGGCGTTGCTAGATTATTGGCTCTGTCCATTTCCTCGTAAGCTGCGTTGTCGTATAAGAACTGTGGGTCGTCTTCTATCCCAATCAGGTCGGAGTCTCCAGATGTGTCACTGAAATAAAAAATATTCAATTATGTATATATGCATAAATGGATGTTGGAATATCTAGACGGAGTTATCCTGCTAAAACTGGTAGTTAGGGGGCGAAGCTGCCCGCTGGGTACCTTTCCCGGTGCCTAGACGTAAGGCGTCGGTCTCTAATGGGTTGTTGGTGAACTAGACAGTAGATTGTCTTATCCCCAAGTCTTCTACGCTCATCCCACTGCTGAAAGAACGATCATATATCGTTATACTAGCCTGGGGTGACGGGTTCGTCCGTTGTGGTCGACACCGCTCTGCTGTTGGAATATCTAGACTTCAACACCGTTTGACCAATCACCATGAAGGTAGGTTTTTATATGTATTTTTTCTGGAGAAGGTTTTTATGCTATCCGCATTGTTGTAACTATCCACTAGATACCGCTGCAGCACATTAACTTCTATACCATTCAATCGATCGCAGTAAAAATTGATACATATAGTTATTATCAAAATTATAGCTATTACATATGCGTTTATCAAAATGAGCCAACTCTTCTGCAACCGTAGTCTCAAACTCTCCACTAGTTGCCGCCCGGCGCGGTATTGCATATTTTCAGTCCTGTACGGAGTAGAAAAGTGGACACTAACACAGGCTTTTTGTAAAAGGTTAGAAGCTTTTGAAATGTGGATTTACAGGAGAACACTGTTAAGAATGCACAAAGGTTCTGCAAAGAATGCACAAAGGATTCGAATTACTGTAGATCATAAAGAGAAGGAAATTACAATACATGGCCCACACAATGCGTGGTAACAAATACCACCTTCACCAATTAATCCTGCAAGGGAAGATAAAAGGCCGCCGAACACCTGGTCGAAGAAGAACCTCGTTGAATGGTTCAAAACCTCGTTGAATGGTTCAACTCAAGCACCACCGAGTTGTCCCACGCCGCAACATCACGGTCCCAAGTGGCCATAATGACCGCCGACCTCCACTTTGTTGTAACTCGCCACTAGACGGCGCTGCAGCACATCAACTTTTATACCGTTCAACCGATCGCCATGAAAATCAGTATACATATGTTTTGAGCACGGTTATAATACGGACAACGCCGGGTAATACAACCAGTAACATAAAAATAAAGGTATATATTCTAGTTTTTAATTGTAACGTATTCAAACACACAGAATTAGTCTCAACAATATGTTATAGGTACTAAAGGTACTTGATAGTTAAAAATAAATTAAGGAAGAGATAGAACTTTTAGAGGTGTAAAAGCCATAATTCTCATCGATAAAAAGTAGTCAACGTGGCGTTTTTCTATCATCTATTTGTCAATGCTGACATCAGCGCAAATGACAGGAAATGACGTTCCCACTCGAGATAATAATTAAAGGCAGCTTCGTAAAATAAAATCGTTGTGCCACCTCAAGTCTTTCTCAGCAAATAGACAACCCCGCCTCCCTTACTTCCGCCCCTTGCCCCCCTATAAAACCGTTCTTCCGCACACCAATACCCCCCCCCCCCCCCACCCTCTCTCCTCCGATAGTTGATATGTCGCATTAAAACCGCCATTTCAACTACAACCTTTTCAACTCTTACCATCACCAAAGGATGCCAAATTTTAGCTCAATCGGGTGAAGCGTTTGGGGGCTATCGTGGAGAAATACACACACAAAGAGAGAAAGAGAGAGAGAGACACACACAGACAGACAGACAGAGAGACGAACGTACAGACAGACTTCAATTTGAAAATGGTCTTATTCATCTCAGGGGGGTTCAAATGGGAGAATTCCATCGTCATCTCGATTTATTTTAGAGCGTTCTTAATGCTTTTCGTTTGAGTCTTGGCGGTGGGTCGGCACAGTAAAACAAACAATATTAGAATGCACATCCAAATACGAAGATATTGGATACAGAGATATAGTTGGATATAATGAAAAAGTCGACAAGAGCAACCCAAAGATTGAAAAAACAAGAATTTTGAAAAATATTGATTTAACCATTTAAAAGCCAGTCATTCCACGCAAAATTTTCGGAGCCCTCGAAAATTGGTTTGTAGAAGGTGTGGCAAGCATACTAATATATATTAATATTCATATTCATATTCATTTTGTTAGTATACTGGTATACAAGTCACATAAAGATTAACAAACATTCATACATATTAGCAAAACAAACATTTTTTTATCGTAAAGAAAAGATAAAAATAAACAAAAAAAAACGAAAGAAAAAAACACAAGAATAATGTTAACCCCTCAAGCCCCGATTGGCCGATATCGGCCACAAACTGATTCAGCGTGACGGGCCCGTTTTAATTTAATTTGTTTTATTTTATTATATTTTGTTATGTTAATATGTTTCATTTTAATTATGGGTACAGTGGTTTGGCAGTAATTAATGTTTTTGGTGAGACATTGTCATAATTCAATTTTTTTACTAATTTTTACTAAAAATTTTTGGGACATCAACTTGTCAATCGGCTGAGGGGCCGAGGCCTGAAGGGTTAAAAGAAGAAATCCAAGACAAAATGCAAAGAGATTATTAAACACTTTAGCCACCAAAGCATTTTAGACTTCACTCGGGTAATATTCCTCCAGTTAGTAAAACGCCTTATCTGTGAGGTACCTCTTAAGGCATTTATTAAACACGTCAAGAGATTTCGCCTGCCTAATGTGCTCGCTGAGTTTGTTGTAAGCCGCTGCACGGCGATATAGCCTAGCCTCTCCGACTTGGATAATGCATGACTTACCGAACGTAGCATGCTACGGGATCTTATTGGATAGTGGTGATGCACACCTTTCACTTCAAAATCGGCTAGATTTCTGCGAACGAACAGCGCTACTTCCATTATATAAATGGACGGCAGCGTCATGATGCAGAGATCTCTAAACAGAGGCCTAGCTGGCGTATCAAGCGCCACACGCGCTATTGTGCGGACTGCATGCTTCTGCATAACGAAGGCCGTCTGCCTGTCGGCTGCTCGCCCCCATAACTCCGCGCCGTACGTTAGCAGTGAATGAACGTATCGTAACTCATTATCGATTACGAACCCCAAGAACTTTGTTGATTATACTGGAGTTAATTCTTCGTTATTGACGGTAACATGTATTTCGGTTTTAGTAGGTCTAAGGCTGAAATACATAACATTAGTTTTGTTAATGTTGAATATCAGGCCATTAGCGTCAAACCATGCACCTAACTCATTCAACACAAGTTGGATATTGCTGGTTAACGATGGTACACTCTCGCTCTCTATTACTGCGCATGTGTCATCTGCGTAGAGTATCAGCTCAGCTCGCGATGTGGCAGATGTAATATCATTCATATATAATACCAGTAGCTAATATACCAGTAGATTATTCAATGGCAGGCTTCAATGGCAGGCTTTAGCTGCAGTGGAGGGAGAAATAGAGCCGATAATTGCATAAATACGGTTATAATACGGATAATACGAAAAACGTCGATCGGCGGGTATGGCCACCTAGGGGTAAACGAAAAAACAAACAAACCTAAGGGCATCAAAGTCCGGAGCGTTGATCGCTTCGTTCCAGACTGGATTGGTGCCCGCCGCAGCAAAGCGATTCGCTCCAGGCAACCCTTGGGCGAATACCTTGTTGTGCGTCTCGCTCAATTTTTCAGGTTTATTCTCCTCTGAGTCCACTGAGCCCATGCTTGTTGAGGTCAGACCTTCTATACGACGTTTTAACCTGAAAGGATATTGCTGTTTAGTATCATAAATAAGACTTCTGAATAAAAATGTGAGTATAATATTGGGTCCCTGCCTATGAAGTTGCTGTTCTATGAAGGAAATATAAAACCAAAAACATTGTATGAAAAATATATATTTAATTAAAAGAAATATTGACCCTTATTATCTATGCAATTTTGTCATTTTAATTGAAGTTGCCTAATTCCTATGCTGTAAAACTCTCGAGGACAGGAACCAATGAATGCTTTAAAGGCGTTTTTCACCGACTCTTTAAAAAGTTGATATTTTTCCCTTGTAAAAAGTTTTCTAAATTCTGAAAAAAAAATAACTCTATTGAAGCAAGGTCTAGCAAGTACAGTGAGTGACGAAGAGTCTCCAGCCACATTTCCTGCAACTTTGCTACTATTTGCAGTGAAATCTGTGGTTATACGTTGTCATGCAGAAGCAGTGGCGATGAGCGATTGACCAGGCTAGGTTCAAGGGCTTCTCCATCATTGTTAGCAGTTATTAACAGTACACATTTACGGTAACTGATACAGTTACAGTAAATGATACAGTTACCGTACTGATACAGGTAACTATACAGTTACACCGGCACAGGATCCCATATTTGAAAATAATGCAAATTTTCAACTCTACCATGATTGCACAAAAGAAAATATTTGAGGAAAAATAAAGCTGATTCCAAAAAAAGAATAAAATAGCCTAGTTTTTTTTAATTTGAAATTCCGAAGTTAATCAAACCCAAGTTCAAAGTGGCCAGTGTTAAAAAACAACAATTACATCATAAATTAAATTTGTTTAAACAACTATTAACTAGTAGGCTATAAACCCTAAAATAAAGGTATCGGACATTAATGAAAGTTCAGATATAGAAGGGTAATTTAAAAATTCCGGGAAGTACTTATTCATTTTATTGTAGGTATCCCTAATTATCATTTCTTAAAAAAAGTTTATTTAGGTGAACAACGCCTAAATAGGCGGATTTGTTTTCAAAACGATTATTATTATGGCATATTCAAATGTATTTACAATTTCGGATGAATAAAAGATTATTTGTGACTATTGAACATTTGACAGAGGGTCTATAAGAATGATATGCAATGGGGTACCTAAAATATATTGATGATTTTTAATATATTTAATCACAGCTTTACTAAGTACAAGGGTTCAACCATCTAACTAAACCAAGGTTTAAAAGACTCTCGTAAGTCTTGATGACTTGGAATGATTAAGCCCTTATAACCCTTATGAATCGGCATGGGTTGCACGATTTCAGCACCATGGAAACGATATCAGAGATATCAGCAATCAGATCGCGTAAGCAAAACGTTCGCTGTTAGGCCCTGAACGACTCCACGTGGCTTAAATGCTCATTATCCATTAATTAAACAATTTATTTATACACTTACACAAATAGTAATATAAAAAATACTTAGCATCGAATAAAGTAAATAAAATAAAAAAAATAGAAGAAGCTTTGCTTTCCACCAGTGAGTTCCAGTGGAAATTATCAGGCTTCACCTTTAGGCCCTCGTTATCAAGTGTAATAATGATCAATACTCAAGATATAGTATAGTAGTCGAATAAATAACCTTAATAGAACAAGCAAAACTAAAACTACTATATTAACTTTACTCCACCAAAGGCTGTATTGGTTACTAGATCCACCCTTATACAGCTTTTAGTCATATTGAAGTGCAGTATTTTATTTACAAAGAGTTAAATCTGTAAAGTTGTCACTAGACCTTCACTTACGCAGCTTATGGTTTTAGTTGCAGATGCCTTATAGGAAAAGCGGCAATTTTTTGCCAATCTTTATAACCTGAAATTTTTGTATTATATTTTTAAGGCAGTTTAGGTCATACACATATTATAGGTAAATCCTATTAAAAAGTTTGTGAACAATACCCAGCAAGTGTTCTTTTTAACTGCAAATAATAAATTGATAAAAAAAATAATTCAAATTGAGTTAATATATTAATATTTTTGAGGAGCGTTAAAATTTTGATCGACATCTTACTTAATATTGTCGATAAAATGATGTCCGCAAGAGAATTTGGTGTATTAAACTACAATAAAATCATTTTAAAGTCAATAAAATATATTATTAGCCATTAAGAATTCTATGTTTGCCATAGCAAATGATCATGCAGCTTCCGTTCGTTTCCATTCTATATCATTTCAAGGCATTACCCGAATATAAGTTGTAATAAAGTATCAATTGGAGACACTTTACAGCCGCTGGCTATGTAAAGGAGCCGCAGCATGCGCTATACGTGCTTTATAAGCGCGTATTTAGCTTTCTTATACCACCAAACTGTTATGACCGTTATGATACTGTTATGACTGTTATGACCGTTATTAAGCCACTATTCAGCTATAAGCTTTATAAAATGCGCCTAATCTGGTGTTATAGACGTTATATAGATGTTTATATGTTTATAGGACGTTATATAGATGCTATATTACTAGTTCTTGTGACTAAAAGCTGTAGCAAAAACGTTGCCGTGACCTTTATATAGCCAATTTGTGCTACTTGGGATACTAGCCCAAATTCGACTGTTCTACCATTTGTCATCAGGAAGTTCCAGTTCTTACAAGCTCCGTCATTAAACCAGCTCGACGGTACCATAGTATTGCATCGTCACTGATCTTACATAAGTATGCCGAATATGAAGGAAGGAATCGGATGCCAGCAAGTGGTTGAAAAAAGGGTTGGCAAATTTTGAAACGGACATTGGACAATTTACGTACAAACGTTGCAAGTTGAGCGGGCGCCCACGAGCAACTTAGTTTCCCAGTAACTTTTTTGTCTGTCACTGTCTCCTTGCCGAGATTTGGACTATGGGCATACGGGAGCGACAGCAACGCTACTTTTTCGTTAAAAAAAATCGCTATCATCGACATAGACTTCGAAGAGACGGTTGTGGTCTGTGCGCTTGTTCTTAGAAATCAAAGACGATGGCGAAATGGCAATATTAGGTGCATCCATTATGGAGTGACAGATGACATTAGTAAAATTTTATACAATATTTAGAAACTGAGAGCATTTCCAAAAAAAAAAACAAAAAACCAACAAATTTGTCGTATAACAAAGTAATTAAATTTGCCGTTATTAATTAAATTTTCACACAAACATCTTACAAGTTGCAAGAAGAGAAACCAACCTGTAAAAAGGATGCAATTTAAAAAATCACATTAGTTTTATATTTAATTAAAAGTAAAAGATTGATGTTGATTTTTCCAATTCATAGAGCTTTTATATTATACATCGTGGTCCTCAAACCAAACAAAAAGTCTTTGTAGTCCCGATGTCGAAAAAGTTTGGAAACCAATTCTTTAATTAAATAAACCAACAATCTACAAGTGGTTGAAGAAGTGATACAAATTTGAGTATAACAACGGTCTGCTTTCCACTTCTTCAATAATTCTTTTATTATCTATATCTTCTGAAATCGACATTCTTTCCTGCAGTGGAGTGCGCGAATAAAAACGTGAGAGACGCGCTGTCAACGGGGCGGCACGAGGCGGTTGAGCGCCAACTGGCTGGCCGGCAACTTCTTGTCGCCGTGCGCGCACTTGCATTACACCATTGCCTTCTCTATCTCAGATACAGGAGGCTATGATTACACCCAATAGACCGGGCGGCAGTTGCGTCGCCGGCCTGTCTCCAAACCCGCGGACAAAAAAGTCTCCCGGCTGTCGCGTCGCTACATGCGCGCACTTTCATACAAACCCGTAGACTTGATGTAGAGACAAATTAGTTGCAGAGACAAAAGTTGCTCGAGCGCGATATCCCTTAAAATAAAGCTTTTAAAAACAGAAATAAACTCGATCGAAAATTATGCAAATCTTTATAGTCGTTTTACTTCATTACGTCTGTTTGGCAGTACTGTTATCTAATTAATATACGATCCACAAAAAAAATAATTGAGCTTCTGACACAAGACAATCAGAAGCAATCAATAAAAATGACTAAGGTTGACAAAAAGCAGCCAAGTTAGCTCTTCCAGGAAATAAAATGGTCGATCACTTCAATCAATTTCCTATCAACCAATAACTAGATCATATACTTGGAAACACGATAAATAGCCTGAATAGCCTTACCTTTGGGTTGTGATGCAATACGCTATGAGGAGTATCACGCACAGCAATCCGAATATCGCAGCCACGACACCCAGTATGATCTGCAAGATTGTCACCATGGTCGTATCGTCAGGTGCTGTAACGCCAGTATTCACGTCCACGAGGATCAGCTGTCTTTCTATAAGCGCATTGCGCAATGTGGTCATAAGAGCTATGTCACTGAGTTTGCTGAAAGAAAATAATTTAAAAAACGAAAGCTCTTTAGAAGGTTGTGGCTGGAGGAATATTATGTTGCAGAAGGATGTTCGGAAACTTGGAAACTGATTTCTTCGTAGGGTCATAAGGTGGACTGGTGGCTGGACTGGACTTCCCCTGGCGGGCCGATTTCAACCATAACCTTTTCAACTCTTGCCATGACCAAATGATGCCTGCATACCAAATCTCAGCTCAATCGGATTAAGAGGGTATTCTGGTCTAGAGGCCTATATTTTATGCGTTTTTCGAAGAATGATGAAAAACATTTTTACAATACATTTTTTTACAAAATGATCATTGACGTTTCAAGAATAAATAAAAATAATCGCCAACAAAAAAAAAACAAAAAGGCTAGTGAAGTGGGGGCTAAAAAAGTACGTCCTGGTTGACATGTTCTCAACCCATGTAGTGTTATAAAACAAAAAAAAATAAAAAATCTTCATTAATAAGGACGTTTCTATGACCCGAACCTTGGAAATAAAGACATACTTTTATTCCGCAAAATGGCGACGATTTGGAAAAAAACCAACCTGGAACCGATTTTGGATTCTACATCCGCCACTGGCGAATGTAGAATAGTGCATGATGGAATTTGATCAAATTTAAATATCGTTAGCAATTTCACCTTGCCTCAAACGCTAGGTTTTTCCTTACAAATATCATCATGAAAAGTTTTATCAAATCGCTTTAAAGACTCGCATTTTTTCTGAAGACACTTTCGTCTGGGATAATAAAGATCATTGATTATATATGGTATCAGATTGGTCAATTCCATAGTACGTTTTGGCAATTCTTCTGCTCCAGCGAAATGCAGGTGGAGCTGATAGCATTGACGGAGAAATTAATAGCAATTTATTTGGCCGTCTATAATAATATGTATGTTTTTATAAAGGACTGATTGATTTTAAAAACCCAATAATTTAACCAATGACAACAATAATAACATTCAATTATTAATGCCATCTAACGCAATTTTTATATAGGCTAATTACATCACAGATAATACATAGATATAAAATGCCATCTATTAGTCTATATGAAAATAAACTGCGATTATTCCGTTGGTATAGAAACCTGTATACCAAATTTAAAGAATCTTCCAGACTCCCCCGACTGTTAGTCAGATTCCTGTTTCCTACAGAGCGGGGGTGGTTGCGGACCTTACGGCGACTGCTCTTGAAATGACCATCGGCCATACGATACTGGGTGAAGAGCCGGGCTAAGGACGCCGTGGTCCGCGATAGATTCGGTATACACCGTGTCACCGCTTCGTATGGGAGAGGAGCGCGCAAGCGACCTCGAACTCGGAACCAATCGAGAGACCGGAGAAATCACACACATGGTCACAATTGGAAGTAAGGGCGCGAGTGTCGGCCCGCCAGGTAACATTACTGGCTATCTCGCGGTTAAGGCGTTGGTCTCTTACGGGTTGTGGCGTAGCTAGATGGTGGACTGTTTTGTCCCAAGTATTCTACGCTCACTGCAGGGAGATAGAACGACTAATCGTTAAAACTTCCTGTGGTGACGGGCTCGCCCGCTGTAGTCGACAACCCAAGTTGTTAGTCAGAGTGCATAGTCGATTGGCTTACGCCGCACGGTGCGCAGACCGTGCAGGAGCGCCAGAAGTTTGATTCCCAGGGGAAACTGACCATAAGGCCAGAGTCCTACCCAGGCTCCCA
The DNA here is from genome assembly GCA_944548615.1 of Micropterix aruncella. Lineage (NCBI taxonomy): Eukaryota > Metazoa > Arthropoda > Insecta > Lepidoptera > Micropterigidae > Micropterix > Micropterix aruncella. Next base: position 26,993,333 of record OX155959.1, on the reverse strand, counting down.
CTTCATGCGTGGAGGCCGTCGGATAGGTGTTGACCCGTGAGTGTGACAAACCCTGAACAGAATGGGTCTTTGTGGCCAACTCAGCAAGGGCCCATTAACTCCCCAGACATACACACAGAAGTGCGGCCACAATACTTTCCTTTCAGGAAAGTAAAACTGACATCTTTTTGTAAATAATAATAAAACAATAAGAGCTATGAGAGATATTTAAAAGAGCTACATATATTATAAGAGCTATTGAAAAGTTAATTTGTTATTATACTATTATTTCATTTCTAGATAAGATATCGTATAGGCGTGTTTAGATCGTAATCTATAAAACACCGCCATGCTGTCATAAAACGAATGCCGCCGTATTGAACATAAGAGAAGATTATTCCATGTTTGCAACTATGAGTGCCATCTACTCGTTGCGTTTCGTAGTAAAATCCTGGCTTCAAAATCGTAGTACTGCATGGAGCAATCTAATGCGCCATATAATCAATGCTAATATGTATACTGACACCTACATAGTATATAAATTTATTTTACTGATATTAGGCAATTTTAAATATGTATTTATTGTATTTATGTATTACTATATATTGGTGTTGGGTTTAATAATAATTTCTTACTACTATTTTTTTTGTGTTGGTATAACCCTTTGGGCTTGTGTATTTGTATTATGCAAGAATGAATGTTTTGAACTTTATACCAATAATAATTATATAACCGAACGTCATACATGTCAGCTCGCAATATGCTAAGTCAAATATCAGTATACCTAGATATCGGGGGTTCTTGCTCAGTTAGGTACGCGATGAGCCAACGGCTATGGGTTCAACTTGTTTTTCCTGCACGTTTTATTGTACTGAATACCGAATATCATAGCCATTCGTCTGTGAATCATGTTGTTTAAAATAAATAAATAAATAAATAAATTGCTACTTACAGTTCCACAACGCTCGCATCAACTGCAATATTGTCTTCAATAAAGTGAACCCTAACATCAACGTTATTTGGAAGTGCGGTGCCGTCTGCATCATTCGCTTGAACTATCCAATCCACGTTACAAATTAAATTGAAGCCATGGCTAATTGTCTCTTGAATCTGTAACATTAAGGTTTAAAAAAAATTACAGAGAATCAGTTACTAATCTCAAGTAGCAAGTCAATGAATCTAGCCAACGTCTTTCCCGAATGGATATCACGATCAAAATCCTTCCGTGAGTCCTTGGCTACTTGCCGGGAAATTCTTGGGCGGACGCGATCTGGACGAAAATTCTGGATAAAATACTGATTTGTACTTACAAATAAGCGTTCTGCTTCTACTGCAGTGAGTTCATTAACGAATGTGAATACGACCCTGTTGTCATCGCCTACAAGAAATACTGTAACGGAGGCTTGGTCCACTTTTTCGGCTGAAATAAATAAGGAGAGACTGCTTAAGCCGGAGAATCAATCACACTGGGCACGATTGCCTTTCTCTTGAACTAAAATCCAAAATTAGTTCATGTGAACGAGACAGAGCAGTACGTCAGAGCGGAATGTGAAATGAACGGTTGTTATTTTCCGCATTAAAACTACCCACCGAAAATAAAGCAGCTGAATCTAACACCGCACAAAATGTGCTCAAACTAAAGCTGCAATTATGTTAGTGCCACGCCGCGTGTTGCAACGCTGTCCCAAGCAACGGGCACGTGATTATACTACAGTGTCGTGTCGCCGCGCGTGCTGACGAATTTTCGTGTCAGTTCAGTGGTGGCCGTCATCGTCCGCACTTGTCTACAATATTTTCGTCCGACTCAGATACGGATGCTAAGGAAAATATTGCCTACCTACTTATGTTAAGCCTAGGTTCGAAGACTATCGCGGTTGTTTGACATTATAAATAGGATAGAAAACGAATTTACCGCGTGAAATTTGTAGGACCCGACGTTTCGGTGACGTTGCAGCGTCAAGGGCGTGACTGATCGAATAAGTAAGATGCTAAACAGATTCGATATAAAAACGATCTTCAAACCGACCCAAAATATAGCTCAATTTTTGAGGCCTGTAAAGGATGTAATACCACTGCAAACCCCGGGTGTGTATAAAGTCGAATGCAGCTGCGGTCTAGCCTACGTTGGACAAACGAAACGGCCCATAGCCACGCGACTGACAGAACACATCAAAGCTGTTAAAAACGTTCAGCGAGAAAAATCGGCGATCTGCGAACATATATTGGATAGCGGAAGTAACCACTGGATGCAGTTTCAAAATCCCATTGTTCTATCCAAGGAACAATTCTACTTTCCTCGCATGATCCGGGAAGCCATTGAAATAAGAAGAACTCCGAACTTCAATAGAGATGACGGCTACAAACTCTCTTCTACGTGGAACCCTCTTCTTAAAATGTTCCCGCCGCCGAACGCCGAACGCAAAGACGTAAAACAGGATACAGTGAGTGTTGTGTGCAAGACGGATTTTAAAAATTCCCGCGCTCCGAGCCCGGCCCCCCACCACCGTTATAACCTACGCAGTGGCGGCAGCGGTTTGCGGCCTACCCGCAAAACAACGGACTGACAGCTCTTCAGTCTACCCTAGACAACGGCGGCTGCAACGTCACCGAAACGTCGGGTCCTACAAATTTCACGGGGTAAATTCGTTTTCTATTCTATTTATAATTAAGCCTAGGTATTCAAAAAGAGAAGAAAGAAGAGGAAATATTGGGTGCATCCAATTAAACAGTAAGAGGAACTCGAAGTGAATAGCATTTATTGGTAAATAAACTAGAAAGCGACGAAACTAGATATACAAAAACATAATTCGACTACATACTTACATCCTTTTATTGAAAATAATATTTAAAAAATACGTAGGTATGCGAAATGAAATACGTATTACGTAGGTATGCGTCTGCTCACTTGCTCGGCCAGGCGCGCAAATGCGAGTGCCCGCGGCTAATTATACTTAGCGAGAAGCGAGCCAACGCTTGACTTCCCCCACTACCGATCCCACGCCGATCAAAATCGAGTGATCTGCGTGGCGTCAGCTCGCGCGGCGACACGCTGGCCATTATAATATAATCATTTTCATACTAAATATATGAAATCGAATTCAATCCCACGCGTTGCAATACCCGGCGTGGCCCTAATATAATTGCGGCTTTATCCGGGCGTCTATAAGTTCGACGGGTAGTTTTGGTGCTTGAAAATCGACGATTGTTCATTTCATATTCCGTTCTAACGGATCCGCTCTGTCTCGTTCGGTTGTACTAAGTTCCTATTTTAGTTCAGGAAGAAACGCAATCGGGCGCACTATGTAAATAAATCACTGATCCGTCATTATACTAGTACGCTTGAATAGCTATAAACAACGCCCTAATGAGGCAACCTAATTTCGCCATTTTGGTACTGATATCAGTCGTGAGCGTCCTTGGAATTGATATTAGAGAAGTGACATTGTGACCAATAGTTCGATAGAAACTTTGATAGATTGAGTTGCATAGAAATAATCCCGATATCTACTCATTAAGATTAGTCTTTCAGGGAGGACAGAACTTCTTTTTCTTCTTCCTAGACCCTGTCCCATTTACTTGGGGTCGGCCTTCCTTATCCTTCTCCTCCACTGAGCACGATCTTGTATTGTGTCGGCGTCGAGTTAAGCTTATCTGAGGTCTTTTTCAACTGTCGTCAACCAGGTAGCGGATGGTTTTCCAAGAGCACGTTTTGTCGTTGGCAGGTCTAGGGCAAGCTTCACCGTGTGATCATCTGGGCGTCCCTGGACGTGACAGTACCACCGTAAGCGTCTTTCTTTGACTTTATCAATTATCGGAGGGACTTGAAAACTTCCCCTTAAGTACTGATTTCGGATTTTGTCTAATGGAGGACAGAACTATGTAAAGAAAAGAACTCAGAATAATGTAAAAAAAAACTCTTTTCACAAGCATGCATTAAATCACTGGCTCAAATACAAATGTTATTACAGCGAAAATTACTTTTTTACCAAAAATGTCAAAGAAATATTATAACATATTTTGATTGTTTTTCTCAGACATTTGAAACCTTTTTTATTTTAATCTAGCTTTATTTGCTGACAAATCTTAGGTAATTTAATAATTCCACGACAATTTAATTCAAATACAAATTGACATTTGACATAATATCTAGTAGCGGAAATTTGCTATAATAATCTCTAGATATTAGTTGTGATTATATTTATTATTCCTATTTATATGTTTAAACCTTTATCTTTTTCGGATTTATTTTCAATCTAATTTGGATTTACTTTTTTGGTTTAGCCTAGACTGATATTTAAACAATAGATTACTGTCATCTTCTTATACTGCGCAACAAAAAAGGAGTTTAATGTTGAAATCGAATACTATCCCGGTTGTTTGACATTATAAATAGGATAGAAACTCTATACAAAGGATTCATGCGGTAAATTCGTTTCTATCCTATTTATAAGGAGTGTAATGTGTTCAGGGTATATCTATGTATGTTTTCCGTTTCTTTATTCCGCCAAAGCTTCTAAACTCTTAAACCAATTTAAAAGGGTGTAGTATTGTTAGAATCGCTATGTCATAGGGTTTTGACCAAATATCAAGTAAGTAGTTGTCTAAATGTCCAAATGCCCAAATGTCAAGAAATTAACATAAATATATGGTTTACAGTGTCAAATAAAAGCTCTGATTGAGTACATTCCGGAAATATACATGTATCTATAGGATAAATACATAAACCACAAATCTTTCACAAAAAACAGCAATAAAAATAGTTTTAATACAATAGCTCACTTTCTGTAACGGCAGTCGTGTTTTTTATTCTTTTTGATTTATTTACTCGTTTTCATATATTTATAGTTGATGTTTTCTTCATTTTAACCAAATCTGATGACATTGTAAATTTAATTTATTAACTGTGATTACCTAATTATATTATTGATTGTTTGTTATTTATTTTGGTATTATGTTTTATGACCATAGTTCTAATATTACAAATTATAAATTATTTATTTCCAATACAAATATTATAATTGCGTATGAATGAAATTAAATTATTCAAACTAGTTATTCAATTTAGTCAAGAAATGATAAACAGTAAATTACTTCAAATGTACAAAAACAAAAACTATAACATAACAAGTTACAATAAAACAATTGACAATTTTAAAAAAAGATGTACATTAAATTAAATGGGTAGTTACGATGCTATGTATTTTCACAATATTTTATAAAGTTGTTGTGTTAATTGTTAATAAGCAGATAAGCTCGGATGGATCTCTTGAAAAAATATATATTTTTTTTAATCTATCAGGCAATTGATTAAAGAGTTTGAGGCCTATATATTGACTAGTTGACTGGAACTTGGGAGTACGTGTTACGATCGGTTTGAGGTACTGGCTTTTATTCCTGGTGTAATGCCGATGTACTTCCTGTGGGATATTGCCGAGCTCTTATTACAGTAGAATTCGCAAGGAGTTTCTTGAGCAAAAATCACATATAAGGTCAATAACCCTAGTTTTTGGAAGTGTTCACGAAATGACTGCCCTGGACCAATACCCACTATCGCACGTATGGCTATTTTCTGGAGAGTGAATACACAGTTGATGTGCGCTGCAGTACCCCATAAAAGAATACCATAGCGCAGGTGTATCTCAACTAAGGCATAATAGGTCGATATTAGGTCAGTTTTCTCCATACAACTTCTGATGCGTAATTGAACACAGCAGGCTGACGACAGTTTCGACTTAATATGTTCTATATGGATTCCATGACATCTTTCCATCCGTACGTTTATACATATACAATATTGTACACATGCGTATACTATGAAATAAGTGAATATATATTTAATTATAGAAAATATTGTATAGCACATTATGTAATACCCATCGATTATATACGGCCTACTTGCAGCTCTCAATTAAAATCAATATCAATAAAATAGTGTCTCACCTAAATCCGTCGCCGTGATATTGAACTCGAGCATTCCCATCATGGAGGCCTGCTGTTGGAAGTTTAGCCTTAAGATTCCAGTATCTTGCTCGAGTTGGAAGGCTGAGGAGGCCACTGATTCAAGTGTGGCGTCCGCTACCATCGTCTCCCAGAGTATCTCATAGGAGATATGCAAATTGTTCGAATGGGTTGCCTGAGGATTTTCGGTAATTTATATTATTTGTAGAGTTTCAAAGGATTTTTTTAATGTACTTAATACTGTAAGTTTCGTTAACTAAGACCAGATATTAGACTTATGATATATTTATTGTTTTTCAAATTGTATGCCCTCACAATTTATACATTTTTGCTTTCGCCGGAACCATTCTAAAAAGCAGTTAGACCAGTCTTTCTTAGGGACCTCTTCAATGGCTTTGTGGAACGCATTCACCGGGCCCGTAAAACGTGTGTCTCTAAGTTTGTCTCGTAAAACGTGTGCCTTAAATTTTAGGAAACGAAAAGAAGTTACAATGTTGTGAAGCAGTCTGGCCATTTATATCGAGTTCTGTATTGCATCAACTGTCTACTGAGGAATTTTCAGCTTTTCCAAAACTTTTGCGGGTACTAATTTAAATAACACCTTTCCTAGTACGCCAGCGCCAGGAGTCCCGGAGTTTAGCCTGCTGACTCTACCCCAGCGTTCTATGGCCAAAATACTGTCTGATCTAAAAACTCTTCCACTTTTTGTCGCTGCCTCTTGGACTACAAAAGTGGATGCAATAAAGAAATTGAAACATATAGTCAGACTGCTTTATAATCGAACGCGTGGCGTCAGCATCATTTTTGTAAATTACCCTTTTAATTCCACGGAAAATACTACAAATATACTACGAATTGAGGCACGGTGGGAGATTGGGTTGGCGTGCGGGGGGGGGGGGGGTGGTTAGGAGGGGAGGATGGGTTCGCCATGGTGCTTGTCTGCTTGCCGGGAAAGTCGGTGTAACACAACCGATTTTTTTTATTTATATCGGTTGTTTGATTTATATAATAAGAAACAAATGTTACTCACGTGAACAATCAAAATTTCCTTCTGTATCGGATCGGTGATCGTAATTCCACCAGTGTAAGACTTTGAAGTGAATATCGGCCGCGGGTCATGGTCCTGAACCTTAAATGTATAATTTTATTTATTTAACAAAATATGTAGATATTATTACATGCATAAATGCTTAGATCTCTTAAAAATCTTGTAGAACAAAGATTCGATTAATTACTGTAAGCAACTACAAATTTAGAACACAAATTGAAACATTTATTCAAAGGTAGGAGAAGGAAAAGAGGGTAAATAACTGAAGTATAAACAGTAGCTCGAGTAATCGTAGAAATGAATTCTTACTGTTGCGGCGCGTTGCCCGAAACGCCAGGGTTGCCACTCTTTTATTTGTTTTATATTTGTCATTAAGTCGGGAAGAGCAATATGTATTGCTCTGGCATGGTATGCGAGACCACGACAATCCTTTCGAAGGATACCCCTGTACCTAAAACTAGTCGGAAGAGTTGAAAAAAAAACGTTCGCTTTTTTTTAAATTATATTTTTGGATATTAGAAGATTTTTCGTGATTTTCGTTTTTTTTCTTATTAAGAAAGACCTTAATCAACAAATGTTGCAGATGAGCTTTAACTCAGTTTTTCATGCAGAAGCATTTAATAAATCTGAAGTAGAAAAAAATCCTAGTATCCAAAATCACATATTTACTTTCTCAAAAACGTAACATCGTGTTACACGAAGTATGTAATTAAAGAAAGTCTTATTTTCTAGCAAAATTTAGAAATCGAGTTGTCACCACATCCTCACGTTTTGAGATCCTAGGAATCAGCGTTCGTAAGAAACGTTTTCATGCGTATTAAAAAATTTGGGCCTCTGCTGTTGACCGTTGAGGAGTTCCCTCATCGGGAGCCAACCCAGGGTATAACAACCATGTTATAATGGAACTTGGATGGGGCTATCATAATTGAATGCGTATACAAAATTTTGGGTCTCTGCTGTTGGCCGTTTAGCAGTTCCCTTATCGCGAGCTAAGCCATGATTCATCAGCCATGTCATGGTGGAACACGGAAGGGGCTATTATAATTGAATGCGTATACAAAATGTTGGGTCTCTGCTGTTGACCGTAGAGGAGTTCCCTTATCGGGAGCCAACCCAGGGTACATCAACCATGTTATAATGGAATTTGGATGCCCCATCCCCTGCCCCATAGCCCCATAGAACTTGGATGCCCCAGCCCCATAGTCCCTATCATAATTGAATGCGTATACGAAATTTTGGGTCTCAGCTGTTGGCCGTTTAGCAGTTCCCTTATCGCGAGCTAAGCCACGATTCATCAGCCATGTCATGGTGGAACACGGAAGGGGCTATCATAATTGAATGCGTATACAAAATGTTGGGTCTCTGCTGTTGACCGTAGAGAAGTTTCCTCATCGGAAGCCAATCCAGGGTTCATCAGCCATGTCATGGTGAAACTTGGAATGGGCTATCATAATTGAATGCGTATACAACATTTTGGGTCTCTGCTATTGACCGTTGAGGAGTTCCCTTGTTGGGAGCCAACCCAGGGTACTCATATGTAATGTTGAAACTTGAAAGTTGCTATCATAATTGAATGCGTACACACATTATGTGTCTGTGCTGTTGACAGTGGAAGAGTATCCTCGTCAGGAGGCGATCCTGGCTGTAAAACCAGATCATGATAATGCCATACAAATGCATTGTCATCGAAACTGTACCGCCAAATAAATGATTTTATTAATAATTAAAAATAACTTTTCGTTTTTACAAAAAATAAAGATTGACAACACTAGCGCTCCAATAGAGCTAGGTATTTATTTCAACAAATGGGCTTAGTTTCCATACTGCTTTAGCTCATATATTTATTGTGGCACCGGCATGCGGTCCACAGCGCACCAGCTGCACCAGCGCGCAAAGTGCGAACCTCACGGATTTTCACAGGTCGAGCTACTGAGCTTCTGTGTGCAATCGACAACGGTTTATAGTGGTTAAGTCAAAGCGAGGTTGAAGAAGCAGATGATTTTACTGAGTATCACATGGACATGTTGGTTTCAGTGGTTACTCTTAAGACTACACATGAGTCCCCGTGGACTGAAAAATAATTAATATTATTTTACGAATTTTAGTAGTTTCTATTTAAGTTTCTTAATGTTCGATTTTCTCACTGTAATTCTAGACTACGTTTTTAGCAGTCTTAAATCTTAAATAAAAATAATTTAGCAAATTATGATATATTTTTTTAAATAAATCCAACGCAATCACAGATTTACGTATTGATACTAAAAATACGCATTTTAAAAATCTCATGTGAGGTTGGGGTGGGGGGAAGGGTCGAGCCAAATCTCACGAAATCTCACAAGGAGCGGAAGGGGATGGTCGAAAAATCGCCAAAATTACCTCAGGTAATTAATGGCCGCTCCCTTATTAGTATTATTTTTAATGATTATTTGTTGCATTAGTTTTATGCTATTGATTTCTTTGATGTTACTTTAAATTATTTGTTTCATTCATATTTCGATTATTTGATTTTAAACATAACTATAACATATCTAAATGTATTTTCAGTTCAGGATGAATAAATGTCTATTGACGACAAAATGCCCATCCAAAAGAGGATGGGCATTTTGGGCCCACTTTTCCAATAGCTGTAAAGCATATACCAATGGAAAGATCTCTTTTCATAGAACTTTTATTACTGAAACGACTGATCTCTATCATAAGCCGTTTCTTAGTAATGTCATATTAAATTTGGCTAAATACCTGATATCCCCTAGGGCACATAACCCATCCAGACATTTTGTTTTTAATAAATGTTTAAACGAAAACCATCCCAGAATACCCGAAACGATATAGTACATACGCTGTGTTGTACATAAACTATATATTCCTATAAATGCTTGAGTTTGTCAGCAGTAGATATATGGAGGGGAAATACGAAGGGGAAATACGGGATATGTGGCTTGAACTCTGTAATGTATCTCACGATTTCATTGTTGCTCTGTTTACTGACGTATGTAATATGCCAAGGTCAGCTGTCCATCATAGTATTCCCAGTTACCGTAGCATCATAATATACTATCTTTAATCCCTTAGTATAATATACTATCTTTTTCTTTATCCCTGCAAATAATGTATTTTAAATAAATAATTGGCATCGGGGTTTTCGCGTAATTAGCTATGTTTAGGAAGATACCGAGCTTCAAATCTCCAAAACGGCTCATAATTAAGGTGTTGTGGTAGTCATAAATATTCTAGATAAAAGATCCTCCCAGTGAATACGGTATTTTTATTGGAGAGGTGGGCCCAGTGCCCATACATTTTTGCCCATAGCCCTTTCTTCTTGAGACGCTTTCTGCAAGATGAAAGCATGGTGGCGATCGGCTGCTTAATCCCATATATCCACGCCACACATTCAGAGTCGTCATTATGAACCAATGCGATAAACTTGAAATTTACCTCAATAACCACAGTGATAATGGAAGCAGGATTAACAATATTCGCAGGTCGTGTATCTTCATTGGAGGCCACAATTCTCAAGGTGTGTTCCAAAGCTTGGGATCTGTCCAGCTCTCTGGTTAATCTCAGTAGGTTTGTTGTGTGGTTCAATTGGAAGATATCAGCGCCTTCACCGTCTAAAAGAAAACGCAAAAGGATATTCACGAAGTTCTAAATCAGTTTTAAATTTTGAATTACGACCTAAGGATTAATTAGCCTTCGCGGTAATAATGTGGATACCGCGTACAAATTATATAATGGAAAATGTTGTCATACATTATGTAAATTGTAATGTAATGTATCATTCTAATAAATGACTCTTTTTTAAAAAAAAATATTTTACGTATACAGAAACTGCAGCGGATACTCATTTATTGGGGTTCCGCGAGATATCAATAAGGGTTTTGCGCTGTTCCTCTTTTAAAATGAATTTTAACCCCATGGGTAGCTCTCTTAAAAGCTACCCATGGGAATGAAACTCACGTCGGTATGTTTCCAACCCTCGAAAATTTCATTGTAGTGAGTGTTACTCGAATATTAATGTATAATGGTGACTTATTCAATAAAGGCGACTTTTTTCGCATATAATTACATAATTGCATAAATACGGAGATCGGCCGCCCGCGAGTTGTCGCAACGGAAAAACCGCCGATCGGTGGTATTAGCATTACAACGGTTATGGCTACATACTACCTGAGAAAAATATATGAAATGGGTGAACCCGCGAATAAATATGCGGGGTCACTGCTGTAGGGTTTGACCAATAAAAATACGGCGTTGATGAAGCGCCAGGACTGATTCCACGTTCGTATGCGCCGGCGAGCGGGCGGACAATCAATATCAACTCTTGCTATTAACAAATGATGCCTGCATGCCAATTTCAGCTCAATCGAATGAAGCGCTTGGGCGCTATCGTAGAGGAATACATACAGATACACCATGGGACACACAGAAGGACTTCCATCTGGAAATGGTCTTAATCATCTCAAGGGGGTTCAAATATATATTTCCGTCTTTATCACGCACAAAAAAAATCGCGTTTACAATACTTTCCCTCTTCCTTGGTTGGTGGGCCAGAAATGTAAAACCATATAACCAATCAAAATATAAGTCATTTAATGTGTTTCATTTAAAAGTCATTCAGAAAAAACATCTGCCCAGTGCATAGAACGCATCCTATATATATATTAAAATAATACCATATTAAAAAAGTAATTAAAATACGAGTAATGAAAATACCTTACCCATAATGTAATAATAGATGTCATGGCAGTGTTCGTCGTGACAGTTGGTGTTTTTCGGATCTACTGCTAAGGGCAGCTGATGCGACTCTTCGAGACCTGCGTTAAATTCTGAAAAACAGTTGTTTTTAGTTTGCGTAACTTTCGTTGTACTTATAGTTATGTGTATAATATATACGAGTATACTATACTCATATTATATATATATATATATATATATATATATATATATATATATATATATATATATATATATATATATATATATATATATATATATATATATATATATATATATATATATATATATATATATATATATATATATATATATATATATATATATATATATATATATAGACATATATATATATATATATATATATATATATATATATATATATATATATATATATATATATATATATATATATATATATATATATATATATATATATATATATATATATATATATATATATATATATATATATATATGTATCCATCCATTCCTATATCCTACAAAATTTATTCTAGGGGTGGTTGGGTACAACTCACTAAGCGTAAGAAGAGTTTGGCTGGCAATCTGCCACATATATAAACTACTCAGGGGGTTCGTTGATAATCCGACCATCCTTAGAAGAATCGGTCTATTTGTACCCGCCAATTACTGCCGTGCTAGGACTCACGTATTGTTTGCGTTACCGCGAGCTACAACTAACACCGTTCAACACTTCTTTACGGTACGGACGCTTCGTACACTTAATGCACTATGTTGGGCTGAGCCAGGATTGAATATTTGGACGGTGAACTTAGCACAACTGCAAAGTACGAGAATGGCGTTTCTTAGCAAACGAGTAATTAGGTAAATATTTAGTATATAGTTTAAATTTTGTTAAAAAGTAGTACCTAGCAATAACAAGAAAGGTTGGATAACCATTGGATAGAAGTAATAATAATAATAATAATAAAACTCTTTATTGACCACACAGGTACAAATGGCGGGCTTATTGCCATAAACGGCAATATCCTCCAGCCAACCAGCCGGTAGTAATTTCGTTTTAAATTTTTAAACATTTTTTTTATACATTTTTTTAAACATTTTTAAACACGTAAACATTTTTTTATTTTTCATAGACTTCAAAGAATACACACACACATACATACATATATATACATAGGATCAGCTTATATTATTTTGACAGCAGATATAGCTTCAGCCGAGAGCGAAACGCACTCGAACTAACGGTATCCCGTATATTGGAAGGCAGGTTATTCCATAATCTTGCGGCATATACAGAAAAAGAATAGGTGAAGAAAGCTGTGTGATGCTGAGGTATACATAGAGTATTCGTTGACTGGGACCGTAATGGCAGCCCGTGAGAAGCTAACGCCCGGAATTCGGATTTTAGGTACGACGGAGTAAGTGGATTATAGAGTATTTTCTGCAATAGGCAGAGGATATGCAGGTCTCTACGTTCGCGTATCTTGAGCCAATTTAGTTTAGTACGGAACTCTGAAATATGGTCGTATTTTTTGAGCCCGTACACATATCGAACACAGACATTCTGGAGCCGCTCCAATTTGTCTAGGAGAGCTTCGTGGGCATCGAGGTAGCATATATCCGCGTAGTCAAGTAACGGGAGTAGCAAGGATTGTGCCAGAGTTTGGCGAGTGCTCAAGGGCAGGAAGTTTTGTAGCCTCTTAAGGCTATGAAAACTGGCATAAAGTTTCTTGCTGACCGCAGTGCCGTCACTTGATCATGCCAAAAAAGATTTTTGTCAAAAATTATACCCAAATTCTTTACAGTATTTGAAAAAGGGATAAGGGTGTTGTTTAGATTTAGATGTGAGAAGTCGTACTTAGAAAGAGAGTTTAGAAGTTTTGTGCTACCTATAATGATTGCTTGCGAGTTATTAGGGTTCAATAGTAGTCCATGATTTGTTGCCCATTGTGAAATTCTAGCGAGATCAGAGTTCATTTTGGAAATGGCTATACTGATATCAGCAGGTTTAACATGGATATACAGTTGCATATCATCCGCATAGAGATGATAATAAGAATTAAGGGACTGTGATATGGTGTTCGTAAATATAGAAAATAACAAGGGAGAAAGAACATTCCCTTGAGGGACACCAGCGATCAAATCGTACCAATCTGAAAGTTTCTCCTCATACTGAACTGCTTGAGTTCTGCCAGAAAGATAGGAACGGAACCAATTAAGAGTGTGGTCACAGAGTCGTAGAGCTTTCAGACTCGAGAGAAGAATATCAAAATCGACAGTATTAAAGGCGTTACTAAAGTCAAGAAGGCACATCACTGTAATTTTCCTATCTTCCATAGCAGCTCTGATATCATCGGTAACCTTAACAAGGACCGTGGTGGTACTATGCCCTGGTCGAAACCCAGACTGTAGGGGGTCATGCAGGCCATTGCTTATGAGATGTCCGTTCAACTGGTTAAAAACCACGCTTTCAATTACTTTTGAGAATAATGGAAGTATAGATATTGGTCGATAATCCTTCTCTCCCGACGGAGCGTCGACCTTCTGCAAGGGAGTAACCAGTGCTCTTTTCCATTCGGACGGGAATTTGCTCGTGTTAAAGGAACAATTTATGATACTTGCGATTGCTGGAGAAATGAGGCCGATCAGTGGCTTTATGAGTTTAATGTTAATATTGTCTACTCCGGTAGCATTGGTTTTGATAAAGGATATTATATCTCGAACTTCCCGTTCGTATGGAGTAGAGAAAAGGATGAGATGGAGTTTAATATATTAGCTTCGATAAACTGAATGGTTCGTGACTTGACAGCGGTATCACTATAATGTGGTGAAGTAGAATAGAAATTGTTCAGCGAATTTAAAGTAATCGAAGGGGTAAGAGCAGTTGATCTCTTTTTACCTACGCCTAAGGTATTGAGGAACTTCCATGTATTGCTCGGATAACACTCCATGAGTTTGGACCGAATAAAATTTCGTTTCGAGTTTCGCCAAAGTTGCGTACACCGGTTTCGGAGCTTTTTAAAATTTTCCCAAAGTTCGCTGGTTGGGTTTAATCTGTGGCGGATCTTAGCCTTATCACGTGCTGCCATTGCGTTTCTAATATTTTCACAGATCCATGGACACGGAGTGTGCTTAATTTTAATTATTTTGTTAGGTGCGTGAGTGTCATATAAACGTAAGATTATTTCATTTAACTTTGAAACTTTAGAGTCAACTGTGTCTTGCTTAGCAATTTCACCCTGCCAGTCTGCATTAGAAGCATCACGATTGAACATATCATGATCGATTGCCTTCAGGTTACGCGTTCGAATAAACTTAGGAGGTGGTTTGGGGCACCGAACTTTGTAAGAGAGAAAACTTAAGTCGTGGTGGGAGAAACCGGGGGCGTCGTACTGCCCGTGAGCAGATACACGGTCAGATTGACTGGTCATAATCAGATCCAGGAGTGTGTTTGTGGTTTTAGAATGGTGTGTAGGTTGAAGAGGAAGAATGCCAATATTTACGGAGGACATCATCGCTTGTAACTTCGCAGAGCGTAGGTCACGTTTGAGAAGGCATGTGTTCATATCTCCCATAAGGAGTACATGTTCGTAGTTGGACACCTGTTCTTCAAAAGTTGCTTCCATTTCCTGAAAGTAGTTTATATACGGGGGACAGTATATAACACCCAGTAACAACTTGGTGCCTTTTAAAGATATTTCTACAAAGAGGTATTCAGGCCGATTTTCGCCTCCTGGCGATTCGCATACTACCTTGTGTTGTATATGTCCACGTAGGTAAATTCCAACCCCTCCTGCTCTCTTCCATGTGCGGTCATGCCTAATAAGTTTAAAACCTGGAAGTGAATACTGCATTGATGACAGAGATGGCTTCAGCCATGTTTCACTGACTAAAATAGCGTCCAGATAATCCAAGTTTGAAAAGGTAGCCAGTAAGTCGGCATATGAAGAGGGAATGCTCTCAGCATTGATGTGACACACATTGAGGTGTTTTTTATGGCAAGAGAAAGTCGCTTCAAGTATTTTGTGAAGATCTTGTACGTAGTTCTCATTCCTCGACTGTGAGCTGGATAAGGAAACGTTGAGACCCTCTAATGGGATGCGGCCATCGCTCGCCGGCTGATCTAGATGTGACATCTCAGACATCTCTTCTGTAGCTTGGTTGGCCCGTTGAAGGTTACACTGGATTATTTTTATTTGAGTGTTATCGGTGTAGGTGCCCTTAGCAGTGATAGTTAATCCTATCACGTGCTTTTGCCTCCATCCTTGCACGGACCGGGCAGGAGTTGCTTACCGCATTGTGGTTATTTTGTCGTTCCTTGTATTTGTCGCAGTTACAGCATTTCGGTTCCTCGTCTCTTTTAGTGCAATCCCGGTAGAGGTGTTCCTCTGTGCAACTTGAGCAGGTTAGCTTCCCCTTGCAGTATTTCCTCGTGTGCCCAAAACCCAGGCAATTGAAGCATTGAATCAAGGGTGATTCTTCGACCGCCATTATCCTCTGGTAGCCGACGTTTACCTTCCCCGCGTTGATAAGCATTTGCCATGCGTCTGGGGTGGTCTCGTAGACAGCAGTGCACAATAAAGAGTTGCGGTGGCTCCTCCTATAGCACTGTCGTATTAGGCCATCAGCTATGTTACCCAGTCTTACATTTTGGGAAGCGAGTGATTTCCGCAGGTCCTCATCGGTAGCACCTTTGATGAGCCCGACGAAGGCAATCATAGGGTTCTTCATGTTCCCGTCTTTGATCGAGATGGCTTCTCCGCTTGAAGCCAAAGCGGTTTTGAATTTCCCCCTATCCGCTTCGCTCTGCAGGCTAACTACCACTTTTTGGTCAGCCCCTTTTCTTAATGTAGACACCAAGTGCGCGGACGTTAACAGACTTTTTATCATCCCTTCAACTTCTTCACTTGTTTTTTGTGGGTCTGCACTGCTCACAATAACCGTACAGCAATCTGCCTCGCCTCTGTACCTTTTAGGTCCGTTTGTACAATATAGTCTAGAAGTATAATATAGTCTAAAATACTAATTAACTATTTGGAATTATCTGTAAGGTTAATTATGTTTTGGAAATTGAATAAATAAATAAATAAATGTACTTTACAAGTGTCTCTGAAAAAGTATTTCATGTCCCTAAATTCCTAGATCTCTTACGTCTCTTTATGGAAAGTAGACAGAAGAGGATGGCCTCTTCTGTCTACTATTTTTTTAAATACTTTATTAATTTATTTGTTTGTACATTTAGCCCCATTGTTATCAATGTTATAAGTAACTCTGAAAAATTGAACACCGAAATGCAGCTAATGCTCAGTGCCCACCTAACTAGGACTTAAATGTCCCGTATCTAGGCGGGTCAGAGTAAATAATTGAAATAAGTAAAACAACTTACGTAACAATTAGCCTACTAAAGTAAAAAAAACTTTTTATTTTTATATTCAATGAATGTACATAATTAAGATTGAATAATATATTAATTATATTTGAAAAAAAAAATATTTTTTTATTTGATTAATTTTTGTTAAATATTCAGTTTTTGTTTATTTTACTCTACTGGAACCTAAATTATTTCATTGCTAGGAAGGTTGGCTGTAAGAGATTGTAATTTAAACTATAAGTCCGCCTGTGGTATGTTTTGGCTTAAATTTGCCATATTGTTTGTCTACCTATCTACTTCAACTGTTACAACTATTACAACTGTTACAACTGTTACAACATCATCTGTTACAATTATCAAAATATATTACAGAAAAAATCTAGATACACCACCAATATCTATCAATGCTAGGGAAGTTTTCGATAAGTTACCATTTTAATGAAGTTTTCAAAAAAAATTTGCGTATTACACATAATCTTCGTATTTTTGTATGCATTACTCAAATTTCAGAACTTTTTCTTACTTGTCTTTGTTGCTGGAATTACACTTTATTTGGATAGTCAACAAAGTACCAGGCTTCGTCAATACCCGCTATATCTTTCCGTCTAGCAGGTAAAAAAGAGAGTGTGATATGGGATCGCTAGTTGGTGGCGAACCAACCAACTCCGAAATAAATTTTCGGAGTTGAAATTTTTATAATTCCGAAATAAATTTTCACTTACATCCGCTGGTTATTTTGTTAGTGTTGCCAACGTATACACTAAGCGATTAAAACGTTTCAATCGTTTAAGAGAGTAAAATCAACAAAAAAAATAATTGGCAACATTAGTTGGCATTCATCGGGCCCCGTGCCTTGGAGGTGTCGACTACAACGGGCGAACACGTCACCTCAAGAAGTTTAAACGATAACGATCGCTTACCCTAAATATGACCCGTTGGCATAGTGGTTAGGTCGCTTGATCTTACATTATAAAGTCCCGGCTTCGAATCCCGGCTGGGTCACCATTTTTCCGTTGTTATAAAATTAACGGAATTGCATTTTCAATTCTGTCAATCGAATGCAATAACAAGGCAATAACTTCACACATGTTACACACACACACATATGTACATATAAATACGTCATAGTAGGGTTGGTTTTAAGAAATTGTCATATGACTAAAGCTGCCCATTGTGAAATTTCACCATAGAGAGTAGAAACAGGTCTCTTATGTAGTAGTACAATTTTAAGGGATTAAGTTTAATTAAGTAGTTCAACGTTATTTCTGTAATTGTATTGAAATCAGAAATCGGTATTATGATAATGTATTTTTTATATAATTACTCTGTAATACTGTGTGATTTCCCAAGTAAAGAATTAAATTGAATACATTTGACAATAATATAGACGTCGCAAAAGAAATCCTTTGTGTGTTATTCAGATAATTGTATGTGATATTTAAGTCAGAAACAATAACGAAATAGTAGACATTTTGCACCATTGTAAAAAGGTTACCTGTAAATTCTGCTACTGCCATATTCGGCGAAAACACCGGATATCCCTGCGTGGGTACAATCTGAATGGTTATCGAAATGTCCGTGAATCTCCTGCCAGGTTCTGTACCTTGATCAGTGGCTCTAATTATCATCTATAAATAGACAAAAATAAAAGCTGTAATAGACAAAAATAATTAATAATAAAGAGTAGAGCCTGAGTCGTTAAAATAATGATACAAGTAGGTTCTATAAAACATACATGGTAAATATACAAACAAGACTTGCGTCCCTACAAAGTGTGACTAAGTAAGTATAGTTACAGAATAATTTCCTGTATTAGTTCAACCTGTTAACCAATAACATTCCATTGTGCTTCAGGGTTCGTGGAGGCGTCTAATATAAGATGAAGGTATATGATACACTTATCACAATATACCGAGAGAACAGTAGACGCACTCTCGAGCGACGTGGCATTGCGGGGTTAGGGTGCGAGGGAAGTGAGCAGTGGGGTACGTCTCGACGAACGTTTTTGGTTAACGTTACGCGCGGGTGAAGATTGGCGAATTTTTCGAACGTTTGAACATCCGCGTCGGCCGAGCAGCAGACATCAGGCGGCCATATGCCAGCCCTTACGACTCGTAATGTAGCTCGTCGAAGCCCGCCATTCTAAGAGAAGCTACTGTCTGGTATACTGTGCTCTTACCCAGTTTATTCTATTAACGACTTCGAGAGTATCGAATTTTCTAATATTTCAAGATTATTTTTATTACATTTTTTTTAAACTATTGACTGAAGTATTATTATTATTTGAACATTACTAAATCCAATCATTGTGATTATTGCAGGTGGATTATTATATTAAGATTTTGTCTTGACTATTTGTGTCGCGCTTTTTTATTGATGTAATTTTATATTTGCGATATTTCTAATTGACTATTTTATGACTGACTATTAGTTTTTATATTGCCTATTTATCTGTATTTTTTATTTATACCTACTTAGGTAATTATCATTTTGAATAATTTTAAGAGATTTTATATTTTTGTAATAAATTAAATTTTTAATTGTTACTACAATTTTAAAAATATTTAATTTGAAGGAAATTAATTGTACTAGTATATAGTAAATAACACATAAGACAAATCATAAATTTATTATACCATATTATTTATAAACAATTTGACTATACCAATAGTAGGGATTCCTACCAATTGGCTTTTTTTTCTAAATAAGAAATGAAAAAAATATAATATTCTATACATTAAAATCAATACTTAAAAGCGCCCATCTTTCAAACGGCAGCCGGCGTACGGTTTTATTTGTTGTAAAGCTGTATTTTTTTCAAATATTGTTTTTGAAATACTGTGTGATTTCTCAAAAAAGAATAAAGAAAAAAAAATATAGTGCCGGCAGCCGTGCCAAATTGCTGTCGTTTGCCGGCTCCCCACCACCGGAGTCACTGTCTAAAATTGTATGTCGATTCGACAACTTGAGTTGTCGACTACAACGGGTGAACATGTCACCCCAGGAAGTTATAACGATATGTGGTCAAATCAAATCAAATCGCATTTATTGTCTTCAAAAACTTTTACATAGTTGTTTAGACACTTTATATAGCCGCTTAATGTTAAAATAACTTTAAAATGTATACTAAATATTTAATTAGAGACTCACCACACAATTGCGTTATATTAGATATTAATAACTACAGTTAGTCATGAAATTATAATATTTAAATTATATGTTCCTTTAAATAAGAAATATAATTGATTATGGGACACAATTAGAAATAATAGTAATAATATAATAATCAATAAAATGGTACAAATGTCAAGTTAAATGAATAAAATCGTGATGGAAATTGACAGTCATCTAATTATAATTCGTTAATATTATATAATTCTCTCGCAATAAGGTAGCCTTTTAATTTCGATTTAAATTGGGCTATTTTTCCGTTTCTACATATAATATTAATATTCTCAGGCAGTTTATTGTAACACTGGCGTGTTCCAAAGTAATTTGGATCCCTTTTGAATAATTCCAGAGATGGACGGGGTAATGCTAAATTGTGCCTACATCTGGTGAAATACGAGTGAATTTCTTTTTGGGTCTTCATCTTTCCTATGTTTTTTAATATTAACTTTATGCATTCAAATATGTATAGTGATGGTAGCGTTAGAATACTGAGATTTTTTAAGTGACCACGGCATGATTCATTATGGTAAAGGTTTATCAATATTCTTATGGCTCGTTTTTGGAGAGAGAAAATATGTTACCTTAAAACTACTGTACACTGTAACCAGAAGGAAATCCCGTAACGAAGAATTGACTCGAAATAGGCAAAGTCGTTCTGTCTCCCGTGATGTGAGCGTAGATGACTTTGGGACGGTACAAACCTACCGTCCTGGAAAGCCACGAACCCGCCACAGTCCAAAGCTATACGGCGAGGTCTAGGAAGGTAACACTAGTGGGGTCTACTCGCTCCCTGGCTACCAGTTTTGGAAATATATTTCAGTCTTAAATTAACCATCAGGATACATCCAACCTCCCGACTGGTTACGAGGCCGAAGTCGCTTGCGCGACCTCTACCTGTCGTATATTCAGCGGTGATGCAGTTTGAATCGATCGCTGACCAATGGTATCTTTCGCCTGGCTCTGAATTCAGGATCAGGTCCCCATTTAATAATTTCAAGAGTGGTTGACAATAGGTTAGCATCCACCCCCGCTGCTTAGGAGACAGTATAGTCTCCAGACTCCTTCAGCAAATAGTCACAACCGATTGGCAACCGACAGTGCGCAAACAGTCCAGTAGCGCCGGGAGGAACGGATCCACTAGCCGTGAGGCCTGAGATATAATAGTCTTACCCGAGGTAGCCTTCGACACGCGGAGGCTTGAGAATAGAATTTAAATCGTAAGCTGGGCCGATTCGAGAACACGATGGATCTTATGGCCCAAGCTGCACGAAACCATTCGCTACCCATCCTGTCGATTCGACAAGATAAAGTCATTGACCCTTCGTTTGAAACGTTATCATATTTCAACTACTCTTCTGCGGCCATCCTTATTCGGCCTGTGTCATCTCGATACTCGATACTCTGAAAACTTACATTAATTGTCTCAATTTCGCCGATTTCTTTTGTGAGAAGTAGTGTGCCCCTATTTTGACCTTCGTCCTCAATCCTGAAGTACTCTCGCGCCAAATCTACAAAGACATTAAATAAATGATTACTTGATTCGTTTTCGCCATTTTCCCATAGGTTACGAAAATATAAAACTTTTATCAACAGAGAGTCCCAGAACTGGATCGACAGACTTTGATAGCTTGTGACAGCTTTGGTTGTGATAAATAACACAACGTAAGTTCTGCAAAATTCCATACTTTTCGAGTTACACAAGTTTTTTTTTAATTACTGCTTGTATTAATAACTTCTTCCATTAAAAACCTAAACACTTACATTATCCAAAATTCCCTTTAATTTAAAAAAAAAATGTGGGAGTCAACTCTAACGCGCGACTGGAGTTTACTCTTTGAGTTTGATTGTCATTAAATATACAATAGGCAAATAGTGTAAATTGATTGATTGATTGATTGACCTATCAATCAATCGATCGATTGATCATCAATCAATCAATCACTAATCCTCAATCATAAATCAAACAATCATCATCAATCAATCATCACTAATCAATCATCTTCAATCAATCATCATCAATTAATCATCATCAAGCGATCATCATCAAGAAATCATCGTTAATCAATCATCGTCAATTATCATCAATAATCACCAATTAATCATCATCAATCAATCATCATCAATCAATCATCATCAGTCAATCATTATTCAATCAGCAATCAATCAATCATCAATCAATCAATCAATCATTAATCAATCCTAATCAATCAATCATTATCAATCAATCATCATCAATTAATTATCATCAATCAATCATCAACCAATCTTCAATCAATCATCAATCAATTAATTACGTCTAATTAACTTTAATTAGGTTATATACCAGGGAGTAACGTGACTCCGTGGTATAAAACTGCAAAATTAGGCAGTTTAGCTCCGACGCGCGACTACAGTGTGATTTTCTCAGATTGCTGTCTGATGATTTGATATCTGTCTCATTTCATCATTCGACAAATCTATGGGCAGTATGGGTTGGTTCGGAGGCTGGTAAATTTCATCGATTTTATGTTGGGTATTGTTGCACTCTTTTCAATTTTCTGAAATTAAACGTAACGCTTTTTGTAAGCGTTTGAACGTTCGATTTTACTATCAAACAAATTGTCATTCCGACAGCTAAGAAGTAAACTCTAAAAAACAATTTTTTCCTCATTTTTTTTTTTGATAAACACTAAACAGCGGTGGTGTATTTTTTATTTTTGTCATTTAGATAGGTCTCAAGAAAAGCTATCACAATCTAAATTCTGTCGGTCCTGGGACTTCTTGTATACCAAAAAGATATGTTACAAAAAAACTAAATTTTATTTATACATCGATCCTACGGGTTTCCAAATCTGTGTAATCATCAAAATTATTCCATTTTCTTATCCTCATATTTGTTTTTTTTTATTTTGCACTTGACCCTTCGGATATTAAGACAGTGTTGTCGCGGGTATCAAACACATAATAATGTGACAAGATTTCTCACCGTTTCCGAAGACTTCGAAGGTCACAACCCCCGCATGAAGACCATCTTCATCTGTTGCTTGAATATAATCCAGTCTGCTGAGGTTGGCGTAACTTAGAATACCATTGGGAATAGCCCATTCCTGCAAATAATTAGGTAGGTAAGGACCGAACTTCTTCCCAATCGCAATCTTAAGGGCTAATATAATACGCTCCGCAATCGCTAGCCTAAATTTTAGTTTTATTCGCGTAGTACATGTACGAAAGTAGTCAAACTCGAATTTGACGTCAGAACTTTATTAGATTGAGGACCATGCAATATATTGTCTCCGCGCATGAAGCCGTTCTCGAGTTATTGTACTCACAGATGGACAGTTGAGGGGTGTCATTTGCGACGGGCGAACCCGCCACCCCAGGGAGTTATAGCGACTGTTGCTAACCTTTCTCTCGTGGGGTGAACGCAAAGACTTAGGGACAAACACAACCCACAGTCAAACTATGTACAGATGTACAGACAGACGCTAAGGAGTTGGCAACTACTACGGGTGAACCCGCCATTAAAGGAAGTTGTAACTATATATATCAGACCAGCGGTTCCTAAAGTGTGGGTCGCGAGCCACTGGTGGGTCGCGAGCCGATTCCAGGTGGGTCGCCAACACAACGTATGAACGTAGGGTTTAAGGCAGATAGACGACGAGATAGATTGACGAGTCTAAGTGTATACCTACAGACAATATAATAAAATAAAATAAAGATAGCACTTGAAAATAATATAATATAACTTGCAACCTTGTAACAGCGTGGGAAAATAAAATAGCTGCGCGAAGAGACAGCGCCGCGTCTCTCGTCTCGCTCGCACCCGGCGCACGCGCGGCCGGGCGGCAGCATCCGCGCTTTCCGAGCATTCGCGCGCCCACACGCGCTCAGTCGCCCATCGAGTGGCCCGCCGCACCGTTCCTGTCAGCTTTACGTATCGCATTCTTTTGTTTTCGCTTTTTGCTAAATACGATGGATCTCTAGTTCTAGCAAAAAAATCAGTTTTTTTTGTTGTCACACATTACGATTTCTTACAAAATAAAGACTCACTTATGATACTTACAAATGAATTGTTTATTTTTTACATCAAACCACTCAATAACTTCCGAAAAAGTTCTCGCTGGGTCGCAAAATATTGTGATTTTAAAAAGTGGGTCGCGGCGTCAATAAGTTTGGGAACCCCTGTATTAGACCTTTTTTTCTCCGATGGAGTGAACGCAGAGACTTAGGGACAACACAGTCCACCGTCTAACTATGCCAACATGCCTGTGAGAGGCCAGCGCCTTACTGCGAGGCACTAGAAAGTGATACCAGCGGGCCGACCTCACGCCCTCGCTACCAGATTTCTCCGTCCTTCAGTCTGGTCACCGATTCAAAATCTGTATGGATAGAATAAAATCACGGCAGTCTGCCAGATACTTTAATTGAACAAAGATATTGAAAAATAATGTTCTTCTTATCGTATAGAACTTAATTATTGATAATGCATTTATTTATTGATGTTCTTATCCTATATACCATGGTCAACTATCGTATATGCTGCGATAATACTTTATATAAGACACAAAAATACTTTTTAAAAAACTGATTAATCCAACGACCACTATAGGATAAGAACATCAATAAATAAATGTAATATCAATAATTAAGTTCATTTTAAATACAAGTAAATTATCAACCCGCTAGGAAAGAATAATTGCTGAATATTTCGTAATATTACGTACCCTTGCAAGCCTGATGCTCTGTCCTCCCACCTGAGGAAATGTGAAAACTGGATCATGAAAGTTGTATGGCCGAACTGTAATTTGATATGTTTCATTAGTGGACATCCTTGGATGCCCATAATCATACGCCTGAAAAATAATAAAAAAATAAAACCACTTTACACATCTGAAACCAAAACCGCAATTCTGAAATTTTAAATAAATTATTATACATTGTGTGACCAAATTAATAAGTAATCCAGTAATTAGATTATTAATTAAGAAAATTAGTAATTTAGTAATCCAGGTGTTTTTTTTTATTTATTTGTTGTGTGGGGCTTTTTTAAGGTCTTTTAATGCCTTGTAACACTGCGACCATTGCTGATCTATTGTGTTCGCCACCTACTATAGTTCTGCGCTAAGCCTCGTGTCATTTAAGAACCGAAACAAGTTTTTGGCGCCAGATTGTTTTACCTCCTCAGGTTGGAGGTAATGACCACCCAAGTGGATGTATCTTTTACGCATCAGCGGGCCACACTAGCACATGAGGTGCAGAGGAGTTTCCTCTGTCCCTTGGCAGAACCTGCACATTTTTGTGTCTCGGAGCTTGAGGTTGTACATGTCTTAGGGTCGTAGGCCTTAATTAGCGCTTTGGATTGATTCAACCCTAGCGTGTTGTTCCAGTGGTTGACGGATTGTTCTAAACATATTTGTTTGAGAATTAGGTTTGCAAGGCTTTTTGGTACGAAAACAGCAAGTTTCAGGGCCGTATAACGTTCCCTTTGCTCCCGTCTTAGCAAGTTCGTCGGCTTTTTCATTTCCAATCGAGGTGTTACTAAAATCGTTCTATATTCAAATACGGAATGAGCCGTCGTGTGGGGTTACTTTTCCCTAGAAGGACATGCTTTGCGCCAAAATCGGTTTTTGTTTTGACTGACGATAATTAAATGACCAGTACAGAAAAACGAATTCATTAAATGTGTTTATACACTTGGATTAATTCTCCAGTTGGATTAATTCTATGGTGATAAGTATAGTACTTATTTATGCCATAGAAATTATTATTGATAAGTCAACACAAGCTTACATTGAAATTATGCATATTGACCAGACTATGACGGTTTCCTATTGATGGGGATAGTTTGCACCAATTTGGGGTTATTTTGCTCCACATACATTATTAATACAAATATAATCTGGGGCAAATTTACCCCTTCATAGTATTTTTTGTTAAAATTCTGTCTAAGAAATACTCCGAAAAATATAGAACCAGCTGTAGAAATCAATATAGCAATAACTACAAAATCCTACATCCCAAGAATATAGGAGTACACGTATTTTTTTAAGGAGGGAAATTTCCTGGCAAAACAAGCAGCTAATCAATAGCAATTATTTCGGCCATGATTAAATAGTTAAAGGCTTGAAAATGGCCGAAAAAGCCTGACGATCTGCATTACTAATGGATGGATATTCTGCATCCAATAAAGAAAGCGAAAATAAAATCCAAACTTGGTTTATTTGAAATTCAAGAGTTTGCTGATTTGTGGGGCATAGCCATATTCAAATACTTTACGGTTTCCAATTATTATATTCATGGGTACCTAGTGCGCCCGGATCTGTAGGGATTACGTATGTGCCAGTTGTTAAATATGTATATCTTACTAAATTTTCTAAATGTTTCATGAAACTTCCCTTAATCTCTCTTTTATTATTAAATAAGGACTTTATAATAAAAGATCTGGTATCTAAGGAATCTGATTTGCTAATAATGATCGATACTACATAACAGTTTATTCGGTTAGATGATCGGTTATCTCACTGACACTACAGTAATAATTTCATGGAACAATGTTCCCCCGCCAAAGAGGTTACTTTGCTCCAAATTTCAAAGTAAAATATATAAAATAGAAAACGTATCTAACAAAAATAAGTATGAGGAATAAGGTACTCATTAACCCTTGAGTATGATACGACCAAATCTGGTTCTGAAACAATTATCCGTTGAGTATGATACGACCAGATCTGGTTCCGCGTTTTTTTCACTTCTTTGACGTTCTCATATTTATTCATTCTCACACTAATTGTTTTACAAAATGATATTTCAATACTCTATATTCGAAATTTCAATGCAATCATTGTGCAGTTGTTCTTTTTATGATTGGTGTAGTAGTTTCGTAGTTATAATACTTTAAGTCGATGTCGCCGAAAATCCTGCAAAAGAGACAGATGCATCCATGAAAATACCCATTTACTCCAAGGGTTAAGGCTTTCTCTAAGCGAGAAATGAATTTGAATATTTTCAGGCGATTTGTATTTAAAGATAATCTTAATAAACTAAATGAACTCGTAGATTTGGAGTAAAGAAAGAACTTCTTTCTTCGTCGTGTGGGGCACACGACGGTGGCCAAAATAATTTAATGACCATGAATGTTTTTTTTTTAAAGACTGATTGATTATAAAAACCCCATAATTTAGCTAATAATATGTTATTACCTAATAACAATGTATTATTCGTACAAATTTAGTGTTTTGATTTGTATTATAATGTTATTTATTTATAATTATACATTATTCAATCTTAATTAAGTACATTCATTAATTATAAAAATAAAAAGTTTTTTCACGTTAATTAGGCTAATTGTTACATAAGTTGTATTACTTATTTTAATTACTCTGACCCGCCTAGATATAGGACAGTTTAGTCCTAGTTAGGTGGGCAATGAGCATTAGCTGCATTTCGGTGTTCAGTTACTTATAACATTGATAGCAATGGGGCTAAATGTAGAAAAATGAAATGAATAAAGTATTAAACCTAAAAAAAAAAGTTACAATAATAACATAAAATTATTAGTGTCATCTATCGCATTTTTACAGAGGCTGATTACATCACAGAAATAATACGGAGACATTGAATGCCATCTATATCTATCTGAAATTTTAAGTGCTAATTACTGCGTTATAAAACCTGTTTACAAAATTAAAAATTGACAGCTTTCTGTAAATGATATTGAAATAATAGGAGAATGATATTAAATATATATATATATATATATATATATATATATATATATATATATATATATATATATATATATATATATATATATATATATATATATATATATATATATTACTATATATATATATATATATATATATATATATATCAGGGTCCGCCATGTAACGTTTTTTTTTTCAACTAGTGCTTATTTCGTGTATGGCAACACTTACCTCATGTCTGATTTGACAGATAATTAGTTTTATCCTTCCGCTGAACGAATATGGTTGTGTATACGCTTGAACAACGCTGGGAAATCTTGCGACATTACTTTGAAAATCATGGTAATGTTGCAGGATGTGTGCGAAAATTGCGTACGGATTTTGGAAGAAGAGAAGCACCGTCAGCTCCGTATGTTCGTTACCTTGTGAAAAAAGTGAAAGAAAACTGGCATCCTCATCGATAAACCAACGCGTGAAAAGCCAAAAACAGTGCGTACACCCGAGAATATTGCTGCTGTGGCCGAAAGTGTGCGTGAATCGCCATCAACATCAGTTCACCGTCGTTCTCAACAATTGGACATTTCGCAGACATCATTGAGACGAATTTTGCGTAAAGATCTTGGTATGACGCCGTACAAAGTCCAATTGGTTCAGGAGTTGAAGCCAACTGACCATCCAATGCGTTTTCGGCTTCGCTAAGTGGGCCTGCGATCGACTTGCAGAAGATGCGGATTTTGCCAAAAAAATCATCTTTTCAGATGAAGCTCATTTCCATCTTGGCGGGTATGTAAACAAGCAGAATTGTCGCATTTGGGGCACAGAAAACCCGCAAGCATTCATTGAAAAGCCGGTGCACCCCAAAACGAGTCACTGTTTGGTGCGGATTTTGGTCCAGAGGCATAATTGGGCCATTTTTCTTCGAAAATGAGCAAGGAGTGGCCGTTACCGTCAATGGCGATCGTTATCGGGCCATGTTGAACGAATTTTTGTTCACAGAAATTGAAGAGGAGGATATTGGCAACATTTGGTTTCAACAGGACGGCGCTACGTGCCACACAGCCAACGCTACACTTGATGTTTTGCGCCCTGTTTTTGAAAATCGCATTATCAGCCGCAGAGCTGATGTCGTTTGGCCACCTCGGAGCTGCGATTTGACACCGTTGGACTACTTTTTGTGGGGTGCCGTCAAAGATAAGTGTTACGCCGACAAACCAGAGACAATTGACGCTTTAAAGGACAATATTCGTGAAGCCATTGGTGAAATACAGCTGCACACAATCGATAATGTACTTAAAAATTGGACCCATCGTGTAGGCTACTGCATGGCCAGCCGAGGCAGCCATTTGAATGAAATTATTTTCCATCATTAACCGGAGGGATTGTACTTTCAAATAAAAAAAGAAATTTGAAAAAATATTCAGTAGTTTTTTTTTATAGCATTTTCAAAAAAAAAAGTTATTTGGCGGACCCTTTATATATATATATATATATATATATATATATATACATATATATATATATATATATATATATATATATATATATATATATATATATATATATATATATATATATATATATATATATATATATATATATATATATATATATATATATATATATATATATATATATATATATATATATATATATATATATATATATATATATATATATATATATATATATATATATATATATATATATATATATATATATATATATATATAGGCGTGTTTAGAGTTATAATACGAAGGTCGCCATATTGACTATAATAAGAGAAGATTAATAAATTTTTGAAGCTGTATGAGCATTGCCTTTCATAGTAAAAACCTATTTGCCAAATAGTAGTACGACGTCGAGCGATCTAATACGCTTTATAATCAATGGTACCATCAATTATTGCAATGTTACTGCTAGCATTGCTAAACGTAACGATGGCGGCCCTATACGAACAGCAACAATGTGAAGGGCCAAATTGTGCGAAATTCTCAGCTGAGCACAAGAAATTTGGTAAAAGATCTGAAAGTGTCTGAAAAATAAACTCCACCTCAAGCCATACAAAAAGTGTAGGACTACACTACAGGAACTCCACTACAGGAAAAGAGCGGTTGGATCGATCCCAGGCACTGAGACGCTTGCACGCAAAAGGGGCTTTTCCAAACGTATGTAACGATTCCGTACAGCTTGGGTTGCTAATGGGCCCTTGCTGAGTTGGCCACGAAGACCCATTCTGTTCAGGGTTGGTCACTCTTACGGGTCAACACCCATCCGTCGGCCTCCTCGCATGAAGTGCGAGCCCGGGCAGGACTCTGGCCTTAGGGCTAGTTTCCCTAGGAATCAACCGTCTGGCGCTCCTGGACGGTCTGCACACCGTGCGGCGTAAGCCAATCGACTGTGCACTCCGACTAGCAGTCGGGGGAGTCTGGAAGCAGTACTGTTTCCTATAGAATGGGGGTAAATGCGGACCTTACGGCGACTGCTCTTGAAACGACCATCGGCTACCCGATTCCGGGTGATGAGCCGGACAAAGGATGCCGTGGTCGGCGATAGATTCGGTAGGCACCGTTTCACCGTCACGTAAGGGACAGGGCCGCGCAAGCGACCTCGAATTCGTAACCAGCCGGGAGACCGGAGTAATCTGCTCGCAACTGGAAGTAATGGCGCGATTATCGGCCCGCTGGTTAACATACCTGGCTATCTCGCGAATAAGGCGTCGGCCTCTTATGGGCATGTGTCTGAGCTTGACGGTGGACTGTTTTGCCTTAAGTCTTCTGCGCTCACCTCACGGGAGACAGAACGATTATAGTTCGCTAAAACTTCTTGAGGTGACGGGTTTGTCCGTTGTAGTTGACAGCTCTAGTTGTAGAGCAAATCGAATAGGTACCGATAATGAAGCGATGTATAGTGTTTGCGTAAGTGCGTCGTTTGCATTGAAATACAATTCCGTTAATTTTATTCCAATTGAAAATGGTGACCCAGCCAGGAGTCGAACCTTACAATGTAAGATTCAACTGGCCGTATTATAAAGGTGGTTATATCGAACACTGAGTTCAGTTTTCTTAGATACTGTAAAGTCGCAATAATATCCGAAATGTCGAAATGAAATATTAGAAACTGATAATTTTGTCGTGTATCTCTATGACATCAGAGACTATAGCGGTTATTTGACATTATTAATAAGATAAAAAATGAATTTACCACGTGAACTTTGTAACACCCACGGTTGTCTACCCTAGACAACGGCGGTTGCAACGTCGCCGAAACGCCGAGTGTTACAAAGTTCGCGCGGTAAATTTGTTTTTTATCTTATTTCTAGTTTTTCCTTAGTCCGTATTACCTTGTTTCGTTGCCTAAATATATAGTATGTCGATATATATTTATTTCTCACCTGTATCCATATATCCCAGGTGCCCCAGTAGCCCTTGAGATCAAGATTTATGAAGAGATGACCAGTAACGTTATTCGGGTTGTGCATTCTAAATAAATCCTGGGGATAACTCTCCAAGTCCCTGTCTGCAGGAGTCAGGGACAGAATCACATAATTCACCCTAGAATTGTCTGTGTCTGGTTCGTCGATATCGGGAGCGTAGATTTCTGGGTTTATTTCCTCGCCCTGAAAATAAATATCGTTCTCTATGTCAATCTCAAAATGTTTCTAAAAGAAAAGTTGTGCAGTCCTTAACCCATGCCTTATTTATATATTTATTAGGTATTTTTTTAAAGTAAAGCACGAGGTATACATATTACTGCAGCATTACAAATTATTCGTTCTTGGATAAGTAGCAAAAAACCAAACACGATGCAGGCAATGCCGCCTAGCTAGGCCTAGGTCTGTATTAGGCCTAGGCATACAATATATATTTTACATGTATATTCTTTTAGATTTAATTTAAAGGAAAAAAACTATACACTTTTATTTAGGAAATCATGACAATCATAACATAAAATCCTAGGAATCATAGGAAATCAGGACAAGTAAGTATTTAGGAAATCATAAAGTATCATTAGAAAAAAAAGTTTAAAAACGGGTTTAAAATTAGAGTACCAGTTTATAATAGTCAAATTTCTTATAATATAATAAATATCTTAAACATATTTCCAAAATGATCTTAAAATGTTAATAAAGTATTAAAATGTGGACAAAATAAGAAAAGTAAATAGATTAATAATCAAACAATATAAACTTCTTCGTCAGAAATATAAAATAAAATTAAATAAAATACAAATAGGTTTTAAAACACTGGAAATATAATTAAAATTATCATCGACTAAATAAATAAAAATCAAAAGAGTTATAAACTGATACCTACTCAAACAAATAAAGTACAATTCAAACTAGATAGTTAAATAATTTGTGGCTCTTTTTACAACCTCCTTCTTGAAGAGGAGTTTATTTAATATTATCATCTAATGATGTGTGCCCTGGGACCCAAAACAATCAAATTCCTTTCACAATTATATGTTCATATATTTACAAACTAAACCTGATATCTAGGTCATATGCTAAAATAATAATAAGAGAGGAGATTTCAAACCTCGGTGAGATCTTCCAGGATATTCCAGGACAATCCGGGCGGCAATTCTGGGGCATTATCATTTACATCACACAAATGCACTGTCACTTCGGTGAAAATTGTATTAGATATCCTTTCTATAAAAAAATAATAATATTATTCACTGAGTGATAATGCAGAGTAGTGCTTGCAATGTTTTGCATACTACGGTGTTCAATAAAAATAGATAAATAGATAAATACATCTTTTTTATATTACATGTTAGAGGTATAGATATTTTGGTACAAAATGGTTCGTACAATTTCAATTACATATTTATAACCATAGATAACCCTCTGTTGTTATTGCTTATTATATTTTTGGTTACAGTAACCGGTGAAAAATAACCAATCAAATTCGATTACAATTACATGTTAAGACTATAAGAAATTATCACCATAAAATTTATACGTAATAACTTATTGTATTTTTTTAAATGTTTATTTTAATTTGTAATTAGCAATTATTTAGAGTAAAATCATAGACGAAAATCCAGTAGCAAAAACTGATACCATGATATGCCAAAAACTGTTGCCAGTGATCATATTTTAACGTCACCTAACTAGGCTATAGCCTGTTCAAAGACGAATATTTAAATTATTGTAAATATATGAGCCTAAATAATAACTAAGCAATGAAAAAACACAATAGAATTGACAGAATGTTTACACTGGCAAAAATCCAAGTGTAATAAAAATAATAATAAAATAGTGAAAGAAAAAAGAACAATTGTGAAAAATTAAAAAGTCCATAAAATAACCTTTAAAATACTTCAATTATCCGAGAAATTCCAAGTTTGCTTTACATACAACAATGTAGTGAACAGTTGTATTATGTATAAACTTTAAATTCATTAAAATTGTTAAACTATCATAATAATATTTGATGATTAGAGTATGATAATGATGATGATGAAGTAATTGGACCAAAACCCTATTGTGAAATTTAAGTTGGAATATCTCAAATACAAGCGAGAGAAATATTTTTTAATTCCCCCATAATTAAGAAAATACTACATAATATTCGAAATATACCATTTAATACAACTAAAATTCTACAAATATAGTATGAAAATACTACTAAAATACTATTGGGGGGATTGACGCACGTCAAGACATATAGCACGCCAACATATAAGAAACAAAAACAATTATAAATATTGTTTTATAATTGTTTATAAGTGACTTTCACTGACCACCAGATATTGAAATCATTTTCCAGTGTATGTGTGTTCCAGTGTATGTGTGTCTAAGCTAGCTGATTATTATTATAAGACTTATATAATGAGAGTTATATTTTAATAGACGTATTTTAAAGATATGACTAGTTATGTAATGTTATCGGCCATCCTGGAAACAGCGCCAGGGATGCCGCCTGGCGAAATCCATGATAGAGCAACCACTGCAAAAGAAAACCAAGGCCCAACTTGACATGAGCAAGAAGAACCTTAGAACCACTATCGGTCTCCTCACCGGACACACGACCCATAGAGCATATCTATTCAACCTTGGCTTGACCGAGAGCGAGGACTGCTTAATATGTGTATGCTTGAACCTGAAGACAGCATACACATCGTTGGTCGCTGCACAGGCCACGCTGCAAAAAGACACAGTTTACTGGGGCGAGCCTTTCTCGAACCCAGAGATCTGCCCAACTTAAAGGTCAGTGATCTACTTGGACTGGTAAGAAGTACTGGGCTGCTAGCTGACCACTGACCTAACCACATAGTGGGTAGTTACAAAAGATCTTATAGATCTAGTTGACATCAAGGGCTGGAAACAAGCCCCCCACTCCGTTTACTACTACTACTACTATGTAAGGTTATTTATCCTAATTGGCATCTGCTACCGGTTGTATTCAGTAACTTCGCCTTGTAATATGCCAATTATGCGGTATATTGTAGACATCTTCATTTTTAGCAGCATGAATGGCTCCATTTTTTAAACATGCCACAAATTTACAAAAATCGTGTGACATCTTAATAGAAGACTCGACTGGTAATCTACCTCCTCCTAGCTCCAGTAGTTAGAGAAAATTTAAGCACTCCTATCGCCCAGATGTACTCTCAGGTTTGGCTTTAACCGGTCGATAGCCAACCTTTGCGCGCAAAAAACTACTTCTCAACTATTTGGTACTAACAATATCGTTTTTCTATGAATTCAATCTTTATACCTAGTAATTATTCTTGTTAGTCATGTTTATTATATATTTATACAGGGTGAGTTATAATTAACCGGCATTTTTGAAGGGGGTGAATCAGTAAGAACAAGTAAGTAACTTTTCATAACAATTTGTGGAAATAACAAAAAAATATATATTTTTTTCAAATATATTTTTAGGTTTTTTTTAATACTTTAAAAAGCATTGAGCACAAAATGCGCTATTTAGGATTAGGTAAAATATTGCAATTATTGTTTTAAGCGATATTTTACCTGCCGCTAAATGGCGCAGCGCGCTCAAACGCTTGTCAAACTTTTATTTAACAGTCAAGTTCCTCAGTTTCAAATAAAAAAACAAAAAATTAAAAAAAAAATTTTTTTTGGGTTTCTTTATTTTTTTAAAAGTTTCTTTCTGCCTGCCGAATTATTAAAACTCACCTGTATATTATCTATGGGGGCCGGCCGAAACGGCTACGCGCGGATCTGTTAAACGACGCAAAATGCCTATAGGCATTGTTGGCGTCCGACAGGTTAAAGATCTGTCGTCATGATTCCACAAAAATCAATATTTTAAACTTGCGCAGAGCTCATCGGTCGGTGTAAATTTTAGAATAACGGGCAGAGTATGACGAAATCCTTCACAAAAAACTGCCAGACCTCCTCATAAGAGGAGGTCTGGCAATACTCAGTAGAAGTATAATCTTCTTCTGTTATCAGTAGAAGATTATTCAGAGTTATATTCGTTCTATTCGACTAAACTTGAACTTAAATGTCATCGGAACTGTCATTAATCAGCTTAGCGACCCCGAGTATTTTAAATTCATGTCGGCCGTTTCAGACATTTTATTATTAACCTTATCTCTTCCGATGCTGATACAATACAATACAATTTATTCTACTCCAGTAGGTAGGCATTCCTTACACTTGGATGCGTTATTGCTTCCAACCATAATTACACAATTGCCTTTAACACAGTGCCTTTAACCATAATTATCGGATAGAGGCTGAAATTTTACTTGAATGGCATCGGGAGTATCATTACTTTTTTCGGAGACTCCACCACTAATATCGGTCGTTTTCGATTAATTATACATGTCACCCCCCATTCCCCCCCTCCCCTCCCTTACCGCCCAACCTGTAGGAGTGCTAAGAATGCAATAAGAGTGCTAAGAGTGCTAAGAGTGCTAAGAATACAAATAGACATATCAGATGTGATGTGGGGCAGATGGCTGTTTTACCGACGCATTTCGAGTGCCGCTCGATAGATGGCGACAGTATGCTCGATTCGAGTCGAATAATAAAGCTCGAAATTACAATATTATAACTGGTATGTTGCAGCCATATACAAAAGACATAGATTTAAAATTATCTTTTTTTTTGGTTTTCATTGTATTTTTTTCAGTTTACTCCTTAAGAATCGATTTCATTTTAGTACCCCGGGTACGACAATTTGATGGGTAGTAAAATCTAGCGGTAATAAAATGCGTTGTTTTTAGCAATGAAATTAATGTTGGTGCATTTAAACAGAATCTTT
The DNA here is from genome assembly GCA_944548615.1 of Micropterix aruncella. Taxonomy (NCBI): domain Eukaryota; kingdom Metazoa; phylum Arthropoda; class Insecta; order Lepidoptera; family Micropterigidae; genus Micropterix; species Micropterix aruncella. The sequence continues at coordinate 26,957,156 of OX155959.1, read as the reverse complement.
CAAAATGAAATAACTTTTCATAGCATAGTAACATACGTTCAATCAATCAACCGATCAACAAACAATAAACCAATCAATCAATCAAAAAATCATTCAATCAATCAAGCAAGCAAGCAAGAAAGCAAGTAGTTTTATATGAATTAGAGTATATATAAATGCTTTCAGTATTATAAGAGATGCGTTTATTATTCCCTTTGCGTATTGTATATTCTATGACAATCGCATTTGAAGAGTAAACTCTATTCGCGCGTCGGAGCTGACACGCACTTGTTTTTATTATAATAAATAAACACAAACCTCCGTCCATTAGACGATTATCCTGTATTATCAAGTAGATGACGTGGAAGGTGATTCCTCGGTCTCTATCCAACACCATGTCGCCCCTGAGTTCGACGTATAACCTCCCTGTAGTTTCTTCGATTGCAAAGAAATCACGCAGACTTTGGTGGTCGCGGTAATTGATGTCGTACGCTACTGTGTGGTACATCTCTGCGAAGAATATTGACATTACAAGTAAATATATTGAAAAATTCAAAAAACACGACTGCCAGGAAAGTCTGTAACGACATATAGAGTTGTCAACTACAGCAGGCGAACTCGCCACCTCAGGAAGTTTTAACGATTAGTCGTTCTCTCTCCCGTGAAGTGAACGCAGTAAACTCCCCCGACTGTTAGTCAGAGTGCGCAATCGATTGGCTTATGCCGTAGCGCCAGAAGGTTGATTCCCAGGGGAAACTAGCCGTAAGGCCAGTCATACCCAGGCTTGCGCTTCATGTGTGGAGGCCGTCGGATAGGTGTTGACCCGTGAGTGTGACCAACCCTGAACAGAATGGGCCTTCGTTACCAACTCAGCAAGGGCCCCTTAACTCCCGACAATTGCGCAGCGAGGACTGCGCGCGTCTCTTTCACACGCACGCGTGAAAGAGATAGAGAGCTGTGTTTGTTAACTCGCTTATCCCGTAGTCTCGCCAGGGTTACTTCGACTATTTAGTTGACGCTGGTACAAATAATAATTTAATATAGTTAATTACGGAGTAGTTCTACAGAAGAAAACCAAGGCCCTACTTGACATGAGCAAGAAGAACCTTAGAACCACTATCGGTCTCCTCACCGGACACACGACCCTTAGAGCTCATCTATTCAACCTTCGCTTGACTGAGAGCAAGGATTGCCGAATATGTGGCGAGGAACCTGAAGACAGCATACACATTGTTGGCCGCTGTCCAGGGCTCGCCGCCAAAAGACACAGTTTACTGGGACGAGCCTTTCTCGAACCCAGCGATCTGCCCAACTTGAAGGTCAGTGACCTACTTGGACTGGTAAGAAGTACCGGGCTACTAGCTGACCATTGACTAACCACACAGTGGGTAGTTACAAAACACCTTACAGATCTAGGTGACATCAAGGGCTGGAAACAAGCCCCCCACTCCATCTACTACTACTACTACTACTAATTACGGAGTAAATATTTTCGATTGATGCCTATATGCCTATACTCTGAATAATACTAAATTATCAGTAGAACACTTGATTTTTATTGTAGGATAATTTGAGTGATTTGGTTGGATCTTCTTTAATATGAATAGCCCTGTGAATACTCACCATCCCTATCTTGATCTCTAGCTATTATAACTTCAATGTCTTTTCCGGAAGTAGCATTTTCATATATCCAAATTTCCTCCTTATAATCGCCTTCTGTCGTGTATGGAACCTTATTGTTTGTATCCGTTATTTGTATATCAATCTGCAATATTTTAATTGGTATTTACAGGTTAGTCAAATTTATCGATGTTTCTAGGAGCAGTATCAACGAAATATATATATTTTTTTATTTTAAAACAAAATGGCGAATATATCTCATGACCTTTTTAAATATCGGCGTTAGGATTAATATTTTTGTACGTAATTTGGCTCGTGTAGCTTCTGAGATACAATGAATAGACACACAGAAGCACAGACACACCCTGATTGATGACACCCACACACACACAACACGCAAACACTCACACACACACACACGCGCGCGCACGCGCTCACACACAGTCTAGAGTGGATCTTTTTCGTTTCTTCAGATTTTTAAAACCTCCCTATGCGGAAAATATCTGCTATGGTATATAGACCAAGAAAAAATAAAATAAGAAAACATTATTTGGGTAATTACTGCCGCACGGATGATGAACTTTAGTTGTTTAACCCGTTGAGTATGAGTCAACCAAATCTGGTCGCGAAACAATTATCCGTTGAGTACGAGTCGACCAAATCTGGTCGCGCGTTTTTTTCACTTCTTTGACGTTCTCATATTTATTCATAATTATCTAATTGTTTTACAAAATGATATTTCAATATTCTATATTCGAAATTTCAATGCAATCATTGTGCAGTTGTTCTTTTTATGATTGGTGTAGTAGTTTCGTAGTTATAGTACTTTAAGTCGAGCGCCGTCGATGTCGCCGAAAATCCTGCAAAAGAGACAGATGCATCCATGAAAATACCCATTTACTCCAAGGGTTAAGCCTTTTTATGGTAAAAATTGAAAGTGATTTCTGTTACAGGAAAACAGGCATTTAGTACTTTATAATCTTTATGTGAGAGGACATATGCTTCTAACCATTTGGTTACAATAAACAAATCTGATACGTTTACCAGCTTCTTTATAGAATTAAATCAAGAAAAACCTAAAAAACTGTCGAAAATACAGTGACGATAATCATGTTTGGTGTTGAAAACTGCATGAGGTTTGGTGATTCCAGGCGATTTCTTATAAACCTATCTCCATATGGTCCGAAGACACCACCAGATGTTTCCCTGACTATTGTGGGCATTCGTTCTGTAGTTTAGTGTGGCAGGGAAACCCCTTGATAGTAGGTAGTATTGCCGCCGGGTGATCGGGTTTTTCCACGTGGTTATGCCATATCACGTCGTATCACGTGGGAAGACTTCAGACATACCGCTCCCGTCTTTTGAAGGGGTGGCAGTTAAAAATGGGACTCGGAAAAAGTGGAATTGCCGCTATATCTGTCTATAGTAGTATTACAGCTCTATAGTATTAGCGGATTAATTCGATAGGGCGGGGGGAGGGAGCTGCAATGTACTTACGTTGTATTATTCGCTACTCACTATTCAGTAATCATCGTTTTATAATACTTATATTGCAGAAAATAATTGCTTCGTGTCTAAAATCTTGTAACAAAATTATGACGTTTTAATTTTTTTCGAAAATTCATCCCTTTGGTGGCAGTATTAAATTTTTAAATTGTTTTTTTTTTATTATTTTTCTTATAATTTCCATATCAGAGACCATCTTTCCTGCATATCCCGGTTTCGATAAATACGTTTTTTTCTCTTCATACAAGTGCGATTCGCCCTAACACACACACACACGCAAATACACGTTTTCTAGAAACCATTTATTGGATTTCCAGGATCTTAAAACGTGGAGATCCGGTACATTCTCGAATTCATAACGTTACTCGAAAACAAGACTTTCCCTGTTTATGGTACATGCGTCGTAACCCAGTGTATTTTTTAAATAAAGTAAAAATAAGATACATCCTCATTGCCTACCTCTCCAAGTGTATTCCAGCAGGTGGGGTCTGGACCACACTGAGGAGGATAGAAGCAGCAGTCGGTGGCGTTGATCAAGTAGTGCAAGAAGTGCCTCGGAGGAGTATCAGCATCGATTGCTTCTCCGATTTGAACTGTTATTTGGCCTGTAATTGGATGAATCGCCACCAGATCATCAGGTGTATCTTCGATGGCGCTGTCGAATAAAATTAATGGCTTTGTTGAACTTTTTTTTTAAAACTTAACATTTTCCAAATCGTCCGTCTAGAACGGTCTAGAACGGTCTTGAGGGGTTTTTATTATTAACACGATCTATCGCCTTTTGGGCTTTAATTAGCGGGTTCTGGTGCACTCTGGCCGAAACACCCCAGCCAATTTGTCCGTAGGAGTTAAGTAACCGATTACTAAGATGAAGATATCGGTTGTGTCACCCCAAGACTTTTCTGGCTAGTAGCCAAGTACTGATTTCGTCTGAATATTAAATTCATAAATTGCCATCGTGTAGTAATACACAGACACAAACAGACTTTTAAATATATCGCGGACTGTGGCGCCCTTTATCCGCCATGGTCAATCGGGGTCAGGTGGCCAAGGGATCGATTCAAGGATAGATCAATATTAGGCTACGCGGCGACAGGCGGGGGGAGAAAACCCCGCACACCACCCGGGCAGTTCTAACGCCATGGGTCGGTATATCTGCCCGAAATGTCGTGCATCGACAACCTCACGCGTTCCAAAGGGTATCACGTGAGGGGTGGACGCACGAAGATATGGAAGATGATCCTCCTATTTTATATCAATACAGATATATCAATTCAGGTCGAAAACTACCCCCGCTGTCATAGGAAACATACACCTTCAGACGCCCCTAGTTATTCGCCGGATCGCGTAAGCGTGACTGACACAGCCTGGTTCACAAACCGCTCAGTTCCGCCCGAGGTATTTCCCCGAATCCGCGGTATTGTGATCCCAACCGCCTCCGACTCCAATAATACAGCAGTGGCAGAACCTCACAGGTCAACTCCATCTACGAGGAGGCTACTAGATAGCAGATGATCCGCGAGCTGAGCAAGCCAGATGACATAGAGTTTGGCAAACACCAACCAAGCTGCACGGAACCATTAGGAAACAAAACCATTGGAAATCGCGTACAAATAGAATTCACTTGGGGATTTAATTGTCATTAAACTGCAATTATTAACTGTATATACTATTTTGCCTATCATCGAAGAAGGAGAACTTAAATACTTACAATATGTAGTAGGTGACATTATTGTATAGCGGCCCATCGATATCTGTGGCATGAACCGACCCAATCACAACCCCTGAGTTGGCCATTTCCCTGACAACTCTGACCGTTTCCAATGTCCCCTCTGTCCACTGCGGAGCATTGTCGTTCAGGTCAATTATTATAACCGCCATCATACCTGAAACGGAATAAAAAATGGTGACTATGATTTTGCCGCGACTGAAAAGAAACCCGCCTCTAAGTTTTTGCTCTTTTAGCGATCTTCAACACTAAGCCATTATTTGGTATCTATTATATGGTATTAGATTCTATCTATTATATGGCATCTATTATATGGTATGGCAACTATTATATGGTATTAGATTGTTCAACGCCATTAATCTTCTGAAACGCAGGTGAGGCTGATAGCATCGACGGGCAAACCAATAGCAATTTCTTTGGCTATCTATAAAAAACATTGATAATGAATGTTTTACTTTTCAGGCAGAGGGAAAGTATTGTGAACGCACAATACTTTCCACAAAAAAATCGGTTGTGTCACTCCAAGACTTTCCCAGCAAGCATCGCCCCTCCCCCTCTGCGCCATAAACCCCTAAATACCCCCCCCCCAATCCCACCCCACTTCCCCTGAAACCCCACCACCCTCCCCTTACACACTTCCACCCTTCCCATACACCACCTTCTCCCCCCCCCTTCCCCTCCCTCATCAACCCAACCCCCCCCCCCCAACCCTTCCCCATACTCCCCTTAATTCCCCTCAACCACCCTCAACCCCTCTCAATTCCCCCAACCCCTTTAATCCACCTCAATCTCCTACAACCCCCTTTCCCTTCCGACCTCACTCACCCCCCCCCCCCCCCCCCCATCCCCAACTCACCACAGCCCATCGTTCAACCTCTCCCCCTTCTCTTCCACCCCCACTTCTTTTCCCTAACCCCTCTCCCACCTCTAGATTACCCACTTCTTCCCCTTAACCCCCCTCAACCCTCCTGCTATTACCCTTAACCCCTTCTCCACTGATTCTAGCGTGGCATGTTTGTGTAGTATTTCCGTGGTATTAAAATGGTATTTTCCCAAAAAAAAAAATGTGTTTTCTTTAATACAGCGGTATTTATTTTATTTTGCGTCGCTCGTATACGAGATACTCCAACCAATTCGCCACGTGATTTCGGTCCGACAAGGCATCTGTGTACCGAATTTCAAGTCTTTAAGTCCAATATTTCGAGATTAAAGTATGATTAGCCCGCCCCCTGGCAACATATACTATATGGGAGGGGAGAGGGTTAAGAGTGGGAGGCGAACCTAGTGTATTTGAAAACTTACGTTGTATATAAATGAACTCTTACTTTCGGTATAATCTGGTCCGATTTCTTGTTCGTGATCAGTCAGCCTGATAGCCAAGTACAGAACTTCAAATTCCTCAAAGTCTATAGTGACGCCTTCTCTGATCTCTTTGGCTTCCAGTATTCCTTGAGCTTGTCTCGTGTTGTCGGGATCCGGATAAACTGTTCGAATTTCGACACACCTAGAAAATGTAGGCAAATACAAATGGGTAAGGCTGTAAGAAAAATAATTGGAATAAAGGGGTATTTTAGATGAACAACATACAAAAATAGATATTTCAGCAATTTTGATTCAATGTTAAGTTATGGATTAATATTCTGGAGAAGTTGTTATAACTGCCATAAACTACAGTTTTAGTTTACGAAACAGGTCATTAAGATAATTAACATGTAGACCGTTATTTAAACATCAAGATATTATATTACTTGCATTTACACAAATTGTTCACAAATGTCCATTCCGAGAAGGATGATATTAGGCAAAAGAAAGAAGTCCACGACTTAAGGACTAAAAATAAAATTAAAAAATACTACAAGTGACGTCCACCAGCTTGTTTACATTCTTCAAGTCGGACTCACAGATTCTCTAAAACAAATGGCGAGTTGCTCTCGGAATACCGTTGATTTCCCGTACAATATTGTATTTTTGCTGGTCTATTGTTGTTGGATTATATTCATAAACCCTTGATTTAAGGTACCTCACAGAAAATAATTGATTGGAGTGGGATTTGGGCTCCGTGGGGGTCACTCAATATCTCCTCTCCTTGAGATGACTTTCCCAGGGAATATCTGTTTCAATCAGTATATGGACACTGTGGCAGGTGGCCCGGCCCCATCCTGCTGAAACCAGGTGCTAAAATTGTCACCTTAAAATTCTGGAAGAGCTGTATAGTCCTCTTGATATTTAAGGCTTGACTTCTCTTGCGAGTCGATTGATGTGGATTTTGTCTTACCGATTTGCTCACAGAGTCACACGTTGAATAGTTTCTGGCATACGTGCTGACTTCGGGCGGCTGTCATTATTAATTCTCAATGTAGATTATAATTTATTCTCAATGCCTCAAACATTGTCATTCGCCAAAGAAGCAGATAGCAACAATTCGATGTGTCAAGTTTTACAGTTATACTGATCACTCACCCGACGTATTCCTCTGGGGAAGCTGCTCGTCCCTGTTTAGTTGCGTAACTGTTATCCCAGTTGATAGAATAGGTAATTCTGGCAGTGCTGTCAGGGTCAGAGCCAGATATGCCTTCTGTGGTCACGTGACCTTCTTCGACGTTTTCTTCCACCTCCACTGTGGTCCTAGGCTAAAAAGATATTTGGACATATTTGATTTACAGACAAAATATATTTTATGTCTCTCGAACAAACCCGATTTGTAATGAAATTACCAAAAAATAAAAATAAATGTTTGTTTGAAAAACTTTATTGCACACACAATAGAGTACAACACTGTGGGCCTATTGCCAAGTGGCAATATCTTTCGACCATACCGCCAGGATTATTGTGACTAAAGGTTTATGTGGGCAAGTTGATTTATAAAAGAAATAATTTTAAAATTTACTGGAAGTCATAATATATATATATCCTTCTAGCCGTATTCGGCCATAGCGATTGCATTCTAGATTCTTTTTTTTTTTTTTTTTTTTTTTTTTTTTATTGTTGGGGGTTTTGCTGGTGAGCCCTCAGGTGACTGATGTAGCCGATCTTGGCTTTGAATGTGCGTGCACATTTGGCGCAAGTCAAGACACCATCGACGTAATTATACTTTATGGCCGCCGGTGGTCGGGCCTTTAGCTCGTCGCGCTTGGCATCTAAGTCGAGCAGCCTCTTCTTTTCAAAATCATCTATATTGCTCTGCACTAGCAGTCTCCATCCTGGGCGATCTTTCGCTTTACTCTCCCACTGAGAGGGTTCAATGTTGCACCTTTTCATATGCCTCTTCTGAGTATCCTTGTATCTGAGTAGCTGGCCGCCTTGTTTCCGCTTGCCGTTCTTTAGTTCAGCGTAAAAGATACGCTTTGCCACTCTCTCATCAGGCATACGGGAGACATGTCCGCACCATCTCAGCTGTCGTCGCATCATGTATGCTTCTATTCCGCTGACTTTAGCGCGTCGAAGAACTTCCGTGTTCCTCACACGGTCCGACCACTTGATGTTCATTAAGTCGCGTAGGCATCGAAGGTGGAATTTGTCAAGTGCGCGAATGTGCTTTCGGTATGGGCACCATGTCTCTGACGAGTAGAGGAGGTTTGGGAGGACGATCGCCATGTAGACAGACACTTTTGTTCCCAGCTTGATGTCGTGTGAGCTGAAGACTTTGCTACGGAGTTTACCGAAAGCTGCAGAAGCAGCTCCTATCCTCCCGTTCAATTCAGAGTCAAGGTCACATTTTGCTGTTATAGTGCTTCCAAGGTATTTGAATTTGTCCACTTGCTTCAGAGGAGTCTCTCCGAGCTTAATAGATATAGGTTCTTCATTAAGTGTGTTAGCCATCACTTCGGTTTTCTTCACACTGATTTTTAGGCCAAAGTTCTTACATGACACGTCGAGGTTAGTCATTAACCTTTGCAGGCCATCTGGGCTTTCGGCTACGAAGCATAGATCATCGGCATACATTATATCCGTTATCGTGGCGTATGATACTTTTGTGTGGGCTTTAAGTCTTGCCAGATTAAAAAGAGAGCCATCTGTGCGAAAACGAATTCTAACACCTTCTGAGATGTGTTGCAGAGCATCACGGACTACAACTGCGAAATATAAGGCAAACAAGGTAGGCGCAAGCACGCAGCCTTGTTTCACGCCACAGCTTACAGGAAAGAACCCTGTTTGTTCACCGTTGACTGACACACAGCATTCCATGTCATCATGCAGAAGTCGAATCAGTCTGACAAATTTCTCAGTGCATCCAACCTTTTCCAGAATCTTCCACAGGGCTTCACGTGATACGCTGTCAAATGCCTTCTCTAGGTCAACAAAACATAGATATAGATTTTGACCCTGTTCTCTGCTTTTTTCCTGTATTTGACGAACGGAGAAGATAGCTTCACAAGTTCCTCGATCTGGACGGAATCCGAACTGGGTTTCTGGTAGAATCCTCTCCGACAGGGTCATCAGTCGGTTTAAAAGTATTCGGGCGAACACTTTACCAGGAGCAGAGAGAAGTGATATTCCGCGGTACGAATTGCAGTCAGAACGGTCGCCTTTGTTCTTGTACAGCGAGCAGATGCGAGAGACTTTAAAGTCTGCTGGTACACGTTCTTCGACCCACATTCGTCCGAACAATGCCCATAGCTTCGTGTGCAGCTCATCGCCTCCATATTTCAGTAGCTCTCCTGGTAAGTTGTCAATGCCAGTCGCCTTCTTATTCTTCTGTTCTTTTAGGGCTGTAACTACCTCTTTCAAAGAGAGTGGGTCGTCTAGCTCAACAGCACTAGGCAGCGCAGGAATTAAGCCGATGTGCTGCATGTCCACAGATCGATCCACGTTGAGCAAGGTGTTAAAGTGATCCGCCCATCTCTTCAGCACATCTTCCTTGCTTTTCAGCAGATGTGAACCATCAGAGGATTTAAGGGGAACGCTACATCGCTGGGTACTACCAATCAGCTTCCGCAGTTCTGAGTAGAAGTCGCCGAGTTGGTTAGTATTGGCTAACCACTGCATGTGTTGGCTCTTTTCTTGCCACCAAGTGTCCTTAGTTTGCCTAGTCAGTCTACGTAGCTCAGTTCCACTTCTTTTTAGCTCATCTGTGATGTTATGGTGCTGGCGTCCGTGATGTTGCCGACGTAGTAGTTCTCGGTGATTTTTAATTGCCTCTGATAGTATGTCTTCATTTTCGTCGAACCAGTCCTCGTTTCTCCGAGTTTTAATGCCCAGGATCTGAGTACCTGTTTCTAGTACATGAGAAGAGAGAAGGTTCCATATCGAAGGGAGGAATGAAATATAAGGACAAGAAAAGGAGACGGGAGGAGGAGGAGGAGGGGTATTCATGAGTTGAATAAATGTCTCTTTAGAGATTTTTTAAACCCGCTCAGGTTTTCAAGTTGCCTTATGGGCAAAGGCATAGAATTCCAGAGTCGGGCTGCCTGCAATGTGAAAGATCTGGACATAAAAGTTGATGAATGCTGGGGTATAGCCAGTAATAGATTTTCCTGAAAGCGCAATGAAAAGCCATGGGATGAAAACGGAGAGAAGAGATTATACAAATAAGAAGGCATGTTTCACTGTAGTACACGGAAGAGCAGGGCAAGTATGTCAAAATCCCGACATCGTCTAATGGGGAACCATTCTATTTGCCTGCGAAAGGTCGATGGGTGATCAAACTTCTTCAGGGAATATACAAAGCAAATACATGCGTTTTGAATCCTTTCCAGCTTGATCACGATCAAAATTCAGCTTCATCGATTCGCGATGAATCCATGTGATTCATCACGTTCCGAGTCATAATAGCAATTTCTATTCCTATTCTTTCTGGGTCCATGGTGCAAGACTCTGGAACGATCTCCCAGCAAACATACGAAACTCCCCTTCTTTACCGTCGTTTAAGACTCACCTTAACGATTACTACCTTTCTAAGAAGTAACCAGTTATTCCCCTTCTCTCCTCTTCCCCTCCCAATTTCCTCTCCTTGGGCGTTATTAGTTTTAAATTCTTCCACTTATCTGTATGTTATGCAGACGGTCTGTATTATGTAATAATCTTTATTTTCACAATGCGCGCATGTACCACTGTGTTTAGGTTAGTTGTAAGACATTGCCATGTAGCAATAAGGTCGCCTTTTCGTATGATAATTAAGTGCAAATAAAGAGTTTATTATTATTATTATTATTATTATTATGAAACCAAATGATAAAACAAAGATAAACAATGGTAAAGCAAGTTATTACATCGACGAATTATATCTACTTATATGGATATGTGGTTTACATCGGAAAATTTGGAAAAATTTTCACTGCCACCCCGAACGACAGTAGAAGGAAATAAAACAAATTATAAAAAAGTAATATTCCTAAAAACTGTAATATTGTTTTTTTTTAAAATACTGTTTTATGTATATATATGTATACTAAATATCTTACAAGGTCAATTTGCGGCTGCTTGTTGTTGACGTCAATGAGGTTGATGGTGAGCTGGGCGTAGACGGTGTGATGGGAATGGTCTCCGAGGGTGTCCACGGCCCTCACCTGGACGATGACCTCGTTCTGACGCTGGAAGTCGAAGGCGTCGTCGCGCGACACAGTTATCACACCGGTCAGCTGATCGATGTCCAAATAGTCGGCAACGTTGCCCACGATCGAATGGCTGAGGAAAGAAAGTCCGTAAAAGAGTCGTTCACAACAACGTAAAGTCAAAAACTGTCGAGCTTAATGAACGGTATGAAATAAGCCCGATTGCGTTTCTTCGTGAACTAAAATAGGAACTTAGCTCAACCGAATGAGACAACTAGGGTTGTCAACTACAGCGGGCGAGCCCGTCACCTCAGGTAGTGTTAACGATTATTCGTTCTATCTCCCTGGAGTGAGCGCAGAAGACTTGGACCAAACAGGCCACCGTCTAGCTCCGCCACAAACCCGTCAGAGGCCAACGCCTTAACCGCGAGATAGCCAGGAGTGTTACCCAGCGGGCTTACACTCACGCCCTTACTTCCAATTGCGACCAGATTACGCCAGTCTCTCGATTGGTTACGAGTGCGAGGTCGCTTGCGCGGTCCTCTGCTTTACGAAGCGGTGAAACGGTGTATACCGAATCTATCGCGGACCACGGCATCCTTTGCCCGGCAACCGAATGAGACAGAGCGATACGTTAGAATGGAATATAAAATGAACTGTCGTCGATTAACCGCACCATACCTGTCAAACTTCATACTGTCAAACGAGTATAGACGCCCGAATACGTTTGAACACTTTTCGCGCGGTGTAAGATTTAGTTGCTTTATCTTCTGTGACAACCGTTCATATCACATTCCGCCCTGACGTACTGCGTTCACATGAACTAATTTTTAATTTTAGTTCAAGAGAAATGCAATCGAGCCCAATATGTCGGGGGAAAAAATCTCCAGATCTGTGATAGAAAATACTTTATCTGAAATACCTGACAATGGCCCGATTAGTTTACTTCAGTACCTACTCTAATCCATACACCACAATCTTTTCAACTCTTGCCATGATCAAATGATGCTTGCATCAAAATGAATATTTCTATCATCTCAACAAAAAATGCGCGTTCAAAACTTCTGGTCGGTCAGTGGGCCGGGAAATTATTTATTTAGAGCGTTCACAATAATTTCCGTCCTGGTTGGTTGGTAGGCCGGGAAAGTAGAATATCAAACATCCCGCAAGGTAATGAACATCGAAATTTATAGTAAATATTTCCGAAATTTTGATAGGTAATCGTGTCTTCTACCAGATGTTTTCCTTTGAACGCCTACTGACTACCAACCATATACAGTGGGCGCGATTGCATATCTTCGTTAACTAAAACTGAAATTAGTTCAAGCGAACGAGACAGAGCAATACGTTGAAGCGGAATATGAAATTAACTATCGTTTTCCCGCATCAAACCTACCTATCGAACTTACAGCCGTCCGAATAAGGTTGGACACATTTCGCGCGGTCTTAGGTTCGGCTGCTTTAAATTTGGTGGGTAGTTTTAATGCGGAAAGTGACAAACGTTCATTTCACATACCGCTTTAACGTATTGCACTGTCTCGTTCACATAAACTAATTTCCGATTTTAGTTCACGAAGAAATGCAATCGAACCCAGTGAGTTCGAGGTGGTGCGGCGTTGAGGATTATTTTCAAGGGGTCATTCTGTACATCAAACTGAACTAATAATGTGATATTTTTCATTTTATGGATATTTATGTGAATACATTTTTAATACTTTCAATATGTTATATTTCCTAATATAAATTTGTTTTTTTTGTTTCTTTTCATAAAGAGCATGCCCAAAGAAATTTTGGATATTTTTTTCCACAATCATCTGATTATCCCTTTTCATTGTTTGCACTCAGTAATAAGACTACTATTTTATTTACGGCTAAAAGTATAGATATGATATGTTTGATCCGGGTTAAATGTCAACAATATTATTATAATAAATAATAATATTTGAAAGCAATGATCCCCTTATCAAATGTAGAGATTAAATATTGCAGAATTTATTTTTCGATTATGCCGATTCAGGATTACACTGCTGGCCGCAATAATAAAAGCGTTAACTTCGTTAATAGTTAATCCATTACCTAAAAGGGTATATTTTCTTCAAAGTTAATCAGTTAATCCAATAAAAATATATGGAAATTTGAAGTTAAAACGTTAAAAAGTTACAAGGGCTCAAGCTATTAAAATTTGCTGGTTCAGTAATCGTTTAGTTAAGGGTCTCAGAGATTTAAAACTGTACATTTCACCTGATTTACATTTTGCTTTCATTCTTGTATGATTTTAAAGGATTTGCCACCCACTACGAGAAAAGCTCATCGAAATAATATTGCTTCTAGTTAGGCACAATAAATAAAAAACCACAATAAATCTATTCAAAATGTCTACAAATTTCTAAGAAATGTTGCAGTCCACTACAACAAATAGCGGCTGTAGGCAAAGGAGGCAATGAGCTAAGAATGTCGACGGATTTCGATTATTTGTGTAGACAACTTTATGCTCCTTCAAATTACTCAGTTTATTGTAATTTCTAGGAATGGAATCCATTGAGGGTTACTGCCATTTTCAGATGTGATATTCGACTTAATTTATTGCTAAAACATCGACTTAATTTATTGCTAAAACATGTTTCAGTGTACGATATAAAAAAAACTGTTGTTTCACCCCAAAACTTTCCCGGCAAGTATATTAGGACTTACGTAAGTATTTTTCAGCGTGATGTCCCTTCAGGAAGGAGGTTCGACACAACCGTAATGACGGCAGCAACAATGTAAAGCTTTTAGGTCAGTTTGGTAAGGAAAATAATTAGTTAACCTAATAGTATATTATTAGTTTAACTTGAATATGAGATATCCCAACCAAAATGTTTAAACGTGATTTCGGCCCAACAATGCATCTGGGTACCAAATCTCAAGTCTATAAGTCTAATATTTCGAGATTGAAAAATTACTATCTGACTATGAATGTGACAAGCCACCTGGTGGATTGATTTCAACCATATCCTATTTAACTCTTGCCATGACCAAATGATGTCTGCATGCCAATTTTCAGCTCGATCAGGATTAAGCATCTGGGCGCTATCATCGAGGAATACTCACAGGCTTACAGACACACAGGCAGACTTCCAACTGAAAATGGTTTTAATCCTCACAGGAGGCTCAAAATAGGTATTTCGGTCTCCATCTCGATAAAAAAAATTGCACGGTCACAATACTTTCCCTCCTCGTTGGTAGCTGGGCTAAGAAAATAATATTAGTCAAGACGTTCCGGACAGACAAAATCCAAAAAAAAAAATAGACCGTTTAATTGAAAGAAAAGGGATTCTTACCGCGTGGAAATAGACAATAGCTTTCCCGAGATTGCGGCAAAGCTACATTTTCCGTCTTCACAGGGACAAAATGGTCGGCGTCACATAGGTCACGTGCTCGACTAGTGATGGTTTTTTTGCAAGGAAGGTTTTCTGTAAACAGTATTTCCCAAGGTTTCGCGCTTTCCCTCGTAACGTTTACGACCAGAAACGCCAGAGATTCATCCAATATTCTTCGCTACGATATCGCCAGATGGCGTCGCAGCGGTAGAAATTGAACTTCCCACCCCAACCATCGATATATGATCCCCTAGATGGGACTTTCGCGCTCTAAAATGACCACTTCAAAACTACTACTGAAAGCCGACCAGTAGTAGTTTGGTCGCAGTCCGCTGGCAGACAGCCGACTGTTTCCGAAGTGAGAGCTGCCGCGAAGTTCATTGTGTGCGCTATTCTCACGGTTACTGTTCAATTTATCGCTTTATCTGTCATATGATTTATGAGCGAATGGTATGGAGCCAAGTTATTTGTATCTGAGGGCATATCTAGCTAATATATCGATGACCCCAACGCCCAAAGAAAGCGAAGTTCCGGCACGCAGCGTCCTAGACAGTCGCACTTTTATCACCCCCGTGAAGACGGCAAGTGTAACTGCCGAAACGTCGGTAAAAACCATCGTCTAATAGTTTAATTGAAATGTCAAATAACCGCGAATGTTTTAGAGAGTTTGGACCTGCATGCGTCTTGGCTTGCGCTCATACAAGTACGTCTTGATACTCGTTCATGGCTCCTATATAAAAATGATTCCAAACATGGGCAAACACTTCGAATAAAATATCTATGTTGCAGCGACTCTTGATGATCGCAAATAGCCCAGTGGTTCACAATATTATTGGATTTTCTTTTCCAGCGGTCTCTCTAATTAATATTTAATATCAGAAAAAATATGTAACGTACTACAGATTGACGGAACACACGTTACATGTGACGAAAGATATTTTCATAGATAACTTAAAAGTTAAATCGTTAACAACTTACTGTACTTCGTCATCGACGTCTCTGTCGTTTGCCCTCACTGTTGCTATTTCATATCCAGCAGTAACATTCTCTAAGAAAGTCTGTTCGTATGATTCCAATTCGAATATGGGTAACTCGTCATTCCAGTTTATCAGATTTATCGTGACATGTGAGATGCCGAAGTGTTCAGGATTCATGGTCTCTTGCGCTTTAATCTGAAATCATGTAAAATACATTCGTGCATATGCGCTATGTGGATTTGCATATGGGTAGGTACATTCAGTTTAACTGAAGACTCTATATTCTTCTCATCACTTGAAAATTGTCGTACAGTCAACCAATATAGTCGGGGATGTAGTGAATATTTTTGGACTTATTTTCCCAGTTTGTAAAAGCAATTATATCTGCTCTATTATTGAGGCTAATCAAGAAATTCCGAGTCTGGCGAGAATTATGCGATTTAGGTGCATTCGAATTGTACGTATTTTCCCAGTTACAAATCTTTTCCATTCACTGAAGTCGATCATTAACGCACAAAAAACCAATCTGGCCTATTTACACTTAAATGAACCTAGTCTGGCGGGTATATTTCAACAATTACAAAAACGGAAAAAATCGATATGATTTACGGATAAGTCGCCCTTATTTTTAAAGATTCAAAACTTATAATACAAATTGGTATTCTCGCAGATTATGACTTGTTAGAAGTCTGGCTACTTTAAAAAGTCACGGAATGCGTCTGACGAGATTTAGAAATTGGACAAAAATACAAACTCATTGCTCTTGTTTTCACAGCACTGAATTTTTTCAAAATGATCCGCCTTTCGGAAGTGTTATTTGCTTACAGAATGAAACTATCGATACAGTACACTGTGGTATCCAAATAAATAAATTTGTCGATTTTTTTGAAAATTTAAAGAGAAGAAGGCTCTTCGGAAGTTGACAATTAACTTCGAATACGGTGACATATCACGAAGAAAGACGTAAAGTTCGAAATGATCAGTTTGATACTAATAGACAAAACACAAGAAAATGTTCTATGAAATTTTTGATAATTTAATTTGACCTATGGCATGTTGCTCCATCTTGTTGCATCCAGGTCCTGCTGTTGTATTCTTCAAATTCTTCTCACTGTGGCGTCAAAAACTCTGGCAACATCTTTGCGTTATCTGCTGAATTCACAGTTACTTTATCTCCTTTATTATTTTCAAAGAAATACAGACCAATTATGCCCTTAACTGATATGGCAGCCCACACTGTTGTTCTAGGTGAACGAAGTGGCTTTTGGTGTTTAAGGCGGGGGTTTTCCCTGCTTCAATATCGGCAATTGTGCTTATTGACGTGCCCGTTGATGTGAAAGTGGGCCTGCTCCGTAAACGATACATTCTCAAGATTAGAAAACCGCTCTAGCCTTGTGTCACCCAATAACTTACGTTGAATGTAATCGTTTGGTTTCATTTTCTGTACAATTTGAAGCTTGTATGTATGCAGCTTGAGATCCAGATGCAAAATTCGCCGTAGACTAGTTATTGGTATTGCCAGAGCCACCGAACGCTTACGCTTAGATGATACTGGATAGTTAATTACGAAAATTTCAACCTCCCGAATGTTTATGTATAGATAAAAAAAACTAAGCTACACGCTAGTACAACGCGAATAACGAACCGAGTACGTGATTTTTAAACAAACTGTATGAAAGTCGATCACGCCCTCAGTATATGAGTCGCGAGAATATTTTGTATCACGGACTGAGTACGTGCTCCGCTGTTTAAGTGTTAGGTGCTACTGCAATTTCTATTATATAGGTATGTTGTTCATGCAAGCATTGTAAACTTTATATAGTATAGTAAATTAGTTTTGTGTCAATGGGTTTTGCAAATACTCCATCATGCATTCACTATCTGTAAGTTTACTGTATAATAAAATAAAATAAAGTAATTACTTGTAATTGCACGACTTTCCAATCCTCAAACTCATAATCGAAATCTAGGAGCGAGGCGTCGACGACTGTGATCTGGAATGTTTGGCGCTGGTATCCTTCAGTTGGTATGATCAAGAATGCTTTAGATGCGCCTGCTGGCTGCACGTCTATTAGCTCGACGTTGTACTGGGCGTTGATGCCCTGTTAAAAAACTGGTTAAGCTCGAGTTCGACACGCGGATCGAAGACTTCTTATAGGCCGCGTCAAATTTCTAGGTCCTTCACCCACATGCTCAAATCACACGTATTGCATTTATTGAACACACACGCACTGAAATCAAAAAGGGATCTAAATCATTTAAAAGGTTAGGATTAATATCCCTTCTATTTCTATTTCAATTTTTTTTGTGTTCAATAAATGCAACATATGTGATCTGAGCATTATGGGCGAGAGACCGAGAAATCTGGCGCGGCCAGGGCATTCATGTTATAAAACATTTCCACACACTCTGCTGCACCGCACCGCCTGCTCTGAGAATAGGCTGCTCTGAATTTTAGTTTTATATTAGATAAACCATTAGGGAATTAGTAACTTAATAACATTTTGACTTAAATTCTATAATCTACTCCCTACAAAATTCAAACAGCTGGAGGACATAAAATTAAAAAAAACATCAAGGAATGCTGATAGGCCACCCTTTATATAATCTGGCCGAATTTAAGGGCCATGATTTTTCAAATATTGTGCCAATTTAAATTACATAAAAAAGTAGTCTTATTGTCTGATTATTTTATATGGTCTTATATCTGTACTTTTAGTTTAAAATGCATAACGTAGATTTAATTTGATTATTTAACATTTTACTGACAATTTGAATATTACGATGAATAATTTTACTACGTATCTTTTCGAATTACTAACTACTTGAAATATTAGGCTTCTATTTTGATTATTTATATTTATAGTTTGACAATCTAGTAGTTAATTATTGACTACCTATGTTCAGTAAAAAGTAGTAACGAAACTTACTACCTAACCCAATTATTTTGACACGTCCAAGAGCGGTCTTTAGCCGTCAATTGGACACGATAAAAATGTAATGTAATGTAATGTAAGATTTTTCAGTTCTAAAAAGCAACAATTTAACATATTACCATTTGAAACCGACAGTATTTAAAACTGCATTTGAAACTGAGAGATTCCATTTCTCGTATCCCGAATCTTACGACGCTTTGAGATATAAAATATAGGAACCATTCTTTCCTAGAGTTTCAGGTTCTGTCTATGACCGCTTATTATCAGTATTTACTAAATTTAACAGCTCCGCGGTGCCTGAGCGCCACTTGCTTCTCCAAGTTGGTTCGGTATTTCCTTGTGTGTTTTGTTATTATAAACAAATAAACGGACTAATAAACTGTAATTTAAATGTACATAGATATTAAGTTTCTATAAACTGTTAAGATTTTTTGTAAATAAATAAATGAAATGAAAACAAATAAAAAACGCACCAAAGTTAATTAAAATGCAAAAGGAATAGCTTGCAAACACTAACTACTAAATATTGGTGATTGTTTTGCAGTGGCATTTGCGCCATTGACATTTTCCGTGTTTTACCTAAAGATACTTTGGCTTTATAGGGCCCAAAATGTATATTAAACTTAAAAACTTTGTTGAGTGAAGCACGAAGCAGTGGTGGCGAAACAGTAGATTTACTAAACTATTCTCACCTTTCGCTTCCCATAGATTAATTCTAGCTATCCTTGTCGCATAGCATTAGCAAATATAGGAATCGATAATTCATTTTTTACTCAAACACATTTCAAAAGCTCTTTGAATGACTCTTCTACCACACTCTATCAGACAGTAGCTTCCTTTAGAACACACTCGAAATCGAAGCGAGCTACGTCACGATTCCTAAGGGCTCGCATATGGCCGCCTCTTGGCCGCTACTCCGCGACGCAGATGTTCAAACGGTCGAGAAATTCGCCAAATTTCACCCGCGCGAAACGCCAACCAAAGGCGTTTGTCGAGACGTATCGCTCTGCTCATTTCCCTCGCACCCTATCCCCGCATCGCCCTGTCGCTCGAGAGTGCGTCTGTTGCGCTTTCGGTATACTGTTGCATAGCTTTTATCGCGGGCCTAGGCCAGCGCGGCGACCGAATGAAGAAATTTCTTAACGAAAATTAATTATTTTAAACTGATAATTACGTCTAAACGAGTACTGCTTACGATTCGAAAAAAATATATGTTAAACAAGAACATTTTCTTAATATTCTTAGCTTTGAATATTTTAGATTTTGTTTATATTACATAGTGTAATTAATTTGTGAAATTAGGTCCAACCGAACACAAAAACGACTACTACGCAAATACTATCTGGCGTATTATTATGAAACCTGCACCATTTTAAAGATAATTTAATTATCTATGTTTATATCTACGATTTTTTTCGAATAATCCGGTTTCTTTGCTTTATCTAATAAAAAATTCGTGCGCGGCGCTCTATCGGAAGATGTTTAAATTATTCCGAATCATTGCTTCCGCAGCCGCAAATGATTCGGAATAATTTCAACGTTTTCCGATAGAGCGCAGTTATCTGATATCAGAAAAAATAAAATAAATAAAATAGATAAATAATTATAATTGCATAAGTTGTTAAAAATGCTATGCAATAGCTTTACCGCGGCAGTCCCCGAGTGCCACACGTATTTTTTAATTAAATTATTCGATTACTAACCAAATCAATATCCTCGAAAACAATATCGTTGTTGAAAGCGAGCGACATAAACGTCTCTTCGTCAATAGATATCTCAAAGGTGTCGTGATCTGGCGATGGTTCGTTGTCATTGATATCATTGACGATAATCACCACAGGGAATACCGTCTCCCAGGTGATGTTGTCATATTTGTAGGCGCTGATATTGAACGGGAAGACTTCCATTTTAAGAGCATCTCGGTCTATGGGATCCACCTTCAGCAACCCAGTGTCCTCGTCAATATTGAAGAAAGTCCCTGCAACGAAGGCAGAACGTCGTAACCATGATTTAGAAAGTATCTCTAAAGACAGAGACAATTTAAATCAAATCAAATAATTTATTGTCCTAAAAACTAATACATAGTTATATAGACATAATTGTATTACATTTACATTTGGCCGTGATATGAATGAATTCTTCATTAATGATCAAATTCTTTTATTAATAATCAATACATAAAAGCATTCATTGTATAGTGTAATAAATGATAAAAGGTTACTCGTAAGAATAAAGAAGGTATTATTGCAGAATTAAATCGAGTCTCACCATTTAGTTTACCAGATTAAGATATTATGTAGAAAGTAAAATATAGAGATGTAAGATATAGAGAAGATATGTGAAATTATCTCAATAAGTAGTGATTATATTACATTGAATATAATGAATAATGTAATGCGGAAACAAACAAGAAGGTTATAATGAACATAAATAATTCCTTAAATGATTTTTATTTTGTAAAAGATTAATAAATATAATGTAAAAAGAACAAAAAAATGTGACGATTGTCAAAAAGTAAAATAAAATGCCTTAGTGATTATATTGCAAATAAAAATAGTCAAGATAAAATTAATATGTGCCTACCTAATAATAGAAATAGTCAATATATTTTAGACAAATTGAAAATCGATTAAATACCTATTACAGAAGGAGATGTAGTCAAGATGCATACAGTTTTTATAGATAGTTAATGGATAATATTATAAGCGACGTTGAAGAGTTCATAGAATTGGTTCTCCTTTGAAAATGACTCGTGTCTGTTACAGCTATAAATTACACTTTTAGGCGTATGTTAAGGGGACAATAATTCACTAGAAAGTCGCAAACACTTGTCGTTTTTGTCCATAATATAATAGACTTTCGAGAACGCTCGTCATAAATCGCCTCGCCTCTGACCGTGGGAGGCGGAATTCGGTTGAGGGTTTTTTTTTGTATTATGGTTGGCTGAGCGTTGAAATGCTGACCCTTTTTAAAATATTATTTGTCAACATCTGACAGTGGTTAAAAGTGTTTCACTCGCTCCGGTCGCATCCTTGGCGGCGAGGATTTCCCGTTCTATAGTGTTTATGTTTACAAAGACTCGTATTATAGTGTAAAAGAGTCGGTTTAAGTAGCGTAATTATAGTGTAAAAGACTCGTTAAAGTAACCTAATAGTGTAAGCGGTTGCAATTTTAATGGAATAAACGTCGTCATACGGAAATCGACCTTTATTTTCGTACCTACCGGACAAGTAGTGCAAAAGCCTTGGATTCGTCGGCAGTCGAGCGGCGGTTTCGGTGCTCTAACCTATGGAAATGAACCCCAGTAAAAAATAAAAACTATCGAAACAATACAGTCCAACGTGTTTACCGGGGTTGCTGCGAAAAGCGGCGATAATCGAGGTATTCGCGCATAGATAGTGCGAATATCGCGACCATTGTGGTCCTTCGAGCCGGATCGAACAGCGAATCAACCGGCTTCGGGAGAATCAAGGGCGCTGAAAATAAATCGGCAGAAAATGGAACCTTCAAATGGACGTCCGGGATCATCGAGACCGACTTCAAGAGCGTGGTCGGAAAGCAGTCGACGCAGCGAACGATTACAAGAAGTAAGAGCAGTGTCGGATGACCTAAGAAAAATCGCGAAAGAGAGAGCCAAGGTAGCTGCCGAAATGAAGAAACTGCAAGCGGAGAAGCTCAGGGCCACTGCAGCGATACAAGAGCGGCAGGCCGACGTAGAAGCAGAGCTCGAGATGTTGGATGCTGATAGTCAACACGCGAGAAGATTGCTGGACGTAGTTTCTGAAACGTCTGGCTTGGAAGAAGACGGCGGAAGCTGGGAGAGGCGTCGAGAGGATCCTGACAACGAGGAGGCTGCCGGGAGAATCTCGCAATGGGCGGACTATTACACACCAGCGGAGATACTTCCAGAGGAGGCGTGGAAGCAGATTGAAGCGAAGGAGCCATCGTCGGAGAGGCAGACCGAAGCGGCGCGCGCGGCGGCTCGCGGAAAAGCCACGACCGTTGCATTTCAAAAGGCGGCGGACGGCGCTGAGATCAACACGGCGAGTGCGCCGGCGTTGGGGGCTGCGGACGCGGCGGCGACAGCCGCCGCGGACGCGAACCAATGCCAGAGCAGCGAAGCAGTCAGCGGCGCGAGTGAAAAAATAATAAAAGAGGTTTGTCAGCTTTTTTCAATGGTCTCAACTAAACCACATTATAATAAAGACTTACCTACCTTCAGTGGGGAACCCCTAGAATTCATGGCTTTTAAGGCGATTTATGAGCAATCTACGGAGGTTATGCAATTAAATGAAGCGCAGAATCTGCTAAGGTTACAAACCTCGCTTAGAGGACGAGCTCGCGAGTCCGTTGCGGGTCTTTTAATGTGTCCATCTAACGTAGGGGGAATTTTGAAAACGCTCGAAGCGCTGTTCGGAAATCCTAATCTGATTATTCAGCGTACTTTAAGCGACGTAAAAAGACTGAAAGAGTTGTCGGATAACTTGGAAACAGAAGATCTGATGCGATTTGCATGTCAGATTAAAAATTTAGTAGGCACTGTGAAAGCAGTAAAAAAAGAACATCATTTATGTAATCCGGACCTGCTTGCGACTTTGGTTTCTAAGCTACCTAGAAACCTACTGACTTTATGGCTAGCAGACACTGGTAGAAATCAAGAAAAGGAGCCAGTGTTGGTGTATTTTGCATCTTGGGTAGAGAAGTTAGCTGTAGGAGCCCTAGATGCGGGGGTTGGTATAGGAGAGACAGGAAGACGCAATCAGACAGGTAATCGAGATCGAAAATTCAAGGAAAATAATCAAAAAAGTTTTGTTTTCCACACTCAGGGTACCACAGCGCTAAAGTGTCCAAGCTGTGACGGGGGCCATTTTCTAAGTAAATGTGACGAGTTTAAAAAATTATCCTTAGACAATCGTTGGGAAGCTATTAAAAAATTTAAACGGTGTTTTAAATGCCTAGCACCTAGCCACAACCGCCGGAATTGTACAGCTTACAAAAAGTTTCCCAAAGCAAAGTATCATTTTTTGCTGACAGCGAGTGCGGGTTTAGCGACAAACGACGCCGCCGAGGTGGCAAAAAGTGAAAGCGCTATTGTTGCAAATACGGTAGCCGCTAATAAAGTATTATTACAAGTGCTCCCTATTCAGATAATAGGGCCTCGACAAAAAAAGAAAGTTATATACGCTTTACTGGATTCCGGGTCCACCGTTAGTTTGATAGATAGAAAGATAGCTGAGGAAATAGGACTTCGTGGGCAGAAACAAGGGCTTCAAGTATCAGGTATTGGTAGGATGAAAGAGTCGACGGAAGCTGAATTGGTCTCGTTTTGTATTAAAGGAGAAATGGAACATAGATCATTTGAGATCAGTGCTTATAGCGTAGACAACTTAGCGTTACCGGAGTTAAATAGAATACCGGACGCGCGTAAAATGCTAGATGGCGCAGCGCTCCCATTCGAGACTGCAAAGGTGCAACCTCAGCTGCTTATAGGTGCGGATTATTGGGAGCTCATAGTCTCTCGTGGCCTGAAAAAAGTAAACAATGATGTGTCACTGTCCAAAACTAGATTAGGCTGGGTCGCGATCGGTAAAACGGATATGGGGGAGCGATCTGAGGCTCACCATAGTTTCTGTTTGAAAGCAGATCAAGATTTGACTTTTCAAAACTTATTTGAGGAAAATATTAAAATGGAAAACGATTGGCCAAACAGAGCGCGCGTACTGCCTGAAGTACAGAGGGCCGAGCGGCTGTTAGAGACCACTACGTCTCTGGACAATGGCGTTTGGTCCACGGGCTTGCTTTGGCGTGAAGACGAGCGCGAGATGCCCGATAGCAAAGGTATGGCTTTGGCGCGATTAAAATCGATAGAAAAAACGATGGATAGCGATGCTATATTCGGGCGCGAATATTGTAAGCAGATTGAACGTTACGTGACAGAAGGATATGCTGAGCAGATCGACCCACGGACTATCGATGGTCGAAAAGGAATCTTTTATTTAGCGCACATGGGCGTTAAGCACCCCGCGAAACCTGGGAAGATTCGGGTGGTTCACGATGCGGCGGCAACGGTCGCTGGAGTATCGTTGAATAGCAAATTGATGACAGGGCCGGACTATTTTAACTCTATTATAGGAATTTTATTTAGATTTAGAGAAAATAAGGTGGCATTCACAGCCGATATTAAAGACATGTATTTAAGGATCAGGGTGATAGAAGCTGACAGCTATAGCCAACTTTTTCTGTGGCGAGGCTACAAGCGGGACGTCGAGCCTAGCGTAATGAAAATGAACACTTTAATTTTCGGCAGTCTTCTGGCCGACTTGAACGCTTACATAGACGAGAGAGGATTAGTAAGATTAAGCGGTAGAATAGCCAATGCGACGGACGTTCCGAACGATACGAAAAACCCGATCATATTATATGGTAAAGAGCGATACACGCGACTGCTCATAAAACGAACGCACGAAGAAGCAGCTCACGGCGGCGTAGAATTGACTTTAGGTATATTAAGGAAACGTTACTGGATAATAGGCGCGCGTCAGGCGGTTAAAAAGACGCTCTACGAATGCATGTTATGCAAAATTCGCAGAGCGACGCCCGTTAAAGCATTAATGGGACAACTGCCTGCCCCTAGATTAGAAACGCATGTCAGGTGTTTCACATCAGTAGGCGTAGACTGTTTTGGGCCTCTTAAAGTCACTGTAAGAAGAACAGTCGAAAAGCGCTATGGTATGCTTTTCACCTGCTTAAGTACGCGCGCAACGCACATAGAACTTGCTGGCGATCTGTCAACAAGTGCGGCCATAATGGCTATAAGAAGGTTTATTGCGAGGAGAGGGAAGCCGAGGGTATTTATGAGCGATAATGGCGGAAATTTCAAGTCAGCGAGTAGCGAGCTGCGGGATACGGTGGCCGCTATAAATAATGAAACTATCAAGGAAAGGCTGACCAACGACCAAATCGAATGGAGGTATACTACACCTGTATCACCTCACATGGCAGGGGTTTGGGAATCTCTGATCAAGACCGCAAAAAGAGCCCTGTATGCCGTTCTGAAAGAGCAAGCTCCATCTGAAGAAGTACTGCGAACATTGCTCGCTGAAGTAGAGGCAATAATGAATTCGCGTCCTCTCACGCATATATCCTTAGACAGCAGGGATGACGAGCCTCTAACTCCAGGACATTTTCTGTTAGGGCGTCAGGATATTAGCACCGCCATGGGTGAATTTAATCAAAGCGATCTCTGTAGCCGCAAAGTATGGGTACGTTCACAAGCTCTAGCAGACTCATTTTGGCGACGGTGGAGCAGAGATGTACTCCCGCTTTTAGTAAATAGGCGTAAGTGGACCAAAAGCGAAACACCCCTACAAGTTGGAGAATTAGTATTGTTATTAGATCCGGCGTTGGAACGCGGTCGATGGGCACGCGCGTTAATCAAAAATGTTTATCCTGATAAGCAAGGCGCTGTACGAATTGTCGATGTGATTGCAGATGGAAAGGTCTATCGCCGGTCGATAAATAAATTAGTACGATTAGATCTAACAGCTGCGGCGGGGCCTACCGACGAAAGAGAATCTTGAACAAAGAAAGTAAAAGTGCATGAAATCAATAAGAATCTCATGTAAACAAGTTAGGTCACCCAACAAGAATCCGAGCTGTCAACGTTACATTCCAATTGAGTGGACAGCAAGGATTCCAATTAGATTAGCAGATAAATAATTAGATTAACCGTAGTTAAAATTTAAAATTAAGGATGAACCGGATCGGTTCATCGGGGGAGAATGGATAATATTATAAGCGACGTTGAAGAGTTCATAGAATTGGTTCTCCTTTGAAAATGACTCGTGTCTGTTACAGCTATAAATTACACTTTTAGGCGTATGTTAAGGGGACAATAATTCACTAGAAAGTCGCAAACACTTGTCGTTTTTGTCCATAATATAATAGACTTTCGAGAACGCTCGTCATAAATCGCCTCGCCTCTGACCGTGGGAGGCGGAATTCGGTTGAGGGTTTTTTTTTGTATTATGGTTGGCTGAGCGTTGAAATGCTGACCCTTTTTAAAATATTATTTGTCAACATCTGACAGTGGTTAAAAGTGTTTCACTCGCTCCGGTCGCATCCTTGGCGGCGAGGATTTCCCGTTCTATAGTGTTTATGTTTACAAAGACTCGTATTATAGTGTAAAAGAGTCGGTTTAAGTAGCGTAATTATAGTGTAAAAGACTCGTTAAAGTAACCTAATAGTGTAAGCGGTTGCAATTTTAATGGAATAAACGTCGTCATACGGAAATCGACCTTTATTTTCGTACCTACCGGACAAGTAGTGCAAAAGCCTTGGATTCGTCGGCAGTCGAGCGGCGGTTTCGGTGCTCTAACCTATGGAAATGAACCCCAGTAAAAAATAAAAACTATCGAAACAATACAGTCCAACGTGTTTACCGGGGTTGCTGCGAAAAGCGGCGATAATCGAGGTATTCGCGCATAGATAGTGCGAATATCGCGACCAGTTAATGTCGTACAATTCTCTTTCAATGAGATATAATTTGAGTTTATTTTTAAATTGGGGCATTTTTCCTTTGCGGCATATTTTTTATACTAGAGGGTAGCTTATTGTAGCATAGCCGGAGACAGAGACTTGATAGACTCTTGAGAGACAGGTAGACAGAGAGACATATAAGGGGAAACAATTTAAGTCTCGTATTAAAAACCCGCTGTGTTTATGAAGTAAATATATTACAAAGAATTAAAAACACGGCTGCTGTTACAGAAAGTAAGCAATTGTTTTTATAATTACTTTTATTACTGTTATTTATGAAATATTTGTGTAATGTGCTCAATCAGGCCTTTTATTTGGCACTAAAACGACATATTTATGTTAATTTATTGACATTTGGGCATTTAGATTAGTATTTTTTTTTATATTTGGACAGTTTAGGACCCTGTGACCTTCGGAATGACAAAGATTCTAACAATATCACACATTTCTAAATCGGTTGAAGCATTAGTTAACTTATGGTGGAATAAAAAATCAGGGTTTCATAATTAATATATACTGTTTTTTTCTAGTACAATTGCGTAGTTTTATAATTTTCCGAAATGTTGTATTGGAATAAATTCGTAAGAATTAAAAACGGTTGCTCAAAAGTCGGTAATATTTTGTGGAGTGTAATAATTAAACACTTTGTATAATTTATTTGGCTAAATAAATATTCCTAATATTTCTCATCGTTACTAGTCCTACCGGATCTATTATTGACGGCCGCGAAGAGAAAGAACGGAAAAAACTAAACTGTCAAATGATGAATGTCAACACGCACCGCGTAACAATCTTATTTATATTAAAGATGCCGCTTTCTCCGTATATGAGAGCAAGGGGTCGCCGCACGTACCCTATGACAAACAGAATGACAAAGTGATTCTAACATTACCACAACATTACAACATTATCGGTTCAAACGTTTAGAAGTTATGGTGGAATAAAGGAATGTAAACCATACATAGATGAATCTTAAACACATAACACTCCTTCTTTGGGCAGTCGTGTAAATAGAAGATTACTGAACTCAAAAAATACATATTTTTCTAAACTGTCTCTTCAAGTACTTTATGTACTGTAACTCAAAAGCAATATTTATCTTTATTAACTATTTTGATTTTTTGTATTGTAAACTTCAATGCGTAAAGGATTTATTGTTAGCTTACTTGTTTTCTGTCTGTTTTTTTCTTTTTTTCAATATTTTCAATTCGCGGTAACGTCGTGTATATATATATATATATATATATATATATATATATATATATATATAGTCGCCGTCATACAAACTGATGACCGGCCCCGTACCTGCCATTGAGCGTAGGGACGGTCGCTTGACGATAAAAGATTTATTTAAAAGTCGATATCATTATTATATTTTGTTTGGTTTATTAGTCATATGTTATAACATTAGGTATTTAATTACTAATAGTTTCAAGCACTATAGAAAAGTAGGCAGGTAGACATGCTGTCGGCAAACAAACCACATCATCTCATCATCATCATCATTTTTTATAGTAATGTAGAGAATGGGCCAAAAGGTTGTTGGCGGTTTGATTCCTTAATTTCTCGGAATCTGCTCGTCACGGGGAGGCGGGGCGTATATTGCTAGACGCGTCGTTTCTTGGAAATTTTGTCGCCGTGGAGGATGATGCTAATAATCGACTTAACTTCGTTAATCTGATGCTCGACTTTTTCAACAATTTTTGTAACGTGTTCATTGACAAGGCGAATTTCCATCTTAATGGTCAAGAGGACAAACACAACTGTTTATTCTGGTTAGAGAACAATCTCCATGGTCTGATTCATGGTCTGATCTTTACAGCCTTAAAATAGTCGTGTGTGCTGCAATATCGGCAAAGTGTGTTTTCGGGCCATAATTTTTCGAGGACGCAAGAGGGCGCGCGGTGACGGTGAGAGCCCACAAATGTTGCAGCATGTTAACAGAGTTCGTGGTCCCGACTTTGCAAGAATTTGAAGGCGATACCTCGAGGAGATGGTTCCAACAAGATGGTGCCACATGCTAGGGTGTATATAGACCTGCTGAAGGAAATGTTCCCAGGAAGACTAGTATTAAAAAGAGGGGATATTGAATGGGCCCCACGCAGCCCAGACCTAACTCCATGTATTTTTTTTAATAGGGCGTCCCTAAATCGGAGGTCTATGAAAATATTCCGATAATTTGGAGCAACTCAAAAGAAACATTATAAGGGAAATCAAAATATTCCAAGAATAATGTTTCACCGAGATTTCGACGGTCGAGCAGCCGAGGGTCGTCGTTTAGAATACATTATTTTAAGGACATGAACATTCCAAGATTTATATTTTTCAAAAACTAAAATTAAAGTTTCATATGCATCGTAGTTTTTTTTAATTTCACATTCGAACCGTCAATGCATTTTTGGCCCACCCGTTATATGGTAATGCGAGAGACCACAGCTCGTAAAACCCATATTCATAATCTAGGTTCATACTAGATCGCATTTAATCCTTATAAGCGACCCAATCGGATCAGCGATCATCACTAAACCAA
Organism: Micropterix aruncella; assembly: GCA_944548615.1. Lineage (NCBI taxonomy): Eukaryota > Metazoa > Arthropoda > Insecta > Lepidoptera > Micropterigidae > Micropterix > Micropterix aruncella. The sequence goes on along the minus strand of OX155959.1, from coordinate 26,927,491 downwards.
TTCCTACTAATTTATCGGAAGTCTTACAAGATTCATTTCTGTACAGCCGATACTTGATATCCTTGTTGATCTGTGTGTCTCCATCTATCGCCCGCACTGTGAACTCCCGTTCCAATTTTTCGTCAAACTGTTCAACCGCGAAGATGCTCACCCAGCGAGGAGGCATATTCGGCATGTCTATGACTTGAACCACGATTGTAGCAGAACCGTTATTAGGGAGGGAATCCTGGAAGAAAATGAAATACAATTATTGATCCCATTATCATATTTACCATACATCGTCGCCTTTCTGGCATCATTTAAATTATTCTTGTGTCAAAACTTCATTAAAAGCAGTGGCATCGAACGCGTAATATATTAAAAAGTAGATAGGTACCTAGTATAAAATTACCTACTAACTCAAAAAATTTTGGTGGCAGTAAATTTATCAGTTAATAATAAAATCGGTTGTGTCACCCCAAGACTTTCACGGCAAGTAGGCAAGGACTATTTCATTTGAATATTTCCCCACTCCCTAACCTAAACCCCCCTAACTTAACCTACCCGCCCCCCCCCCCCCACACACACCTATTTACCCCCTCCCCCAATCCTCCCCCAATCCTCCCCCTCCCATCCAACGCTGCTCCCATAACGCTAACCCCTCCAACGCCCCCCCTTCCTTTCCCCTAACCCCCACTCCTTAAACCCGACCCGCCAAAACCTCCTCCCCCCCCCCAACACCACCCCCTCACAACCCTTTTCGCATCCTAAACACTAGGGTATCTATTAAAGCACTCACGCAGATAAGGCAGGATAGGAACCCACTGAAGAAGAAAAATATTTTCGTGCGGAACTTTATACATCCTTAGTACTTGGTCTGTTTTCTTCGAAGTTAAAGCATTCTAGATAAGGCGGAATAGGAACCCACAGAAGAAAAAGAATATTTTCTACCCTCCCTCCCCTCCTCCCCCTCCTCGACAACAAATCAATTTTTTTGTAGTATTTCCGTGGTATTAAAATAGCTACTATCCAATATGGTTCCTTTCTCGGCTCGACGGTATTATTTGATTAAAATATGTCGGATTTATTTTGCGTCGCTTGTATAGGAGATATTTCAAGCAAAATTTAATATTGCGGTTTCGACCTTTCGACCCTACGACGCATCTGTGTACCGAATTGCAAGTCCT
>OX155959.1:26318825-26321325 GCA_944548615.1 Micropterix aruncella | reverse complement strand
TCGTATAATTTTGTTGTGTAGAGTTGTTGATTTTGTGAAAAATTTGTAAATTATGAAACTTATTTTCGTGTTTTAGCCTAATATTGTTTAAATCAATTACAGAACTGCTAACTATTTCACTAGCATATATATAATGCATTGGAGAATACATTTCTATCAAATCAACATAATATATAAGAGACCTTAAATGTTTATCTACCAAAACTTTGTATTCATTGTGTAAAACAAATGTAATCTCCATTGCATAATTAAACCTTAAAGTGTGGAAATTATATTGGATTTCTGGACTTATAGCAGAGAAAGGAAATTTAGGTATTAACCCTTTGGGACATATATGATTATTTAGACATTTTGACAGATATTCTACATGTCCTGTAAATTGTGATGCTTTACGAGAATGATAATTAACCTGATTTAACCAATAATTATATTCGTTCATAGTGATACATGTGATAGCAAAATAAGTAAGTAAAAAGTGTAAAATTGTTTATATTTTGATATTTTAAGGGTGTAAATTTTTTAAAATTATTTTCAATAATATATAAAATTAGATTCATGAAAAGTTACTTATCTGGGGTCCTGGTGGACCAGAAACATTTTACCGATAGTTAATGTCCTCTTTAAATACTTAGGGCAGCAGCACCTGTTTCCGCAATTGATAATTTATGATGTTCTTAGTTATTGCAGCCGAATTACTGTATGCCCTTGGATGTAATAAGTATAGGAGGATGGTTTCTGTAACAGAAATGGATGTTAGTAACTTATTTTAGAAGAAATTATATGATTGAGAATATTTCGACACAAGTCGTATTCATCTCCATGACATTTCTGATAGAACAATTTTTTCAAAATTTAAATTTAAAAAAACTGAACATAGAGAAATGGGTTAATAATATTTTGCAATATCGTTATAATACACTATAACCGACCTTGAAAAACATTATTGATAATGATTTTTAAATGAAAAATATTAATAAGCTTTTAATGAATATGTCTGAACAAATATAATTACTGTATTAATTTTGCCTATTCAGACCGGGACCCTTGCAAGCGCCTAAAATATTTATAAAAGCCAACTCCCAAGATTTAACGTCTCTTTCTTTAGCGTTATCGCCAAGGCACTTAATAATTTTTACTTTAAAACAATTATCAAAAGTTAAATTGTGTGCCTTAGCATGCAATGCTATTGGAAGTTGACTATCATTGCCTACGCTGGCCCTGTGATTATTTAACCTAATGCTAAGAGGTGTAGTTGTTTCCCCAATATAAAATGCATTGCAGGTCTGGCAAAGTAATTGATATACAATATTTTTTGAAATGCAACTACTATTAAAAGGAACTCTGTAACTATTAGGAGTGTTAGGACTAGTAAAATAAATGCTTCGATCTAATAAAGGACATGTTTTACAACGTGATCGACCACAAGGCTGTAGGCCAAAATTTTTGTTATTACTAAGATAATTTCGATTAGTTTTATTAAGTATTGATTTTAAATTAGGAGGTTTTCGAAATGATAAAATTGGTGGTATATCTAATAAACCTTTGGTTGATGGGTCGTTAGCTATAATAGGGAATAAATCTGCTAAAATAGGTCGCAGTTTCTCAGTGCCAGGAAAATAAGTAGTACTCAGAAAGATTTTATTTTGATTTAAATTTGAAACCAATTTAGGTTTAGGTGAAAATTTTGTTTCGGAATTTATTATATTTTTATCTAACAAAGAGGCAGGATAATTTCTTTCTATTAGTGATTTTTTAAGATTGGAAAGGTACTTATCTAAATTTTCTTTATTATTAATTAAACGGTGTCCGCGAATTGACATTGAATATGGAATTGACTTTTTGGTATGAAAGGGATGACAGCTATCGAAATGTAGGTATTGCTCTTTGTTTGTAGGTTTTATATGAATTGCAGTTTTAATGGTGCCTTCGGATAGAGTTAGATCAACGTCTAAGAATGTAATTTGATTTTCTGATATAGTGTATGTAAAATCTAAGGGTCCGAAATTATTTAAATCTGTAAGGAAGTCAGTGAGTGTGTCATGTCCATGTGGCCAAAACAGTATAATATCATCAATAAACCTATACCACATTAGTGGTTGTAAATTTTGAGTAAGAAGAAAATTATTTTCTAATAACCCCATGAAAAGATTCGCATAAGAAGGGGCCATTCTTGTTCCCATTGCTGTACCTTTAATTTGGAGATAAAATTCATCTTCAAAAGAAAAAGCATTCTTAGTGAGGACGAATTCAGCCAACTTACAAAGAAAATTTGTAGAAGGAATTTGGGGGCTGGGCCTTTGATTAAGGTAATGGGAAATCGCTTCTAAGCCTAAATCATGGGGAATATTAGTATAAAGAGAGACAGCGTCAATTGTAACAAGTAATAAGTTGTCAGTCTTAGGAATTGTGGTATTTTTTAGAATCTCGATAAAATGGTAACTATCTTTAATGTGTGACTTGAGATTTTTTACAAATGGCTGTAGAAAGTAATCGACAAAAG
>OX155959.1:26276325-26316325 GCA_944548615.1 Micropterix aruncella | reverse complement strand
AATGGTGGGGCACTTTCTGTGCCCACAAAGAGTTAACTATACATTTTCTTTTATCCCATTTTTTTTAATTTGTCATACTCTATATAGGTTAAGTTATGTAGCATCGACACTCAAATAATGTTAATACAATAGTATAGGTTAGCTTTAAAATATTGCCTGCAGGCAGTAAGCTCGCCTTTTGTCTAAAAAATAAAGCGTTTTATAATTAATATTATTGTTATAAATAAATACACGTCTAATGGGAAGTCACTATTTGCCTGCGACGGGTGGATATGTAATTAAACTTCTTCAGGGTATAAACAAAGCGAATACACGCGTTTTGAACCCTTTTTAGCTTATCGAGTTGTTCTTCATTCGCGTCGCCACGTAAGCGTGGTTAGTTATGGGTAAACAAAAATATTGTATCATTTGGCGTTTGATACTAAGAGGTAGGAGTTTCTGAAGTCGTTTAAGAGAATGGAGATTTACAAAGAAATTAATTGAGGATGCCAAGATAATTTTTCTTCAACGAGAAGGCCTAGGTCTTTTACAGTACTGTTGTAAGGGCCAACAACTTTATTGATATTAATAGGTTTTGAATAAATCAAAATAAAATTAAATGTATCCAACCACGAAAATTTCGAAAAGAAAGTCGATTACTATCGAATGACGATTATATCGATTATTCCCTTTTATTTTGTGAGCAGGGTTTTATGCATCCATCTGTCATTAACGTGATTTATTATCACTATTTTTTTATTTGTTAAAATTTTTTTTTTTACATGTGAATTCCTATATCTACCTGATGCCTTTATCAGATCATATCAGTGGTAAATAAATGCATGCATGTGTATGTTTGTTTTTCAAATTTTTAATTTCTTATGTTTTTGTAAAAAAACATTCGTTCTTTGCTTCCTTTCAGAGTACATTTCTTTTTGAATATTTAAAGCATGAATAAACATACTTTTTGAATGTTTATACATTTCTTTTTGAATATTCTTTTTGAATGTTTGAGCCTTTCTTTTTGAATGTTTGTATTTTTTACTGTTGTAAGTTAACTTTTGATATTCTTCTATTTAGAATAGACCTATGACATATAATTATGGTTTGTAAAATGGGCACCTACTGTTTCCTTTTTCTTTCGCGAGCAAGGTCCTATGTATTTATTTGCCTTTAGTGTGATTGAATATCACCAATTTATATATTTTTTTAAATTGTTTTGTGTAAATATGTCTGCCCGACGCCTTTCTATCCCTAACCTTACCCATACGCCCTTCCCCTTCGATGAACTGAGTTACACCGACTTAAATAATGTATTACTAGGGGATGACACGACCTTGCTAGGAAACACTTCCACAATGGATACGAGTAATACTTCCTCAAGATCAACCGACTAAATTCTACGTGACACACTTTCTTACAATAAACATTCTTTAAATATATTTCATTTGAACGCGCAAAGCATTCCGGCTCATTTTAGTGAATTTTATGCTCTTTTTTCAAATCAAACTGTAGCTTGTATGATTAGCGAATCATGGTTGAAACCGTCTTTACCATCGTCTCTATACAATATACCCGGTTATAACCTAAATCGCAATGATCAGACAGCTCGCAGAGGTGGATGAGTCGCTATCTACCTAAAAGACCACTTTTCGTACGATGTAATTTGCAAGTCATCCGTCGGTAGCAGCCCTGCCCCCGAATATTTATTAATTTGCCTTACTATGAAAGATACGAGTATTCTCCTTAGAGTATTTTACATTGCACCGGATAACAACAATTATTTTGACGAATTAGAAAATGTTCTACACGAATATCTGACAAAATCATAGATCCTCAAAACTAACAAGGTCCTCTTTAAATCTTTCTTTACTTCCGCTGCAGGATACACACCACAGCGGAACTCCCACACTTAGCTCGATATGATAATTTATTTATTTATTTTTAGGAAAACCAACAGCTAATTATAATTAAACAAAAAGACGGAGTAAGATAAAAGAGAGCCAAGGTTTTCACGTTTAAGTAACGTTGTAGAAACATATGTGACAATTAAAGCTATTGATTACAAAATACATCAAAAATTATTTAACAATTAATGCTAAAGAAATTACGGTTCAGCCGCTGCCTAGCTGAGTTAATACTCGTACAGAATAGATCAAAGTCAAAGCGTTTAATCAAGTCATTGAAATTGTCACTTGTTTGCCACAAAAATGCATTTTGCCTATAGTTGGTACCAACATGAGGAACATGAAGAGCAGGGTTAAATCTATTGAGTTTTGAAGGAATACGGAGATTAATTTTATTTAGTAAGTCAGGACAGTTAATGTTATTGGAGGTGATTTTTAGCAAAAAGGTTTAAGTCCGCGGTTTCACGCCGCTTAATCAAGGGGAGGATATGAAATTTCTTGCATAAATTAAAATAGTTAGATGATCTGTATGGGATTTTCAGACGGAAGCAGAGATATTTAACGAATTTCATTTGAATGGGCTCGATTCTATCTATATATTTATCATCTCGTAATGATATCTAATCCCTGACTCATCAACTTCCATGGACAATTGACAATCGGCGGTTTCTCAAACTACGACGTTCTATTTGCTTCTTATAAAATCCATTGCTGTAAAGTACCCCGTAGGTTAATTAAATTCAGGGATTTTCGGCGCTTAGACTACGAAGCTTTCTGTCGCGACGCCTGGGAACTTGACTGGCAGGATGTTTTCCAGAGCCCTACCATCGACGAGAAACTTGGTCTCTAATACGAAGATTATCAGGCTTTACGACAAGCATGCCCTTCTAAAAATTGCTAAAGTACGACATCAATCAGCTCCCTGGTTCAACGATTCTATCCGGCAATATATGCTGAAGCGCGATAGAGCCAAATCTAAGTTCAAGCATTATCCCTCAGCTGACAACTGGGAATCTTAACGCACGTTAAGGAATCGTTGTAACCAGCTATGCCGTAACGCCAAAAAATGCTACATTTTCGTTTCGCTTGCAAATTGTACTCCCAAAGAAATGTGGAAAGTGCTGAACCAGCTTGGAATTGGTAAATATAAATGACCCGTAGATCCCAATGTAGATATAGACGTTCTTAATAACCGCTTCTGAAAGTCACCGGTTCTACTAGATAATATAGCAAAGTCCCGTGCTACCACCCATATTACCAATTCTTATGTGTCAGTCAATCCGTGTAAATTTCACTTTGTTCCAGCTACTGTTGAAACGGTTTTACTAAAATTAAACCGGATAAAATCGAAGGCCGTGGGAATGGATGGTCTCAGTGTAGATATGCTCAAATGTATCATCCAATGTATTCTTCCAGTCGTTACCCACATAATAAACTCCTCAATGGAATTTGGATCATACCCAGCTCCTTGGAAAAATGCGTACGTTATGGCCCTTCCTAAAATGTCAAATCCTGTTAGACCAAATGATTTCAGGCCAATATCTATTCTCCCTGCTCTTTCAAAAGTGTTGGAACATATAATGTTCTCTCAGCTATCAGATTACCTTTCTGAATTCAATATGTTTAATCCCTATCAGTCCGGTTTCCGTCCCGGCCATAGCACTACCTCTGCCTTTGTCAAAGTAACTGACGACGCACGGAAAGCTATGGACCAGAGACAACTTACTTTGCTTGTTTTCTTAGACTATAGCACCGCCTTTAACTCTCGACTTCGACTTGCTTGTTGCACGGCTACAAACTCTCAACTGTTCGCAAACAGTTATCAATTGGTTCAGCTCCTATCTCAGAGACAGACAACAGCGTATAAAAGTAGACGATCGGTCATCCGAATGGGTTAATCTAACAGCTGGAGTTCCACAAGGTGCAGTTCTGTCCCCGCTTCTTTTCTCATTTTTTATAAATCGTATCTCCAACCAAGTTCGTGGACATACTCACCTGTATGCAGATGATGTTCAAATATATAATCATTTCTCTCCCGGAAACACCAATGCCTCGATCGCCATCATGAACTCAGATCTTCAGGCCATTTGTGAATAATGTGCGCTGATGGGTCTACTAATCAACCCTTTGATTTTTTTATTTTTTTTTGTTAAAAACATACAGCATAAAAAATAACGTAAAGCATATACCAGTAGTAAAGCCAATTATTTTTAAATTATTTGCTATATAAGGATTACAAAATATGCTAAGCAATACAATACAAAGAAAACCAAAAAGAATTTTAAACTAACAGTTAAAATCGCTATGTGCGAGTGTATGGGTGTTGGTGTGTGTTTGTGTGATGGAGAGAGTGTATGTGTGTGTGTGTGTGTTTGTATGTGTGTGCGTGTATGTATGTGTGTGTGGGTGTGTGTATCTGTAGTGCGAATGTCCTTGTGAGTGCTTCTATGTGCATGCTAATTCAATCCGATCTGATAATCAGCTTTTCACGTACCTCCTTAACAAAGGATCGACTATTTTGATGGTTAAATATGTCAATAGTGAGCGCGTGCGAGTCGGGAAGGCGCTCGTATGCTCACCCTACTCAGGAGGTATGGACTGTCCAACCCAGTATGAACAATTTTATGTAGAAACGACATATCTGATACTACTCGCCGGCCCTCTAATGTCTCTAAACCATAGCGTTGCAGACCTTCAGCGTACGACAAGCCGTTGGAAAATAAGCGGAAATTTAGATAACGTATAAATCGTTTTCGAATACGCTCAATCCTCAGCTTGTATGTAGCATACTGCGGAGACCAAATACTAGAAGCAAATTCAAGCAAGCTGCGTACGTATGCAACATAAACCGTCTTCAAAGAATGAGTGTTTTTAAGAGGTCTACAAACTCTCATAATGAAACCTAGGGTGATGTAAGCCCTGTTGACGACTGAATCAATGTGCTTATCCATTAAAAGCTTGCGATCTAAGATGACTCCTAGATCACGCCCTCGATCTATTTCCAGCATTTCATCATAGCCAATTGTATATTTAAAGTTAATCATATTGACATTTCGCGAAAATGAGATTTTAACGCACTTAGCTACATTTAAAGAAAGTTTACGCTGTTCGCAAAAACGAGTGAAACGATTCATATCTTCCTGGATCAGTTGACAGTCGCCATGGTTCTTCACTCCCAGGAAGATTTTCAAATCATCTGCGTAAAGGAGATAGTCGCAGTGATTAAAGCAAATACCGATGTCGTTAATATAAACATTAAAAAGCAAAGGCCCTAAATGGGATCCCTGTGGAACACCAGACTCAATGCCAAAAAAACTAGATCTAAATCCACCAACGACAACGGCCTGCCTTCGCTTGAATACGTAGGATGCTATCCACCTTAACAGATCTCCATGTATGCCCATAGACGACAGACGAGTTATTAGCTCAACATGATTGACACGATCAAAGGCCTTTGAGAAGTCAGTACATATCTCGTCCACCTGAATACGCCGATCCATACGTCCCAACGTATAGTCAATAAAATAAGCGAGGTTTGTAACAACCGACCGATTTTTAAGAAACCCGTGTTGGTGCACTGTGAACGAGCTAGCGAGAGCTTGATTAGCTGGTCGTAAACAACCTTTTCCAAGAGCTTGCTAAAAACTGGCAATATTGAAATAGGCCTATAGTTTTCTACGCAATTTTTGGCGCCTCCTTTATGTACCGGTACGACGATGGCTTCTTTCCAAGCAGAAGGAAATACGCCCTCATTTATATAGCGTCGAAAGAGCAATGTTAGTGGCCGGGAAAGTTCCTTCGCACAGTTGATGGCAAAAATAGGTGGTATATCATCGCTACCAGGTCCTTTATTGCGATCTAAATTCATAAGATGCTTTATTCGATGATTTGATACTTGAGATTCGATGATTTGGATATTACTTAAACCACAAATTGTATCTGGATTGTCACTAACCGGCGTTATATTGACAGGTTGCCCGGTGATGTATGTCGATTTAAAATAATCGGCAAAGCTTTCGCTAATCGCATGGTCTTCCGTTGCAAAGACACCGTTGAGTTTCATACGGCTAGGCAGAGCGTGATATTTTTTAATACCCTTTACATATGCCCAAAATTGCTTTGGATTCTTGGTTATACTATTCTCGCTGTTTGCAATATAAGAGTGATAACATGTTTTCTGCATGCATTTCTGTCGCGATCGTAGCAAGAAAAATTCATCATAATCGAGCGGATTCCCGTATCGCCTCCACTTTCGGTGGTATTTAATCTTCTCTTTTATAATATTAATTAGCGTTGGCGAGAACCACTTTGGATATTTACTAGATATCACTTTTTGCCTCGGAACATGCAAATCGATCCCTGCGCCAATCGTAGCATAGAATACATTAATTGCGTTGTCTAAATTATCTGTCAGTAAAACATTGTCCCAGTCGATAAGTGATAAATAGTAATTGAGAGATGGATAATCCGCATTTGAGAAATTATTTCGAGAGATAGCTGGAGTTATAATAGGTTTGTATATAAGGTTCGGAACGAAATGTCAAATGACGGGTGATGAGCATCTTCTTTCACCAAAGGATTTAAGGCTCGTTCAATTTCTATGTCAAAATTCGCAAGAGCTAAGTCCAAGATTCTATTTGTTGCATTTGCTATACGGTCGATCATGAAATCCCAGGTTATACTCATTGGAGGTCGTAAATTGCTCTCCAGAGTAAATGTAAAATCCCTTCCGCTTTTAAAACTGAACGATATCACCATACCATTGTCGTGAAAGTGAAAGATCTTGGTCTAATTATCGATGAACATTTCTCCTGGCAACCACACGTGGACGACGTAAGTCGTAAAATATTTGCTAGTTTTCACCCTCTACAAACGCTCAGAAGATTTCTTCCTACGGACACAAAAAAATCTCTTGCACAGTCTCTTCTCTTACCTTTCCTTGACTATGCAGATGTGGCTTATCTCGATTTATCAGAGGAACTGCTCAACAAACTTAAACGTTTGCAAAATGTATGCATACGATTCATCTTCGGTCTACGTAAGTATGATCACGTGTCCAAATATAGGGCACAGTTAAAGTGGTTGCCAGTACGCCAAAGAAGAAATGTTCATATACTTGCTCTCCTATATCGTGTACTCTCCCAATTAACACCATCCTATCTCCACGAGCTTTTTGAACCACTAAGTTACCACGGTCTCGTACTTCGGTCAGCCTCTGACAGTTTACTAAAAATTCCTAGTCGTAATAGTGATTTCTATTCCTATTCTTTCTGTGTCCATGGTGCAAGACTCTGGAACGATCTCCTAGCAAACATACGAAACTCGCCTTCTTTACCATCGTTTAAGACTCGCCTTAAGGATTACTACCTTTCTAAGAAGTAACCAGTTCTTCCCTTTCTCTCCTCTTTCTCTCCCAATTTCCTCTCCTCGGGCATAATTAGTTTTAAATTCTTCCGCTTGTCTGTATGTTAAGCAGACGGTCTTTATGTTATGTAATAATCTTTATTTTCACAATGAGCGCATGTACCACTGTGTTTAGGTTAGTTGTAAGATATTTCCATATGACAATAAGCTCGCCTTTTTGTATAATAATTAACGGCAAATAAAGAGTTTATTATTATTATTATTATTATTATAATTTCTGCCACAGCATACCGAGAAAAAAATAATATGTATACTTAGAAAATATTTTTTTTTTCAGTTACTAAAAGTACAGTTTAAAAGTGCAAGCGCACTCGAGTTCTTTAAGAAAATTGTTATAGACACGATTTCTCACAGGGAAAAAAACAACATAAAAGCTACCGATTTTCTAGACATGATTATCGATATGAAAAAAGGTATATATAACTTAAGATTTTAATTTTAAAAGTCTACAATTGTTTTTTTTATAAATCTCCACAATGTTTTATTTTTTTAAGGAAAATTTCGACGGAGGTTCACTGAAATAAAAACAGAAAACAACATCATATCTGATGATTGGGATCAAATAACTGATGAAAATAACAACGTAAAGAAAACTAGTAAGCCACTCAATTATTTTGAAGTATTTTATTGCAACCTAGATTAATTAGTCATTATTTAATTCCGATAATTTGGATGATAGCAGTTTTAAAGTTATGTATATTTTTAATTTCACAGGTTGGTCAGAATTGGACATTACTGTTCAAGCGATGTCTTTTATGATAGCCGGTTTGGACACTAGTTCAGGAAACACAGAATTCGTTTTCTTTGAACTCGCTCAGAATCCTGATGTGCAAAAAAGATTGCAGAATGAAATAGACGAGGCTATTGCTACACATGGAGAAATCACCTATGATGTTATTCAAGGAATGGTCTACCTCAATATGGTAATATCAGGTAATAACCATATATGATCCGTTTTGCGTAGCTTGTCCCTTTTATGTTGTATAAATAAATAATTAGCAGTGTTTCCTAAAAATGCATATTTGTTACATTCAATAAATGGCTTTCTAATACTGGGAGACCCTGCTGTCATATACCTGCGCGCGCGTCGACTCCCGTCAGTTTGTAATATACTGGCTATGTCAGAGCAAACGGCTTTTCTCCATCGATATATAAGGCCTAGATATGCTCTTAGGTACAAATAAGTTGGGTCATATCCGTTGCGCGTAAAAATATGTGACAGAGATGGAGAGAGCAACATTAAAAGTATGTGAGAGAATAGCATGGCAATATTCGTCCCAGGATAATTCAAATACGAACACACCGCGAAGTACTGGTGGAACAACTACTGGCGACTATCCGTATTGTTATTGAAGTGGTCATTATTGCGCGCGAAAGGCCTATCTAGGCTCTTATACATCAATGCTTCTCTATGCTTCGCCGGCTCTTACCAGTTAATGCGGGAGAACAAGTAAATCGTTAGCAAAACAGTAATTCCAGTAACTAAATTTTTAATGTGCATCTTATAAAACTACATATATTAAGGCAAATAAAATACAAAAATTAAGAAGTGTGTAGCAGCACAAGATGATGATAAATAATACAGTCATATAACAAACAGCGATGTTATCGCATCGGATGCCCCGCATTCCCTTCACTACCCGCAGTTGAACACTGTTCAGCCACAGTCTATATTCCGCGCCCGCTGCGTCCGCGCAAGCATTGCAACGGCTGCACTTTTTATGTACTCGTGGCCGCGCTCTCATATACTGTGTACTTAATCAAAGGATTACAATAAATTCAGTGTTTGATCAAATTGTGGACTTTTCACTTGGAACAATGAACACTTATGGAGTCAGAACACATACAGACAACGAGTGTAATTTATTTAGGGGCCATTCGTTCGTCTCATCAACAGCTGCATCAATCCTTTTCGGTGCAGCCAACAGCCCTTAACCCCTTGAGTATGATACGACCAAATCTGGTTCTGAAACAATTATCCGTTGAGTATGATACGACCAGATCTGGTTCCGCGTTTTTTTCACTTCTTTGACGTTCTCATATTTATTCATAATTATCTAATTGTTTTACAAAATGATATTTCAATATTCTATATTCGAAATTTCAATGCAATCATTGTGCAGTTGTTCTTTTTATGATTGGTGTAGTAGTTTCGTAGTTATAGTACTTTAAGGTCGATGTCGCTGAAAATCCTGCAAAAGAGACAGATGCATCCATGAAAATACCCATTTACTCCAAGGGTTAAGCTGATGCCCACCGACGCTCAAACTGAATATATCAACATTCAAAGTGATAAAGCCACCATCAAAACGTAAGTGACTTTCTTTATACAAAAATCATCGTAAAAAGTTCGCCATCGAACAAAGGACATTATAATCATTGCTCGCGAACCACGCCACGCCGCATGCATTACTCACAATATCGCTGACGCGCCGCATTGGACCAATTCTAAAAAACGCGCTTATCGCATATGCCAAGCGCCGAAGCGCAGTCGAAGCGCATAGCAACCGCCATAGCAACGAGGCAGCGAGCGCGCGGGCAACGCTCTGAACTCTTATCGCACTCGGCGACGACGCCAGACTACAACCGTTGACCCACATTTCAACGCGACCGACATAATATTTTTTCTTATCACTCACAGTGCAATAATATTTCGCGGCTGACACACTGCACGCGGCGACGAAATAAAGACCCGATTACAGTACACTAATATTTTCACAAAATATATTATATTTTTTAAAACACAAAAATATTTTTAATATGGTGACAAATAAGCGAATGCACAACCAGATGGGCAACAAACGACCAATATTGTAGCAACAAATTCCCCAGATACATCTGGAAACCTTTCAGCCATGTCTGTGTCTCAGCGAATTCCAGAACTATAGTCGAACAAGGCCTTAAAACTGTGGTTCATTTAATTCGATGCAGTCGTCGCGCCACTCAAGCAGAGCAACGAAGCTCAATACCAAATGGTAATAGCTAAACTGAGCCTTGAAGACCTTCAGCAGGTAAACGACATCTCAAGACGTAATCCACCCGCTGAACATAAATATAACGCTTTAAAGAATAGACTGATCAAAGTGTAGGTCAATTCAGAGCAGATCCCAACAACTACTTGAAAACATGGAGTTAGGAGACAACAAACCTTCACACATGCTAAGGAAAATGAGAAAACTGGCAGGTGATAAGATCAGTGATCAGGCGGTGAAATTTCTGTGGGGTAGCCATCATTCCAAATCAATAAGAACAGTTTTAGCCATCCACGAAAACATTGATTTGGCAGAGCTAGCAACAATGGCCGATTGCATGATCGAGAACACAACATCCATCGAACAAATCGACGAAATAAAAACGTTAAGATCACCAGCACACTCTTCAGATAAAACTATTCAGGATATTCATAACCTGGTCACGGAACTAGCCAATAAGCTAGAGCAGCTGACCACGGATGTACAAGGAAACCGCCATATATCACGACGAGACAGCAGTAACCAAGAACGATCTTACACACCACGAGCTCGATCAACATCTTTCAAACGATTCACGCCGAAAGCTGATGGTCTGTGCTACTACCACAACAACTTCAAGAAGCAGGCGCTGAAATGCAGTGAACCCTGCGCTTGGAAGCCAAAGGAAGACAAACGTAATAAAGAAAAAAACTAATTATTTTCGGTTCAACGGAGGCAACAACTGACAGTCGTAACAAACGCCTTACAATTTATGATAAGACAAACAATTAAAGTTTCTTATCGATACTGGCGCCCGGATATCTGTATTTCCAAAACATGAAAATAGTATTAAAAACGACACACACGTAAGACTCTACGCAGCAATTGAATCCGAAATCAAACTTACGGAGAACGGACTCTATGCCTACGACGCCCTTACATATGAAAATTCGTAGAGGCAGAGGTAGGATCGCCCATTCGAGGAGCCGATTTTTTGGAACATCACCACCTACTTGTCGATTTACGAAAAAACGTGTCATCGATGGAGATACCAACCTATCGACAAAAACAACAATCGAAACAATCGAAAAACAACTCCGATTCACCAATAATTAAAATGGTTAACAAGTGTCAACCATTCGCAGAGGTCCTCAACGAATTTCCGAGCGTCACGCAAACAACAACACTTCAACCATGCAGAGGTGAAGCATGATGTGCAACCTTTTATTGAAACAACAGGTCCGCTAGTCTACTTCAAGGTACGAGCCTTACCACCGGACAAATATAAACGTGTCAAGAAGCAACTTGAACAACTTGTCGAATAAGCGGTATGCAGGCAATCGAACTCAAGCTGGTTCTCTGGACTACACTTAGTACCCGAGAAAAATGAGAAACTACGACTGTGTGGCGACTACAGAAAACTGAATTCAATCAGTCTGGCTGATCGATACCCAATCCCTCGTATTCAGGACTTCACATACACCCTTCATGGAAAAAAGTACTTTTCTAAATTGAACCTAGTACGCGCATATAACACCGTGCCCATAAGAGAGGAGGATATTTGTAAAACTGCAATTATAACACCGTTCGGACTGTATGAATTTGTGCGATGTTGCTACCCACTCCGCAACGCAGGTCAAACCTTCCAACGTTTTATGGACTCAGTCTTTCAAGGACTCGATAACACGTTTTGTTACATAGACATCTTGATCGCCAACGACACTGAAGAGACACACAAAAACTGTTTTCAGTCAACAAAAACTGGAATATCTCGGCAACGAAGTCTCATAAGAAGGCATCAGGCCACTCGAAGACAAAGTTGAGGTAATTGCGAACTACAAACGTCCTGAAATAATTCATCAATTACGCCAATTTCAGGGATGATGAACTACTATCGTAATTGCATCCCTAACACGGCGAAAGCTCAATATCACCTAAATAAATGCCTCATCGGTGCTAAGAAGAACGATAAACTTATCATCAAGTATAGCGCAGAGGCGAACCTCGCTTTTGAACAGTATAAGCCATCCATTAGAGATGCTTTCACGCTCGCCTTTCCAGATATCAACGCTGAAGTTATGCTTATGAGGGAAGCCTCTGATTTTTCAGTCGGCGCGGCGCTACAATAAAAACAGATAAAGGCATTCAACCAATTGTATTTTTTCAAAAGGATTAACCGATACACAAAAACGCTATAGGATATACGATAGATAATTACTGGCTGTATGTATATCAGGTCGTAAAGCATTATAAACATATCATCTAAGGTCGAAACGTCACTATTTATACTGAACATCGTCCTTTGATATAAGACTTTTAAAAAGAACGCGAATTCCAAGAGAGAAACTCCAAGACGAATTCGACAGCTATCGTACATAGCCCAATTTTGCACAGAAATCATACATTTACCAGGTAATGAAAACCCGGCAGCCGATTTCTTATCACGAATTGAGACGATCAACTGCCCTAAGCCACTGAATTATCAAGCACTGGCGAAAGATCAGCAAAACGACGAGGAAATTACACTATTTTCACATGAGATTAGGTACATTCGAAAATTATTTTTCCCTGGTCCTCAAACACCGATAACACGTTTTGATAAGAAATGCGGCACCTCGGATGACAGAATACGCCGTTCTTAACGAAAAGATTCCGTGGACAAGCATTCCACCTCATCTATGACGTAACACACCCAGGCATCCGAACAACAAGGAACCTGATGCGTGACCGCTTTTTCTGGCCCAACATGCTAACTGACATTCAACAATGGGCAAGAAACTGCGTTGCGTGCCAAAACGCAAAAGTAATCAGGCACACGCGCACACGTTTAGGAACTTCGAGGACACAGGACGATTCGACCATATACACATCGATTACGTCGGCCCATTGTCAACCTCGTAAGGATGCAGATACCTCATGGCAATAATATATAGAACAACCTTATGTCCTGAAGCAATACCCGTTGAAGACATGACATCAGAAACTGCAGCACGAACATTTTACAACTCGTGGATTTGCAGATTCGGCTGTCCCAAAACCTTCACGATCGATCGAGGCCGTAACTTCGAATCTGAACTTTTCTCGAAGTTATCCAAGCTCATGGGTATCCAGAAAACTCATATGAGGTCTTATCATCGCCAATGCAACGAAAAGGTGGAGAGACTTTATCGAACATTGAAAGAAGCCATCATGGCGAGAGGTCACTCAACCGACTGGAGTGAAGAATTACCATCAGTTCTAATGGGTTTACGAGCACCTTTACGTACAGATACCAATACAAGCGCAGCACAGCTGACATACGGCACAACGCTTAGGCTCTCAAGAGAATTTTTTGAACAATCGAAAGTGTCAACAATCGACAGGGATTTTGTTGATAAATTTAAAGAACATATACAACACTTGGCAGCTAAACCAAAAAGGAGTAACCAACAAACGCACGTCTTTATTCATCCAGAACTTCTAAAATACAGTCACGTTTTTGTCAGAATAGACAGCGTAAAGAAACCTTAGACTTCTCCATTTGAAGGTCCATTCGAAGTTCTGAAAAGACGCGACAAATATTTTACAATTATGCTACATTTAGCATGCTATTCTTTGCCATTGCAAAGAATAAAACATTTTGTTCGATCGGCTGAAGCCAGCATTTTTATGCAGCGACAAAGACGAAGCATCAAATACACCACCTAAAGACAACACAGAAGCATTGCGAGAACCAGTCAACGAAAACACAACGCTAACACAAATAACGGTACAAAGGTCGCGGAGCGGACGCACAATAAAACCGACTGTCCGCTTCGCAGAAATTAGTACCATGCAATACTTCGACGCCAACAAGAAAACAGGAGTCGTCAATAAGACAAAACACACAAACTGACGACAGTCACCATCAGGGTTCCATCGACATACCAACTAGAAACCAACAGCAAGAAGCCATGGGTTCGAATTCTTCTTCGGCCGTAGCAGCTGCGTCGATTTCCGCTATCATGATCATCACCATCGCAGTAGGAATGACAGTAGCCATCGCCTATTACGTATCGAAGAAATGTGAAGGAATAACTGAGAGCTGGATGCGAAAACATATTTTTAACAAGTATTCTCACCACCGGAAGCGAACCTCGGAAACCTAGACCAGAGAATTCCACCGCTACAAGTGTAGTGACGTGAAAGTTTCAAACAACGCTGAAGCTCAAGGTCAGCGGAACTACAGTGAAAATTAAAAAAAAAACGTCGATCGAATTCTTATATTATGTAATAATATTTTTTACCTTGTCCATTTTACAATGTTTCTGAACATTTGTATTTTTTAACACCATCATTTTTCCGCATAAAAAACGTATTTTAATGTTTCCATTTATCTTAACTTTTTTACATTTTCATTTTTACAATTTTACAATGTTTTATACATTAGCGATAATTGCCATAACATATTATGTAAAAAAATATTTTAATATCCTAACGAAAATCATGCATTTTCTGGGGAAGGAGTAATTGTAGCGGCACAAAATAATGATAAATAATTTAGTCATAAAACAAACAGCGACGTTATTGCAACGGGTGCACCGCATTACTTCGCTCCCCGCAGTTGGACACAGTCGATATTCCGCGCCCGCTGCGTCCGCGCACGCATTGCAACATTTGCACAATTTTATGTACGGCATGGCCGCGCTCTCATATACTGTGTACTTACAAAGGATTACAATAAATTCAGTTTTTGATCATATTGTGGACTTTTCACTTGGAACAATGAACACTTATGAAGTCAGAACGCATACAGACAACGAGTGTAATTTATTTAGGGGCTATTCGTTCGTCTCATCAACAACTGCATCAACAATTTTCGGTGCAGCCAACAGCCCTTAAAAGTGCATAAAATTATCACAACGTACCTATTCCTTATTAAATATTTCATTAAAGTAAACATTATTAGATAGCAAAAAAAATGTTAATTTTAAAAAGTCTTTCATCTTTTCTTGTTTAGATGATTTCTATCTATAATTATAAAGTATTTTATATATTAAATAACATTCTTCTCAGCCTCACTAATTTTATTGAAAAAAACAAAAAATATTTTTTTTTTCATAAGCTATATATTATGCCTACTAAAATTGGTACCAACATGGCGAGTAGCTCTGTATCTTAATCTTCAACCGATTCTCCTTCAACTTTATTTAGCATAAATTTTACTTTTCCGGCAGAGGGAAGGTATTGTGATATATACATTTTGAACAGCGTACCGGGGTTGTCACGCTTATTTTTCTGCGTCCGGTTGGAATAAGCTCGGGAAATCCCAAGGGAAATCGCAAAGGGCTCCCTAGACGATCCACATTGCTTGTCAAGCGTTTACGTGCTTGAAAAGCAATGCTTGGAGTGGCTTAATGACTCATTAGTAATGCTTGTCAAGCAATTATACACTTCTTTGCCGGAACAGTGCCGCGAAAAAAAATCGCAGTCTTGTTAAGTAGTTTTGGCCGTTTTTTTTTCATTCAGCTCAGTAGGATTAAGCATTCGCGCGTTATCGTAAAGGAATCGTGGACATTTGGTATGCAGGCATCATTTGGTCATGGCAAGAGTTACATCTATCTAAGAATTAATTCCATCTATATAAGGAATTAATTCCATCCATATAAGGAATTAAATTTTGGTTAAAATACTTTATATACAAGCACGACAGGAATAATATCTAAATGCCTCCTTATATTTTAATAAAATATTAACGTCATCTGTTGGCGGGTCAGGAAAGCAAAAACATTAAAATTGAGGTTTTTACCAAAATCATGCAAACATATGAAATACGATTCAGTTTCCTACTAACTTTATATTTTATTTTTTTAGAAACAATGAGAAAATATGGAACATTTTCTGAGAGAATCTGCGAGAAAGATATCAATTTGGGACCGGTGAGACCTGGTGGAAAATCCTATACGGTAAATACGAAAACAATAATTATCAGTATATAGTGGGCCCGATTGAGTTTCTTTGCAAACTAAAACTGAAGTTAGCGAAATATGAAACGAACGATAAAAACTGTCCATAAAAACTACCTGTCGAACTTATACTCGTCCGAATAAATTTAAACACATTTCGTGCGGGGTTAGATTCAGATGCTTTGGTAGGTAGTTTTAATGCGAACAAGTGACAACCGTTCATTTCACATTCCGCTCTAACGTATTGCCCTGTCTCGTTCAAACGAACTAATTTCCGATTTTAGTTTACGAAGAAACGCAATCGAGTCCATATCACAGTTCATGGAGTCATGTGAATTTTATGATGGTATTTTAAATCTACGCAATGTGACATTCTAGTTTATCCCAGATGTCTTGAACTCAATACTATAATTTGCAAAATTTTACCATATAATATAGAGTCTTGGGAAAAGTCTCAAAGGCTCCCTAGACGATAAAAGTAGCTTGTCAAGCGCTGACTTGCTTGACGTGGCTTAGAAACACATTAACTTGATTGTCAAGCATTTATACAATCATTTGCCGTCACAGCGCTTACGCGTCGCACGCTGGAAAAAAATCGTGTGCTTGTCAAGTAGTTTTGACCACCTGAGGAGCAGCAAGCATGCTTATCAAACTGTTTTTCATTTGCTACCCATTTTCATATATTTCGGATTGAAATACTGTTGCATATATTCTTAGATAGATGTAACTTATAGAACTATACATTGCATATATTTCTTCTATACAAATGTAGACATATCTTCTTCATATTGTTCGATATCCTTCAGAGGTTTGCCATTGATGCACAAAAGGTTGGTGACGACTGAACAGATTTGAATAGAAGTTCGTTTTAGAAATGTTCTTTTGATGCCAACTAATTTGGAGCCATCCTTGTGGTTATTATAGCATTATCTAGAAGGTAGTAGTGTGATATTTCGGAATGGGTCGTCCGCAGTATATCAGATATCAGGGGTCGCAAATTTAAAAATATAGATGTCCTTTAATAATTTTCGTACCCACCTGTAACAAACGCTATGATAATTTTATTAATGAGTTTTGTTATTCAATAATAAATAAATCACATTAAAACTCATTAACAGATATGTATATTTTCAGATGAAAAAAGGCGACGGATTAATAATATCCGGCTATTCCATCCAGAAGGATCCTAAATACTGGCCAGATCCGATGAAATTTGATCCTGAAAGATTTTCAAAGGCAAACCGACACAATATTGTACCGTACTCTTATTTTCCATTCGGACTTGGACCACGAATTTGTGTTGGTAAGTTATTATGTCATTTATGCTATTTTATTATCGTAGCAAAAAACACAATCCTCCGTTTTGATGCTTTTAGTTACTGACTGAGTTTTTTAAGAATAAAGAAACACATTATAAAAAGTTGTCAGATACGCATACTAAAAATACGAGAAATATTTTTTTTCGTACCATGTACAAAACTAAACACAGCAAAGCAAGACATAAAATCCTCCGGGCCTTATTACTTTAACAGGCTATCGGAAAGTTTAAAAACAATTCAAGTGGAAAGCTTATTCAAATTTGCCTTTTTATTCGAGCGAGGAGTTTGTCTATTTTTCAAGTTAATGTGTGATAATTTGTGTAATCTGCGAGTCTTTTGACTCATTTTTTCGGCTCGTTTAATTAATTAATTCGGCTTGTTTTATTCAACCCCTCACATGTGAGGCGTCCAATAATGGATGCTATGGCAAAATGTATATAAATTTATATAAATGTAAATATAAATGTAAATGTGCGCCGCTCTATAGTTATCCGCTCTATAGTAATGCTATAGCTCTATAGTAAACCCCGCTCTATGTAAATGTAAATGTAAATGTAAATATAAATGTATATACATTTTGCCGTAGGCAAACCCGAGCTAATTGCCAGTCATTTGAGGGGTCAAGTTTTAGAAGATTTTAAATTAATATTTAGTTTGTATTTGTATAATATTTATATCACATTTAAAATTATGTCATTTTTGATTATGTGACGATGTTTAGGGACGAGCTTTTCTTTACTGCTATACACAGACGTTCTCTATGTGTGCCACGGAGAGGATGGCCTTGTAGTAAAGATTGGAGGCTTTCCGCTCAGTATTCATACCCCTTCTATCGTGCTTCTTCTATAATCTTACACAACATTTGGCCAGCGCCATTTCACGTTCATTGGCCCTAGAATGCGCTAGAGAACACATCCACTTTTAAAAAATCTCTAACTGATTGGTTGTTGGAGGTGGGTAGGGACGGTTTAGGGAATATGTTGACTGTTGTATTTTGAATGATAGTATTTAGTACTTAGTATTTAGTTTTTCCATGATAATTTTAAATGACTATTATAGGTATGTGAGCGTCATATCAATATGTAATTGATTTATATATGAATATTATTTTAGTTTTTATTTTATTTATTTTGGTTTTATTATTATTTAAATTTAATTTAATATTTAATATAATATCATCATTAAAAGTCTGCCTTAGAACAGGCCTAGGCCTAGTTAGGCGACTGTGTCAATCATAAAAATAATGTCGCATCAATTTCTTGCTAACATCTTAATCAAATATGACATTAATTTTTTAGTAGATGTGTTACTACTAAATAAATAAATAAATAAAATAAATGCAACGAACCTCTTATCTGCTATAAAGCGATGATCTATTTAAGCGACAGTGCTATGTTTATATTGAAAATATTGTAATATTCATCCTCAGTCAAAGTCTTACTGAATCTAAATTTATGTGTTTATTTAAATTGATAATATTTAAATTATTTCAGGTTACCGATTCGCAGAGTTAGGTATGAAGCTGGCCGTCGCTGTAATGGTATCCGCGTTTGATATTGTACCTACTGAAAAAACGCCCAAGGTCTTAAAGGTCTGTCCTAAATCCCTGGTTCCGAGGGCGTTCAATCCTCATATTGGCCTGAAGCTGCGAGCATAGTGACTTTACAATTTAATAATAACGTGCTTAACAAATGGTATAGCTCTGTAGTACTAAATGAACTGTTAAAATTGTATAATAGAAAATATTATAAAGTATGTTATTTGTACCCAGACTTTGTTTTTATTTTATATCTACGTTTTAGATCAATTATTTCAGTAGTTACTACCGTTGATGAAATTGCGATTTCACCATTCAGCTGAACCACCATTCACCATAGCTGAACTCGGAAGTCAATGTCACTTTTATCAAGCTTTTATGATCTCAATTTTAAACAATGTAATGGAATATTACAACTCACTTTTTATATACTTGTAAATATTGTATCGATTTGAAACAGCACTTTTACTTATGTGACTCTTGGGTTTTCTCTGATGTCGTGAGTCGTCGATATGATCAGAGCCCAAATTTGTTTCCTCGGCGTAATACATGCTGTTCGAATTACAGCGGATTGTTTGTTCTTCGGAGAAACTCGCAGACCGTAGGAGTGCGACTCTAAAATAACAAATTATCCTTTCGAAAACGAAAAAACTTAAAGGCAGTACAGAGCACTTAAAGAAACTTTAAATTATGATATAGCGACGCGGGGACTAGACCAAGGGAATATGCCTTCGTAGAAGCCGTTTAAAAACTCATAACGCAGCCACTTTACTCGGCCAATAAAACGATCTATTTCGGAGATAAAGGGTGACATGTAACAAAGGGCAACCCGAAAAATTCCCGTAAGCGGAAACGGCGGGACCTTCTGTCCAGACAATGGCATTCTAATAAAAATGCTGGATGCGGCAACGGGTGAGTCTCTCGCATTTGAAAAAATAAAAAACAAAGCCCTGTAAAATTGAAAGAGAGATTTAAATGCGTAATATCTTTGCTCTATCCAGCCAAAGGTTTAGATACTTGACATACCTTATTTAATTAATTAGTATAAGCTACTAACCACGTTTACGGTAACTAATAAGAGTTTGTTACAAATAATTTGCTAATCTAAGCTAGGTGCATGTCTTATTAATAATATGATAACCGCTAACCGGAAAATTTATTAATATGTAAAATAGGCTAAAATTTACACGTAACATGCTTTTCCTTTTGTTTTTGTTATTAAGTAGTTTAAAAATAATTCAGAACTTTTTTATCTTAGGAACTATGGCACAGTAATATTTAAAAAAAACATGAAAAATAAAGCGAGATTTCTTCGCTTCGGCCTTTCGGACCGCCCACCCTTTTTTACGGGGTAGGCAGCGGCATGTTGCAAGCTGCAATTCTATTGACCGACCAAAATAACATGGCGGCATATAAGGGTGGAGTTCTGTACGGACATTGAGAAATATGTATACTCCTTTTATCAAGCAGTCGTTTAAAAATCTTAGACTCCCGCGGGCGTATCCGCGGAGATGTCGATAAAGTGTAACTGAAAAATGTTAATTAGCCTTAATTAGCACCTAAGAAGATATCAATAAAGACCTACGATTTTGCGACAAAAACGCTTTAATTGTATCTTTATTGATCCAAAACGGTGAAATATCTTCCGAGGAAAAGGCAGCTTCACAGATACCGGGCATTATTTACCTACGCACAAGAAGAGGAATCCGATGGCGAAATAATCTCCTATGGGATATTGCGGTGAGTTCTAACTATCGAATATCTACAGTCCGCTATACCTTGCCGCTAAAAATAGATGTACGAACAAACTATGTTATAAAACGAACACATGCGGTAGGATAAACATAATGTTTAATATTCAAACCGTATCATTATTCCAAAAGAAGCTATGTATTAGAAGAGATGGCTTACCATTGATAACGTCAAACGAGAAATAATTAAATAAGCTAATTGTATGCACTTATGTATATATCGGTAGAATTGCTAATAGGTGGGGTAGTGTTCGTGTGAAAATATATATGCAACTATGAAAGACACGGCTTTCCATACATTAACAACTGTATTGAAAAATTACATTATTATTTCTGTGAACACTATTAGTCTTCAGGCGATTCGACAGTTTTGCTTGTTAAATTACGTCAGCTGTATATTGGAATTAGAAATGTTACATAGTTCATTATCATGAGTCACTACATGAAACGAGGCATTAAAATGTTGCCATCGAAATTGATGATGGGGGTTGGAGGTTGTGATAGGGACTCCTCGATGGCTATACATAATCCCACGAAGTTTGAGCTCGTTGGACATGTCTTAATGAGTCCTTTGGTTACATATGAACGGGATATAAGAGAGTGTATAGTTCTTTAGCCTATCGAGCCTCAGAGGTACCGATCGGACTCAAACGTAAAAGCATAGTTGCGCCTCGTTGGGACCGATCGGACTCTAAAGTTAGTATTCTAAAGTTCTGATATGCAAAAATTCTAAAGTGCAACAACGGTTTGGGATAAATTAATATTTTGGTCGGCCGCCATAATAAATCCAAAATTTCCGCCATAATAAATCCATAAATATAGGTACATAGTCTTTCAAAGACATGCGCTCGCGAAATCTCGCGGCTCGAGGGGTTAAACTTTGAATGGCTTATTATATGAATCACTAATTGCAGAAAGGGCACATCAGCACCTTTTTGTGATTTCCACTTTTTGATTGGATTTTAAACTTTGTGTGTAAATACACCTTCTGAGTAAAAACGGCACATCTCGGACTGCTCTAACCATGTTTGTTTAAGGCATCAAATTATAGTTTATCGCAGAAAGGGCACATCGGTGCCCATATGTGCCCTTTCTGCAAAGAAGTATATGGCAACCACGTCAGTTATCATGACTGTCACTTTGACGTGTAATTTGAAGTATATCCTTCATTCCCACAAGTGAGCATTTCGCTGCGTGTTTTTCATTAAATCTTTCTCGATATTTGCCACAATGAGCGATGAATCAGTGCCAAAACGAAAGAAAGGAGTGCGCAACGATGTCGAGTAAAAGAGGAACGTTGTGAAAAATGCCAAAGTTCGTGGAGACGAACATATTAACTGGAAAGGCCGGCTGGTCGTTGCAAGGAATGATCCAGACACCATTGATCGAACCTGGTAAGATATATATTTTTTACAAATCACAGGCAGTGAAATTGTTCAGTAACGAAATTAGACAAGTTGTTCAAACTCCTTTTATTTGTTTCAGCTGCAATAAAAACTGCTTCCAAGAAATAACACCTCCAGAGCAACTAGATTTATTTATTTATTTATTTTCAGGAAAACCAACAGCTAATTATAATTTAACAAAGCCGGAGTAACATAACAGAGAGCCAATTATAGGTTTTCACGTTTAAATAACGTTGTAGAAACATATGTGATCTTTCAATTAAAGCTATCGATTAAAAATGCATCAAAAATTATTCAACAATTAATGCTAAAAACTTCACTGTTCAGCCGCTGCCTAGCTGAGTTAACACCCGTACAGAATAGATCAAAGTCAAAGCGTTTAATCATGTCATTGAAATTGTCACTTGATCGCCACAGAAATGCATTTTGCCTATAGTTGGTACTAGTATGAGGAACATGAAGAGCAGTGTTAAATCTATTGAGTTTGGAAGGAACACGGAGATTAATTTTATTTAGTAAGTCAGGACAGTTAATATTATTGGAGGTAATTTTTAGCAAAAGGTTAAGTCCGCGGTTTCACGCCGCTTAATCAAGGGGAGGATATGAAATTTCTTGCATAAATTGAAATAGTTAGATGAACTGTATGGGATTTTCAGACGGAAGCAGAGATATTTCACGAACTTCATTTGAATGCGCTCGATTCTATTTATATATTTGTCATAACAAGGGTTCCATACCTGAGATGCATATTCCAAGATGCTTCTGACAAAAGTGCAGTAAAGGATCTTGAAAGTTTTAGCACGGTGAAAGCAAGCTGCACTCCTCATAACAAAACCTAAAGCTTTGGAAGCTTTAGAAACAATAGATTGAACGTGATTATCGAACAGTAGATGAGAATCATGAATGACACCAAGATCTTTAACCACGCTGCACCTCTGCAAGGTATGAAACTTTAATGAGTATGAGGCTAGAGTAAATAGTTTTTTACGGGTGTAGGTGACAACGGTGCACTTGGATGGATTGAGGTCAATTTTATTAGAGAGACAGTAACTGTCCAATCTTGAAAGGTCCGCCTGAAGGTCGGAGACATCACCGAGCGATTTAATTATTTAAAAAATCTTCATGTCATCAGCAAAACATAGTAAGTGACTATTTAGAAAACAGCTAGCTATATCATTGATGAAAATTAAGAACAGCAATGGACCAAGTAGTGAGCCCTGCGGTACACCGCTAGGGATAGCAACCCAACTAGAAATATAGTTTTTGATGACGATAGCTTGGGAGCGATTATTGATATAGGAGGAGAACCATCGGAGGAGGTCCCCTTGTATACCCATAAACTTAAGCTTGTTCAAGAGTAGTCTGTGGTCAATCCTGTCAAAGGCTTTACTGTAATCAGTGTAGACTACGTCTACTTGATAGCCGTGATCCATAGCTTCAGTCAAGAAGTCATTAAAAAGGATAAGATTGGACACCGTCGAGCGACCCCTGATAAAACCATGTTGCGACGGATTAATAGAGTTTTGGAGAGCGGCATATACTTGGTTATAGACGACTCGTTCGAATATTTTGGCAATAACGCATAATTTCGAAATGGGTCGATAATTAGTAATTTCTGTCTTCGAGCCCTTCTTATGTATGGGTGAAACAAAAGCCGACTTCCAGATACTGGGGAATTCGCAATTAGCTAAGGATTTGCGAAACAACAGGGATATTGGAACACAAACAGTTTTAGCGCAGCCAATTAGAAATATTGGACTGATATTATCAGGTCCAGCCGACTTGGAAGTGTCTAAATGAAGTAACAATTTTTCCACGTCGTGATCATTGACCTTTATGCTACAGATATCATTTGCCTGGAAAGGAATAACGTCGTTGAAGTCGGGCCAAATATAGTCCGGATATGCGGCCTACTGAGTTGGTGCCAAATCAGTAGGCCGCATATCCGGTACCTAAAATGTAGAAGAGAAGTACTGGGAAAAGGCTTCACACACGGAATCTCCAGTGGTCGCAATCAAGTCAAGGTACTTGAGAGGTGTCGGAATGCTATTGGATTTAGAGCGATTATTTATAAAGGACCAGAAGTTATTTGGATGTTTTTCGATACCATCTTCTATAGATGTGATGTATGATTTGAAACACTGACTCTCTAATAAATGAACCCTATCCCGTAATAATTTAAAGGTTTCTTGATCCGTTTTAATATTATATGTTTTGATTTTTTTATGGAATTTATATTTTTCTTTAATGAGCTTTATTAGTGCTGGAGAATACCACTTAGGATATGAGTTATGAGACATAATTTTGGTAGGAACGAATTGAGTTATTAATTGGTCAAGAACACAGTAAAAATATTTAACGGCTTCCTCAAGAGACCTAGATGAGAATTCTGTGCTCCAATCGACTTCAGCTAATTTAGAGTTAATAGAGTCATAGTACAATTATTATACAGAAACCTAATATGCGATTTGGATTTTAAGTGTGGAATATGTATATAATTAACACTGGCTAGCAGAGCTTTGTGGTGAGGGTCAAGGGGAACCAGGGGGTCGAGACATTCAATTACCGTTACTTCATCATTTGACAAGACGAGATCTAAGATTTTTCCATATACATTCCTCACAACGTTAAATTGGCGAAGATCATGAGTATTCAGTTCATCAATGAGTATAAAATTCAGCAATAGACGAATAACTAGACGGCAAGAGATGTAAATCAGAGCTGGGTATCCAGTCAATACCACTTAGGTTGAAATCACCCAACAAGATGAATTTATCTGTTGGATTAGTGATAATAATGTCATTTAGTTTGTTTAAATATTTTTTTCTAACCGATCTAACATAGACAGACCCATGTTTTGTTTACAAAGATATAAGCAACAAATATGGACGTTGATAAAGGATTTATTTTTGTGTTTTATTGAAACCGATACCCATAGATCTTCGGCAGAAGATTGTAAGGTAGTCTGAGGAACAGCGAGAATATCTTTTCGCACTGCTATTAGCGTTCCCCCTCCTCTGGATTGACCTGTCAGGTCATAGTCCCTATTACGACGCCACACCACATACCTACTGTCAAAAAGTTCATAGTTATTGAAACTGCTCATGAGCCACGTCTCAGTTAGTACGATAATATCATACGAGTACAAGCAAATGTTACGATAAAAAATGGATGTCTTAGAACGAAGGCCTCTGACGTTCTGATAATAGATATTTAAGTCGGTGCTACCCATTAAGAGACCCCACACATAATTCCAGAATAAACTCAGTGAAACCTAAAGTAAAGAAAGTAATTGAAAATTTCCAATAAATGTAAATATGATTTAGATACATAACCATGTTCTGTCCAATGGCATAAGTATAGAGTAGCATTGAGAGTGATAAATGAATTATTAAATATAAAACAATAGAATTAGTACGATCAGGGTTGGCAGACGATATAGGCGAGCATAGCTGACTAGCGAAAAGGCAGTATGGAAACCGGTATCTGACGTGATCATCCTGCGCGTGTGAGTGACGAGTGAGCGGGGCAGCGGCGAAAGCAAGGGTTACAAAGATTTTTATACTGAGAAGGAATGAAGCGGGTGTATATAACACTATTTCTAAGCAATTCAATATATACAATACGAAAAAATGAACTGCACTGATAAGTGCGATAGTTTCACACAGGTACATCTTAAATAGCGATGGGAAATATACAACAGCATAGAGACGGATTAAGCAACTTTGTATAAATCAGACACATTGTTGACGATGAACACTGGGGAAGTGTCATTTTTCCTGATATGGATTTTCCCGTATTTCACCCAGACGTACTTGATCCCTTTCTCGTTTCCGAAGGTCTTCGTCTTGTTTAGCAAGGACTTGGAAGTCACGGAACCCTATGTCGGGGGCCGCTAGGGACTTGCATAATCTCGCTGCTGCCACGAACTCCTCCTTAACATACCGGTTAGTGAAGCTCACGATTATTGATTTGTCGTTGGAGCCATATACTGGAACTCTGTGCAGGTAGTTGATTTGCGTCCTTGGAATGATAAAATTGATTACTTTACTAACGGAATCAATTATTAAGAAAAGATTTTCATCTTTACGCACTGGAACTCCTTTGATTTCCACGTTGTTGAGACGGGATCTCTGGTCAGCAGCCGATTGCTGAGTTTTGAGTCCAGCGACGTCTTTTTCCAGGACATTGATTGATAACTGCAAGCCTTCGATTTTGGAAACCCTTGACTCCACCTCAGCGAACTTTGTACCGAGGTTATCTATCTGATTTCCCATGAAGTCGCAACTATTTTTCAGCTCTTTCATCTCATTCTTAAAGGTTTTGAAGTCTTCAATCAGCGTCGGCAGTCCAACAAGTTGGCGCTTAATGTAGATGATATTCTTCTGGCCTTCTACGAGATGAATACCAAAAACGAGCAAGATATACACCTTCAACGAATCATGGAGATATTTGAAGTCCATCGAATACAAGGAAATTCAGGAGTAGCAGCGCAGAGGAAAAAACTAAAGACGAAAACCCTCAAATATTACATACTTGTGAACAGAACCAGGATATGTGTCTGCAAGACAGCGTTCATGAGAGCACATAAAGTCACCAGCAAAAGAATCCGACGAATTGCAAACCTGCTCGAGTTGGATATTCAATCTAAAGACCTGAGAGGTAAAAATACAAGTGCGAACATAATTTCAACGGTTGTATGTCGTCAGATTCACAACCACATCGATTCTTTTCCTACAAAGGAAGCTCACTACATTTCCAGATCTGTAACCTACTTAAGTGCTGAGTTGTCTGCAAGAAAAATGCACAAATTATTCTTGCTAAAACATCCTGAATTGTCAGGTGCAGTAAAATACCAGTTTTACTGGAATTACTTCAGACTGAACTTCAGCTTGACCTTTGGTCGACCTGTCGTAGACTCCTGCTCAGAATGTGAAACATTGAAAGTCAGAATTATAAGCAATACGCTTAATGACATTGCTAAAAGAGTGGCCATAGCTGAACTAATGGTTCATAAGAAGCGGAGCAAAAAATTCTATCTTCAGCTACAGAAAAGTAAGAAATTAGCAACTGATAATCCGAAAATTCTTGCACTATGCTTTGATTTCATGGCTGTTATTGATCTGCCCAGAATATCTGTGCAGGAAGTGTATTACTTTCGCCAACTATATGTCAATACATTTGGAATCTATGACATAAAAACTGCCATAATGATATCGTACGTTTATCATGAAGGGCTCGCCCGTAAAACTCCAGATGATGTCTGTTCATTCCTTCTGCACTACCTAAATACATTCGTTAATGGTTAATACGATGAGCTGCAATTATTCTGTGATAACTGTGGAGGGCAGAACAAGAATCATGCCATCGTTCGAATGTTAATGGCCCTCACCGAACTACGAAAATTTAAAAAAATTAAATTGCACTATCCTATTCGCGGACATTCGTACTTACCATGCGACAGAAGCTTCGGATTAATTAAGCGAAAGTTGAAGCAGTATGAGAGACTGTACACAGTAGAAGAGTATACTGATAAAGTAATAATACAAGCCTCTGAAATTCAACATAAATTGTCTGTTTATAATGTAGCCAGCAGCATGGTTTTCGACTTCCAAAACTGATTTCCAACATATTATTTCAGAAATAAACTGTCTGACGAAAGGGGTCAAAATAACCGAAGACAAAAGTTTCTGATATCACAGTATCATTACTTTGAATTTGATGCTGAAACTCCCAGCAGCGTTCTGGTTAAAGACTTCATTGGATGCTTCTTGGCGTTTAATTTCAGACTGCGGAAACCAAATGTTACGGATGTCGTAGTGCTGCCTAATCAACGCATGTACATCGAGAGGATACCCTTTCTTGAAAAAAAGATGCAGTATCTTAAGAATTTAGCTAGGTACGTAGCTCCTGAAGGTTTGCCGTTTTGGGATCAGATTTATGCATGGCCAACAGAAAATGTATCGGCTAGGGCAGAAAGAGTTAATTTCTAATGTTGATTTGTACAAGTATATAAAAATATAGGTATCTGAAAAACAAAAAAAAATGTTTTATTAATAATTTCATTGAATATATTTCCGTTTTTCCCTTCCAAATTTCCAAATGGTATTCAAAATACAATTAATTGCAGAAAGGGCACATTTTATTAAATTTAAAAAGTATATAACTCCATGTCTGAATCATAATTCATATTGCTATGCATGGTTAGGCCATTTTCAATTATAGAATAGAATAGAATAATAGAATAGAATAGAATAGAATACCGTATAATATATATTTAATTCCTACCTACCTTCCCAATCAGTGAGAATTTACGCGCCGGCCGAACCAGACATGCTCCTGTTTGAATGTTCTCGTTATCGTGCTGTGATAGTAATTATCGCGTTCGTGAGTTGGCCAGCCGAAGATTTGGAGACATTTGGAGTGAAATTGCAGCAAGGAATCTCGCGAAAAATAGAAAGGTGTGTAAACTTTGATTCCTTCTCCTCTCCACAATGATGTCTATAATCCCTTTAAAATAACCAACCTTCCTCACAGTTCACTCTATATATATATATAAACTTAAACCCAACAATGCATATCACAATTTTATTATTTAATAGCAAACTATGTAATTTTTTTCAGATTTTTTGTAATTGAAATATTGAAGTTATTAAGTTTTTTGCTCTCCTGTAAAATTTGTAAAAGTGCTGATGTGCCCTTTCTGCAATTAGTGATTCATATATAAATCGAACATTTTACAATAGGTAAATTTGTACAACAAACACGTCCAAAAAAAATATTTTTGTTTAAGAGGTGCCCGAGCCTATGCCGTTACACAAATATAGGTAATTTACGGTTGCCGGCAGCGGCCACGCATGTGCGAGTAAATCGCATACATTGATAACGCTGAACGTCACCCGCCAAAGCGAAGTAACCTACAGACGGTCACCCGCCAAAGCGAAGTAACCTACATTTTATAATTTTATTGCTCATAGCAAATTGCAAATAACAAAAACTGCAAATTGTGATAAAAGCAAATACTTTTGCACACGTATTTATTAGACCAAAATGGTCGATTAGACCGGCCGTTCCGACAATTTGGCCCAGCGGATTTAAAATAGCGGCCGTTTTTCAAGATGGGCGCTAATAAACCAAAATGATTTTTCTCATGCTGATTTTAATGACCCATGGGCCTTTTCGGCTATTTTGGGGTCGTATATTTCAAATATGGAAATAAAAATAACTTTAGTTAATTTTGAACAGGATTATAAACATTTTTAACGAGAATTTACTTTTACGTTACTTTTATTTACTAAAACTGTCAAGAAAGTCAAACGAGAGTGTCAAAAAACTCAAAAAGAGATAAAATGTATGCCGAGAAGGATAAAAAACAGTAATTATTATAGGTATAAATAGCTACACCAAAATTTTAATTATTTCAAAAAGCAGTTACCTTTATAAATAAACTACTTTCGACGGAAAGAAGGTACAGATAGATTTCGCGGCTTAATGTGATGAATGCCACTTTTAAACAGTCTCGAAGAGGAGTTTTGTGGATTTCACTCTGTGCTACCCGGGATTCGCCCGTTGGATGAACAATTGGAAAGTTCACGAGCACCTTTCTTCTTCGGACCACAGACTGGTGACATTTGGCATCGGCCGTCGCGTTCCCCCCACGCCACAATCCGAGTGGTGATACCGAACCGGCGACATTAACTGGGACCGGTTTGGTGAAGTCCTTTGCGAGAATCTTGAGGCCTTTCCATCGCCTTCCAGTAGTACCGCAGAGGACTTGTGTATCGCACTTAATGCGGCCATCGAGTCTTCCTGTGATGCCGTAGTAGGGCGGAAGAAACCCCGCGGTGGTTTCGCGGCCCCGTGGTGGTCTTTCGAACTCTACGATAATTTTAAATTTAATATTTTAAATAATGTAACGAAGCGATTGAAAATTAACGTGATTGAAAATTGTTATTTTTGTGATGTGACGCAATGATGAGATGTAAATTTTCTACTGATCGATCAAGGTGAACAATGTATGAGATGAAGTTAAAATAAAAAAAAAATAAAAAATCTCAAGTTTCAAAATTTTCAAAATTTTAAAAACTCTTTCTATACTATTGAATATCTATGATATTGAACATTTTCTAAGCCTATTTGATTTTAAAATGATTTTCGAATGATTTTATTTTTCTATGGTTTTAAAATATTTTTAAGTATTCTGTAGTTTTGAATATTTTCAAAGACTATTTGATTTTAAAATGATTTTCAAATTATTTTATTTTTCTATGGTTTCAAAATATTTCAAAGTATTCTATTGTTTTGAATATTTTCAAAGACTATTTGACTTAAAAATGATTTTCAAAATATTTTATTTTTTTATGTTTTCAAAATATTTCTAAGTATTCTACTTATAGTTTTGAATATTTTCAAAGACTATTTGATTTTAAAATGATTTTCAAATTATTTTATTTTTCTATAGTTTCAAAATATTTCTAAGTATTCTATAGTTTTGAATATTTTCAAACACTATTTGATTTTAAAATGATTTTAAAATGATTTTATTTTCTATTTATTTATTTATTTATTTATTAATATTTCACACACATTTATAATACTAGATTAATAAGATTAAAATCTACCTTGCTGGAGTAATGCCCGTACTAAGGTAGACTTTTATGTATTCTTTTTTTCCTTTTTTTTTTTTTAGTTGGTAAGTGTGACATAATGTAGCATTGTTTTACGTGGTAGCTCTATATTTACACAAATTTTACATATACCTACTTATAATTTAGTAACATAATATACATAATAATATTAAATAATCATATATACACATACACATATAAACATATACATCTACACATATACATACACATATATACATATATACATTTATACATATAATCTATACATATACATAAAGCAGTAATTTTATGTAGGTTGGTATTCTTATACAGCACTATAATTAACTAATTTCTCCGTTTCGTTCCTTCCTAGCTCAATCAACCATTCCGTCATAATTTTTCTTCCTCGTATGGTATCTAACTTCACTTTTAATTCCGAATGTATTCTATTGTGTAGTCGGACAGCTAGAAAAGAAAAAATCGGTTGTGTCACCCCAAGACTTTCCTGACTAGTATCCGGGGAGGTGCGAAAAAACAGCGACATTTTTTACTCTAGTACTCCAAATTTGTATGGCAGGTACCCCAAACGTTGGTCGTAAGTACCCCAAAAACTAATAGGTTCTTCCGATGGTTAACAGAAGCTTCTATGCCAAATTTTAACTTAGACAGATTAAGCGTCTGGGCGCTATCGCGGAAACAATTTTTTCGCCGGGAACCCCAAATTTGTATGGGAGGTACCACAACCGTAGGGCGTAGGGACTCCAAAAACTAATGGGTTCCTCCGACGGTTAACAGAAGCTTATATACCAAATTTCAGCTCAATCCGATTAAGCGTCTGGGCGCTATCGTGGAAGAATACATACATACAGACAGACATACAGACATACATACAGACAGAGATCGGTCTGGAAATAGTCTCAATCGTCTCAGGGAGTCTCAAAATATATATTCCCATCTTCATCTCAAAATTTTTTTTTAGCGCGATCACAATACTTTCCTTTCCGATAGGTCGTCAGGAAAGTAAAATGTCGTTGGGCGAATTTAGTTTTCATCAGGGGAACATCATGTTGCATGGCTGTAACTGCGCGTGTTCTGATAGTATGAGATTTAATCATATGCCGCTCTGTGTGGGTGTAATAAAATATTGTCGATACTTTCACATATAATTGGCGTATGTCTAGGACTTGGAACTCTTTAAATAAGTGGTCGCTGGAGAACCTAAAAGGCTTTTTATTTATTACCCTTATTATTGACTTTTGAGCCTTAATTAAGGGATCTAGAGCTGAAAGTGACGCGCCACCCCATCCAAGGATCCCATATGATAGTATACTATTGACTAAAGCGTAATAGATGGTTTTGATTAAGGGTTTTGAGATTACACTCCTTAGTACCTTAAATATGTGAATAAGTTGGCGGACTTTTGATGCAGTACCCTGTATGTGGTCCTTCCAGTTGAGCTTATCATCTACAATCTATGGTTTCAAAATATTTATAAGTATTCTATAGTTTTGAATATTTTCAAAGACTATTTGATTTTAAAATTCCCGTGCTTTTTCTGGTTTATATGACGTGTCGCAACCTTAGAAAAATATGTACTGAATGTACTGAATCTACCAAAACCAAAATAGTTTAGAATATGAAACTAACCTTGTCAATAGTTTCTTTATCATTGCTTTTCCTTTTCGTGTTTTCACGAAATATGTTTTCTTGCGCTTCCCCATTAACTAAAATACATGTAGAGTATTATAATAAGTTATGGTTATAATTAGGTATTAACATAAGGTATTATAATAAGGTATTAACAAAGTAGCCATAAACATCCATTAAAAAAAACAAATATATAAAAAAATACTTACTGATGTTTGCTTTTTAGTGACGACGCGTGACGACGCGGTACTGCGGTGAAGAAGAATAAAATATTACGTGAGCGCGAACTGATAAGAGCTAACACAAAGCGACGTGCTCTCACTTTCAATAGCAGCAGGGAAGTGAATCTATTTCATAGCGCGCCTGTGCATTTATTAACGCGGGTAGCCCATACAAAAAATGTATGGAGAATCTGATACCTGATTTTCTGGGATTTATTGCATAAAATCCTATTACAAAAATTGAAATTTAAATATTTTATAGTGAAGATATGTTATTTAACTTTCTGTTACAATAATTTGTAATTCAAATTATTTATTATTTTCCCAGTGAGGACTAAAACCCCGCGCCCATTTTTATATATTTTCTCGGGTGTTTTTATAAAAAACTACGCAAACTATTGCCAAATTTATTATCTCAGCTTATAAATGACTTATTGATTAAAACGAGTGTTGTTTGTCACTGCTTTTATTAGCGTAGTTTTAGCGGAATAACTAAAACGCTAGACCCTAATTTGAGAAATTTCGTGCAGCACCCTCTTAAAAGAAATTATTCTACATAAAAATTCATTTGACAAGCGTCTTTGAAAAATTCATGAAAAATTCGATTAAAAAATTAGACATGAAAAGTTCACTTGACAACATTTTCGATATTTGGGCCTTTGTTACTGAGAAAACAAATTGTGAATATTTTAAAATTGAATTTAAAATGTTTTTTTGTTAACGCCAGTTGGGTGGAGTTGATTGGTGACTCCACCTCTGCTATACGTGATAAGGTGTCCGCTACAACATTATCCTTTCCTGCGATGTGTTTTATGTTCGTCGTGAATTGCGATATGTAGTCTAGGTGTCTGTACTGTCTTGGTGGGCATTTGTCTTTCCGGATATTGAAGGCGAAGCAGAGTGGTTTGTGGTCCGTGTATATGGTGAAGTCTCTGGCTTCGACCATATACCGGAAATATTTAACTGCTTCGTAAATTGCCAGGAGTTCTCTATCATATGGTGAGTATTTTCGCTGAGCTGGACTTAGTTTTTTGGAGAAAAATGCCAATGGTTGCCAGAAATTATCATGATGCTGCTGCAGGACAGCCCCGATTGCTGTGTCGGATGCGTCGCACGTTAGGCCGAGTTTTGCCTGGCAGTCTGGGTGAACAAGCAGTGTGGCCTGGCAAAGGCTTTCCTTACAATTATTAAATGGTTGTAGTGCATTATCTGATATATCGACAGGATGAGAACCTTTTTCGGAACCGACGAGAAGCGAGTTGAGAGGCGCTTGAATTTCTGCTGCTTTAGGAATGAAGCGACGATAGAAATTCAGTATTCCTAAAAATCTTCTTAACTCTTTGACGTTTTTGGGAGCTGGAAAAGTTGATATGGCTTCGACTTTTTCTCGTAACGGTTGAGTCCCTTCTGCAGAGATGGAATAGCCCAAAAAGGTGATTTCTGACACGCCGAAAATACATTTCGATGTATTGATCAGCATGCCATATTTTCCAAGTCTGGCAAAAATCTGGCGAAGGTGATCTTCGTGTTCTGTGTTGTTTTTTGAGAAAATTAAAAAAGTCGTCGAGATACGCGTAGCAGAAGTCCAGTCCTCTAACCATTTCATCCACGAATCGCTGGAACGTCTGGCCGGCGTTGCGAAGTCCGAAGGTCATTTGTGGAAATTCGAATAATCCGAAGGGCGTGGTGATCGCCGTCTTCGGGATGTCATCTTCGTTGACCGGTATCTGGTTGTATGCCTTGACAAGGTCTAGCTTTGAAAATATGCTGCAACCCGAGATGTTATGTGCAAAGTCATGAATATGGCTTATAGGATACCGGTCAGGCACTGTTTGAGCGTTCAGCATACGGTAGTCTCCGCAAGGTCTCCATCCGTTTTCCTTTTTAGGTGCGAGGTGTAAGGGAGAGGACCAGGGACTCTCTGATGGTCTGGCAGTCCCGTCTTTGATCATGGCTTCAAATTCCTTCTTGGCAATGAGTAGTTTATCTGGTGCTAATCGACGTGGAGTACAGGATACCGGCGGACCTGGAGTAGTTTTGATGTAATGTATTGTGTTGTGCTTTGTATGCCTTAGGATGCCCGATGGTTGAGTAATCTCTGGATAATCTTTCAAAATGTCGTGAAATTTGGTGTCGCCGGATATTACCTTCACAGAAAATAGACTGTCCGACGAGCGCACTGACGTACCATGTGTTGACAATGAAGTCGTGCCGTCGACCAAACGTTGATTTCGGATGTCGACTAAGAGGTTGTAGTGCCTCAGGAAATCGGCCCCGATGATGGCTTTGGTGACGTCGGCTACGATGAAACGCCATGGGTATTCACGACGGAGTCCTAGGTCTAGGTTTAAGTAAGCGTAGCCGCAGGTATTGATTGAAGACCCATTTGCTGCGCAGAGTTGGTAGTTAGTTTTTGAACGTCGCTGTTTGAGGGAAAAATGTGGGAAAACACAGAGGTCGCTCCCTGTATCGACGAGGAACTGAGTCTTTTGCGATCGGACACTAACAGGCGATCTGAAGAAGAGGGGCAACCATTTGTCGCCATTACTGATTGCCCGGGAAGTTTTCCGGCTTAAAATCGCATGGCTTCACGCACTTTCCTGCGTCTTTACCGAATTTGGCATGGTACCAACATACTGGAAATTTTCGGTAGCTGGAGCTGGATCGCTGGCTTGATTGATTGCGGTACTGCTGTTTGGGCCTGGAGCGTGATGTTGGTCGGGATTCTCTGTTCAATTTTTCGCTCATATTACGCAATTCTTGTCGCAGCTCAGCAATTTCTCTCGCCATTGCTTCCATACTGGAACCTGGTACGGCGGTGGAAGTAGCGGCCACCTGCGGTGAGTGAGTTGCGATGTCTTGTACGCGGTCTGCAAGGTCTGCTAAAACTTCAAGAGAAGCACTGGGTTGAGCCGCGATAACTGTTTGAATAGTATGAGGTAGACGGCTTGTCCATATTGTTTCCAGAAACTCGTCTGGTAGGGTTGGGCCGCCGAGGCTCTGCAAATGACGCAGGAACTGGGATGGTTTGCGTTCCCCGAGCTCTTCGCGCATCACCAGCTGTTGCACCTTCTTTTCCTTGGAGGCTGTGAGTCGCTTGACCAATTCGGTTTTTAATTTTTCATATTTGTTGCTTGTAGGTGGTGTAATTATTAAGTCTTTCACTTCTTTTGAAAATTGGTGATCTAATTGTGCGATCACGTAATTAAATTTTGTCGCGTCGGATGTGATGTTGGAAATGGTAAACTGCCCTTCCATTTGTGCGAACCATATTTCTGGTTCCTCTGGCCAAAATGGTGCTACTCGAATTCCGACTCGAAAAATTTCGGGTGTCTCCAACGAAACGAACTTTGCGGTTTGGTCGGGCGTGCCCGGTTCGGCTTGTCCGGTCATTTCTTTTTCGTCGTTTTTGGACATTTGGAGTCACTTTTAAAATGTTTCTACTTAGCTTTCACGTTTCTAGGTGTTCGTCGTAGGTCACCAGTATGGCTCCGTGTCTGTGGTTTTATGGCTCCGGTTGCGGGGTGTATAGCTGTTTGTATTACGTGCGTGAGTATCGGTGCGAGTACAGGCGACGTGCGCTCCGCGAGAGAGTTACCGGCCGACTGGTAGGCGCACAGACTTAAGGGCGTTGCTACCTAGCTGTGTCAATCTTACACTATAATAGATGGCGCCGATGTGAAGTTATAATTATTTTCGTACGAAAATAAATCACTTGCTTGTCTCCTTTATGAATAAAATTACGTATTTTGAAACGCGAGTACCTAAGAGAATAAAGCATTTTTTAAAAATATTGCGAGAATTGTATATACTGTAAATATTTAGTAATATACGGGATAAGTTTCGATTTCCCAGCTCCGCCAATCCGTATCAGAGTGTTAGTGATGTCAAAGGTAGTGTGTGTGTGTCAGTCAAAATTTCGCCAAGGTCACAAGTGAGATGTGGCAACGGCGCGCGCAAGTGAGATGTGGCAACCATTTATATGATTAGTGGGTCAGTAAACCGGCCTACATATTTCGTGACGGCTTGTTTTTTTGTACAATTATTTCGTTTTTGTGGTTTTTATGTACAATTGTGATCAAAATGTAAAATACTCACCTTGCCTATCTGCAACAACTATTTAAGGTAAATATAGATCTTTTTCTCCACAAAAATGTTGTTTTACGTACCTACATACATAAACAAAACCTTTTCCGCGAAAAAATCGTTATTCTCGCTGATGCTGCTCGCTGCAATTTATGCATACAAAAAAATTCGGGTTTTACTAGGTATTGCTACCAGTTCTACATTTTTGTTTTTTTAAATCATCTGACTATATTCACCGCGCTGATTCCGAAACTGCAATTATGTTTTGTCGGACTCAATAAATAAGAGAGATATGGTGTCAAACACCTATACATTTCGGTAGGTTGCTTTATATACATTCGGTAGGTTAGTTTTTTTTTAGGTTAGTTTGAACACAAAAGGTTCGAAGTATAAGTTTTTTGCATTGTTTAAAAAAAACTAACCTAACCTACCGAAATGTAGGTGTTTGACTTATATCTCTCTTATTTATTGAGTCCGACAAAAAATTATTTCAGAATCAGCATGGTGAATAGTCAGGTGATGTTAAAAAATCAAAAATGTATAACTGGTAGCAATAACTAATAAATAACAAAGTTTCAAATATATGCAAATTGGAATTTGAAATTGAGCAAATTGAAGCATATGCTTGCATGCTATCTGTAAGTGGCTTTTCCCGAGACGATAGACGGTGATGATGATCAACCAAGCGATACTCAATGAAGACGATCATCATCGATGCTATTATCGCCTGACTGGAATCAATGATATGTAGTTGAACATAAAAAACAAATTCGAACCAGCTAGGGTGTAATATCACTGCTAATACCAGATTTTATTTTTTAGATGCCGAGACAATGCTGCGTTGATGCAAATCAAATCGACTGTTCTCTAGAGTCTAGAGCTTCCAGTTTCAGTCATTCCAGAAGGAAGATAATCTGCTTAAACGATGGACCAGGGCGATTCCACGCTCTAATTGGACGCCGAGCTCTGGAGTACATTACTTACTAATCTTGCACATCATCACTGACGTATTTGAGCACTGACATCAGTACATTACGTACTAATCCACAAGACAGGAAAAATGTGTGAAAAGGATAGATCATCAAAAAGAAACATTTTTAATTTACAATTCATTTAATTCACAATTGTATGTAATTATAATACTGTTATATTGTAAATTTCATAATATTTTACTGTCAATTTTAACTACTGTTCATTTATACTGTCGACTACATCTGCAATTTTTATGGATGTTTTTTAAACCAATGTAATATAAAATGAATGTTACAATGTAAAAACCTCTTTCCAATCTAGGTAACAAAAGGAAATGTTAAATTATTAATTATTTTACTAAGAGGATGTTTTGGTTATATAACCTAAATCATGTATGGACAACAACCGGCCCGCGGGCCGGATCCGGCCCGCTGGAAGATATGATCCGTATCATTTTTTAAAATTTCATTTTGTTATTTTAATAAATTGTACTATAATAAATAACATTGTCGTATTATTTCGCTGCTTTTTATGTAGCTTTTACTAATTTTATTTTTCATCGAATAATCATCCTATAAAAGGATTTCTTTTCAAACCATATCAAATATATATATATATATATATATATATATATATATATATATATATATATATATATATATATATATATATATATATATATATATATATATATATATATATATATATATATATATATATATATATATATATATATATATATATATATATATATATATATATATATATATATATATATATATATATATATATATATATATATATATATATATATATATATATATATATATATATATATATATATATATATATATATATATATATATATATATATATATATATATATATATATATATATATATATATATACATATATATATTTGATTGTAAATGTGTAAATTATTATTTTTTCAAATTGAAATTATGTTTATTACTCAATAAATGAAATTTCATTTATTTAGTAATAAACATAATTTCAATTTGAAAATATATATATATATATATATATATATATATATATATATATATATATATATATATATATATATATATATATATATATATATATATATATATATATATATATATATATATATATATATATATATATATATATATATATATATATATATATATATATATATATATATATATATATATATATATATATATATATATATATAAAGAATTCGTTTAAAGGATGACACTTTGATGAAAAAATAAAAATAATAAAAGCCACTTACATAGCTGGAAGGTTTTCCCGGACTGGACTGGGAAATGCTTATTGTTTAAACGAGATGTATTCTTGGATGAGTACCACTTTCGACGGTACACTGTAGGTTTAATGGGATCCCTTTATCGCTAGCGAACGATCACCCTTCATCCACATCTCAAAAACAAAGCGTATCCTTTTGCAAACCAAAATAAAATGTCTTTATTAAAGACAAATTTAAGCAAAAAACAATGAAAAAAATCACAATCAATCGTCTCTTAAATGCGGAATGACATTTCGTAAATTCGATATGAAATTCGAATATATCCACTCTTTAAAAGGACGATATACGATAGACGATATATATATATATATATATATATATATATATATATATATATATATATATATATATATATATATATATATATATATATATATATATATATATATATATATATATATATATATATATATATATATATATATATATATATATATATATATATATATATATATATATATACATATATATATATATATATATATATATAAAATCGAAGACTATCGCGGTTGTTTGACATTATAAATAGGATAGAAAACGAATTTACCGCGTGAAATTTGTAGGACCCGACGTTTCGGTGACGTTGCAGCCGCCGTTGTCTAGGGTAGACCTAGACAACGGCGGCTGCAACGTCACCGAAACGTCGGGTCCTACAAATTTCACGCGGTAAATTCGTTTTCTATCCTATATAAATATATATATATATATATATATATATATATATATATATATATATATATATATATATATATATATATATATATATATATATATATATATATATATATATATATATATATATATATATATATATATATATATATATATATATATATATATATATATATATATATATATATATACATATATATATATATATATATATATATATATATATATATATATATATATATATATTATATATATATATATATATATATATATATATAAAAT
>OX155959.1:26156508-26274008 GCA_944548615.1 Micropterix aruncella | reverse complement strand
CTACCACCTCGAGCTTTCCGGGTTCTAGTAAACCTCGTACGTTCCATGTAGCCATGTGTAAGGGTTGTCGTCGTGAAGGATGTCTAGTTGTTGTTGTTTCAGCAGTAGCTCTCTGTCCGCAAGACGCCTGCTGGGAACAGTCTTGTGGTCGGTAGCCAATTTCACACCAGGCGGCCCGAAACCGCCTTGGCGCGGGCGTCAGCCGGGTCACTAGACAAACTCGTTCCGGTTACTGTATGCATGGTGACTTTCTT
Source organism: Micropterix aruncella (assembly GCA_944548615.1). Classification (NCBI taxonomy): domain Eukaryota; kingdom Metazoa; phylum Arthropoda; class Insecta; order Lepidoptera; family Micropterigidae; genus Micropterix; species Micropterix aruncella. Next base: position 26,273,754 of record OX155959.1, on the reverse strand, counting down.
GGGAATATAGTGCAGTAGTTTCCCATTGCTTTCTGCACCGCGGTACTCTAGCCGTTTATACTGATACAGTCACGCCTGGAGTATTCCACTATTGGGCCGACTGGGTTTCTGTTGGATACATTTAAATCTTCTGACAGGGGTTTAACTTTGTAAAACCATCAAATTCGTCTTACCATAATTCTCAAAGAGGTTTAGTAATGTTATATTTATTATTTATTAGATAACGATTGGAAAGAAATGCGTTCATCTGTCTCCCCTGCTTTCACATCGAGTCGTATGAAAAAAATATTCCCACTTGTTTCAAAGCTGCCAACCAAATGAGGGAACACTTTCAGGATAAATTACTGGAAATGCAAAATCTAAACGGTGAGTAATTATTATAAACGTCAAACTTCTGTATTTAATGAAATTTTATAAAAAGTTGACTAAAAAGTAGGTAGAACCAAAACGTGTCCTTATTTTAAAAACGTCAGATAAGACATAAAATAGTACTTTAGCAGATGAGACATAAAATAGTACTAAATATTTGGCCAAATGGGTTTAATGTTCAACATCCTTACGAAAAGAATATTATTTTTACATTTGACAACCGGACGGATGTACGGACATAGGCATGTGTATTATGAAATAGGTAAATGTCAAAAGAAAGTGTCCGGAGCATCAGAATAATCAAATTCCAATTCAAATCATTTATTCTCCCAAAAATCCTAGTTACAGATAAAATTTAATAAGATCTAACCTAACTGGATTGCACGAGACATCCGAACTAAGGTAGGTTCAGATACGTTTCCTGTATCAGTCCAATATTATTTATACCATGATTCCATTGTGCATCAGGGGTGACGTTCAATTTAAAAGCAAGATCCAGGATATGCTTATTAAGAACCTAATATATTCTGTTAAGGACTTTGAGAGTATTGATTTTCCTAATCCTCCATAATTATTTATATTTCAATATTTTTTTATTTTCCTTCAATTTTTAATTTTGCTGATTTACATTACTAAATCCAATCATTGATTATCTAAGATGGATTACAATATTAAAAAAATATATCGACTATTTCTATTGCGACATTGTTATTGATGTTTTATATTTTTATAATTTTATATTTTTAATAATTTCAGTTTTACTGTTTATAACCGTATCTTCGTTTTTATATTTTGACTATCTGCAGTATTTTAGCAGCTCGAATTATATTAAAAAGAGTAATCTTAAATTTTAATAGTAATTGTTTTACAATTTAAAAAAATAGTCGATATTGAAAAAAATAATTAGACCACAAAAGGTAAAATACCAGTTATTCAATTTGACTATACCAAGAGTAGGGATTCCTACCAACTGGCTTAAAAAAATAGAAAAAAAATGCCCAATGATAAAATAAAATAATCAAATTATGATAGTCATGAAACCAATTAAAAATATTCAAACCACGATCATGTGTACAAATATATAGTTGTACAAAAACAAATTATGTACTAGAATCAATCAAATAAGTGTACTAAGATAAGTTTATTTAAATCTATCAATTCGAAAGAAAAAAATATGAAATAAAAACAAAATAAAATGTCAATAATAAATTTAAATTTAAATTTCTTTTAAGGTAAACATGATATTTAAAATGTAATAATCAGATCGCATGACAATAATAAGTCTGAAATATAAGCTCGACACACAGGCGGCAAACAACCATCTTAGTATCTGAAACTCGACACATTTTGTTGCCATTTCCGATGGCTCTAGCCATCCCTAAAATCCGTACCTGATCGTGCGACCTTAATATTAATAGTCAATGGCAGATACGACGAATGTGACCCCTCAAATTCTGCCAAGAGTGAGCATGTGGCAAAGTCGACTATTAAGGAATACCCCTCCATATGTCAAGTTGAATCCTATTCATTTAGTACCAGTATACCAGACAGCAGCATCACTTACAGCAAAATTGAAATCGAAGCGAAGAGGTTACGAGTCGTAAGGGCTCGGATACGGCCGCCAGATGTCCCGCTACTCGGCATCCATAGACATCCAAATGTCCGAAAAATCGCCATCCTTTACCTGTGCGAGTAATGCTAACCAAAGGCATTCATCGGGACATACCCCTCTGCCCACATTCCTCGAACCGTTTTCCCGCAATGCCTTGTAGCTCGAGAGTAAAGATACTGGTTGGTATACTGTGATTTAGTCTTGTCGTCATTTTCACTCAGTGGACGGGCACAAACTTCCAATTGTTACGAGTTTGAGGTCGCTTGCGCGGTCCTCTCCCTTACGAAGCGGTGAGACGGTGTATACCGAATATATCGCGGACCACGTCGTCCTTTGCCCGGCTGTTCACCCAGGATCGGATGGCCGATGGTCATTTCAAGGTTAGTCGCCGTAAGGTCCGCAACCACCCCCGCTCTATAGGAAACAGTATTGCTTCCAGACTCCCCCCGACTGTTAGTATTGCTTCCAGATTCCCCCGACAGGGAATTGGAAGTAAGGGCGGGAGTATCTCGAGCCCGCCGGGTTTATTCCTGGCTAACTCGCGGTAAGGCGTTGGACTCTTACGGGTTGTGGCGTAGCTAGACGTCGGACTGTTTATGTCCAAAGTCTTCTACGCTCACTGCAGGTCGATAGAACGACTAATCGTTAAAACGTCCTGTGGTGACGGGCTCGCCCGTTGTAGTTGACATCTCAATATGTTAGTCAGAGGAGTCAGGGAACTAACGGGCCCATGATGAGTTGGCCACGATGACCCATGTGTTCAGGGTCGGTCACACTCACGGGTCAACACCCATCCGACGGCCTCCACGCACGGGGTGCGAACCTGGGTAGGAGTCTGGCCAGCGAACCAGTTTCCCCTGGAAATCAAACCTATGGCGCTCCTGGACGGTCTGCGCACCGTGCGGCGCAAGCCAATCGATTGTGCACTCCGACTAACAGTAAAGAGTTTCAAGGCGATAGGTGAGGGCAGCAAACCCCACCCACCGCCCGGGCAGTTATAACGACGAGGGTCGTCTTGTCTGCCCGGGATGTCGTGCTACGACAACCCTGCGCGTACCAGAAGGGTAAAACGCGCAGGGGGTGAAATAGGGTAAACCACCCCCCCCGTACCGCCCCGAGAACCCATTTATTCAAAAAATAAAAGGTATTTACAAAAAAATAAAAAATTTACAAAATATTACAAAATTTAACGAGAAAAGAAACAACAACAACACGCGCACCGTGGGGCGCAAGCCAATCGATTGTGCACTCCGACTAACAGTCGGGGGAGTCTGGAACCTGTACTGTTTCCTATAGAGCGGGGGTGGTTGCGTACCTTACGGCGACTGCTCTTGAAATGACCATTGGCCATCCGATCCCGGTTCAGAGCCGGGCAAAGGACGCCTTGGTCCGCGATAGATTCGGTATACACCGTTTCACCGCTTCGTAAGGGAGAGGACCGCGCAAGCGACCTCGAACTCGGAACCAATCGAGAGACCGGAGAAATCTGGTCACAATTGGAAGTAAGGGCGCGAGTGTCTCGAGCCGCCGGGTATTATTCCTGGCTATCTCGCGGTAAGGAGTTGGTCTCTTACGGGTTGTGGCGTAGCTAGACGTCGGATTGTTATGTCCAAAGTCTTCTACGCTCACTGCAGGTCGATAGAACGACTAATCGTTAAAACGTCCTGTTGTGACGGGCTCGCCCGTTGTAGTTGACAACTTAATATGTTAGTCAGAGTGTTTGGGAGCTAATGGGCCCATGCTGGGTTGGCCACGAAGACCTATTCTGTTCAGGGTCGGTCACACTCACGGGTCAACACCCATCCGACGGCATCCACGCATGAGGTGCGAACCTGGGTAGGACGTTTGGGCGATGGACTTCCCCTGGGAATCAAACCTCTAGCGCTCCTGGACGGTCTGCACACCGTGCGGCGCAAGCCGCACGGTGTGCAGAACGTCCAGGAGCGTGCAGACCGGATTGTGCACTCTGACTAACAGTCGGGGGAGTCTGGAAGCTGTACTGTTTCCTATAGAGCGGGGGTGGTTGCGTACCTTACGGCGACTGCTCTTGAAATGACCATCGGCCATCCGATCCTGGGTGAAAGCCGGGCAAAGGACGCCGTGGTCCGCGATAGATCCGGTATACACCGTTTCACCGCTTCGTAATGGAGAGGACCGCGCAAGCGACCTCGAACTCGGAACCAATCGAGAGACCGGAGAAATCTGGTCACAATTGGTAGTTAGGGCGCGAGTGTCGCCCGCCAGGTAACATTACTGGCTATCTCGCGGTAAGGCGTTGTTCTCTAACGGGTTGTGGCGTAGCTAGATGGTGGACTGTTTTGTCCCAAGACTTCTACGCTCACTCCAGGGAGATAGAACGACGAATCGTTAAAACTTCCTGTGGTGACGGGCTCGCCCGTTGTAGTCGACAACCCAAGTTGTTAGTCAGAGTGCACAGTCGATTGGCTTACGCCGCACGGTGCGCAGACCGTCCAGGAGCGCCAGAAGTTTGATTTCTAGGGGAAACTGACCATAAGGCCAGAGTCCTACCCAGGCTCGCACTTCATGCATGGAGGCCGTCGGATAGGTGTTGACCCGTGATTGTGACCAACCCTGAACAGAATGGTCTTTGTGGCCAACTCAGCATGGGCCCATTACCTCCCTGGTAGACACATATGGTCTTGGACTCAGCGTGCAGCTACCTAATCAAACACCTAGGTAAACCACAGCCACACCGCACAGGGAAGGCTAAAAATCCTGCCACATACAAGCCGGGGTATGGACCCGGATCATAATTATCCCCGCTCAAAGCGTCATCGCTTTAAGATTTTACCGAGCGAGAATCACGGGCGCTGAATAGGTATTTAAAGCGGCCCGCTATTAGTTAAGCGGGCTACTCACATACTAGCCGCAAAGCAATCTAGGTAGGATGAAAAGTGGGGATGACACTTAATTGCCACATTAATTGTGATGTCTGGCAAGTAGGGGCGATTTCATAGTATATTATGCCCTCGCTGATGCAGTACTGAGCTATACTCTCACTTCCTTTGCTCGTACTTTTCGCACATATATAGATAAAATATTTAATTTGCAACGTAGAATAATAAAACTTTTAGTAAATAAAAATGTCTTAACACAATGTAAAAAGAACTATAGCTTGTTGTTTAAGCGATGCGATATATTACCTATACATGAAAAAATTACATACTTACTAGCAATGGAGCATTTTAGAAATTCAAAATTTAAAATACCAATACAGTACAATAGGAATGTTAGAGAAAAAGTCCGTAAAAGATTTGAAGAACCAAGAGCGAACAACTACTATGGTGAAATGACGTTAAAGTACCTTATTCCAAGAATCTTTAACACTATTGTATCTGAGGAAACTGTGTAAGCGTGAGCAAACAGATGTTTAAAAAGAGAATAAAAAGCTACCTGTTGGACGTTTATAGTGAAATTAGTGGTCATAAGTAAATGTGTTATTTATTATAAGTTTCTATAATTTAAGCTTTTAGTAATACTGTCCTAATTTAAGCCTGTAGTAAGACCAGTAGTAATACTGCCGTGCATTGTTTTTTTATATTAATAATGTCTTTTTGTATCACAAAATTAGAAGTGTAAGACTAGAAAAATAAGAGTTTGTCTAGCCAACAAACTGTATACCAGTTTGGCAAGATTTTAATATTTAAAAAAATGTATTTTTTTCTTTGAATAAATGTATAAAAAAAATAAAAAAATAGACTGGCCCTACGGCAGGGTGGCACGGGGCGCAAGACTTGCCTAGATCATCCCTGCCGCCCTGCTACGTTGCCGCGTGTGTGGTGTGATCGGGGCAATCTCTTTAGAAGTTATGGCATTTCACATCAATGTATCTGTTTCTCTTTCTATAAATTATATCACCTTTGCAAGGAGCTCTTCAGAGTAGCAATATCCATTCCTAAAAAGTTTATAAGATGATCTATTTCTTTCATAATGTTCATGTGGCACAACTCACTTCTTTTTGTTTGATTTGTAATTTTATTTAAGAATTAATTACTATAAAACATTGATTTGCTTACAAAAATAACAGGAACCGAATGGCAAAACCTTAACCTTTTGCTTAGTTGATTCTTTCACCCAACTTTGACTAGCCCGTTCTAGGGTGGACAGGACTCTAATATTACAATCAAGTTTGCTTCAGCTTGATTGCTTACAGATGTACAAGTTTTAGTAAAAGGCTAATAACACTAAATTGCCCTAAACTGTGGTCTTCAAAAAAAAAAATAATAATAATGATAATAATAAAAAAATATTAAAAGGTAATATCATAAATAAAATGCAATTCCATTATATAGGTAATCGGCAATAATATAAAATTCGAATAAATAATATAAATAAAATTATATGTGAGAAAAGAAAGAAACAGTCATTAATATTTAATATATGTTAAGTAATAAAGGATTTAATATAAAAATATCTAGTCAAAAAAAGTACAATTCATTGTCAAAATAATATATAACAACAAAGTCAAATATTTTTTGGTAGTTAGTTCAATGTTAAAATATATTCAACATGTTTAAAAATATATTTAAATTTGTGCACCTAAGTTTTTGTGGTGAAAAAATTAAAAGGTGTTACTTTACCCAGTAACACCTTTTCATTTTTTTGCGTTAGCACCACGGAAAGAGCCAGGGTTATACCGATCTTTTGATGTTTCGATAATACTGGTGCCATTTTCAACGCGAGTGTTTAGCTTGATTTCTATTCTTACACTGAATGGCAGTGCTGCCAAGTGTTGGGCTTGAATAGTCGCCGATTTCAGCAGAAAAGATAGCCTAAAGTAGAATAGAATAGAATAGAATAGAATAACTTTATTGTGCTATAAAAACATAACTTAATGGATATTACACTGGTTTTATAAAAAAGACAATTTATGCACAAATGGCGGACTTATCGCTATAGCGATATCCGTTTTGCAAAAAAAAAACGTTTTTTTGCCAATGAAAAGGATTGCAATCCATAGGTATAAATAAAAGAATTGAAATCATACTAGGCCGTTACAGATATAAAAAAAAAATGTACATACAAAAAACAAACATTGGATAAAATAAGATTGTATGATAAAATAGAACAAAATTACCTAGATATTACCAAGATTACCATTTTGTATAAAGCTACTATATTTGTGAACATGATACCATGAACCATACATAAATGTACAATGTACTATGACCAATTACATATCATAACTACATTATGGAAAAAAACAAGTTTTCATAACTACTTTAAACTTTTATACCGAAAGTTTGCAAAAATTAATTATATACTTACATTAACATTGCAAAAAACAATTACGTAATTTTAAACTAAACCATACCAAGTTAAGGTTAACAATGGGAAATTATTTATCCTAAAAACATTACAAGTTACCCATACGTTTGGCACCATTAATAAATAAAATCGTTGTCGCCGTACAAATTGAAATCGAACAACTGGTACACCAGTTGTTCGATTTCAATTTTGGCGACAGGCGATTTTCGGTCGCCGATTACCCATTCGAGGTAGACTAAATGGCGACATACCGCCTAAGTTGGCAACACTGCTGAATGGCAGGCATGTGTGGAGCGACAATCCGATGTCGCTCCGACCGCCTTGCTTCATAGATTGCCCCTGCGGTAAGCAGGTGAGTAGCCTGCTTTAGTGCAAGCTCATGCCGTGCCTAATTATATCGTCGCTTAACCCTTTAGGCCTCGGCCCCTCAGCCGATTAACAAGTTGCTGTCCCAAAAAAAAATAGTAAAAATTAGTAAAAAAATTGAATTACGACACTGTCTCACCAAAACATTAATTACTGCCAAACCACTGGACCCATAATTAAAATGAAACATATTAACATAATAAAACATAATAAAATAAAACAAATTAAATTAAAATAGAATTAAAACGGTGCCGTCACACTGAATCGTGTTTTGGCCGATATCGGCCAATTGGGGCTCTAGGGGTTAAGAAGTAGGAGATATTGGAAAAAATATAATAAAGCTAATAATAATATAAGGGTAAGAAAAGTAATAATTAAATAAGTTGTTAATAAGGTTATTTGGATAGAGTAAAATAGAAGTATGAGTAATTAGATAATAATATTTATTATACATAATATGATATAATACAATAGTATGTTATAATATAGTAAACATATAATACATTGCATTAGGATGGCAGTTATAAAAATCTTAAGAAGTAGGAGATAGGCTAGGTATGATCGAGTCTTTTATTAAATTAATGGAATCATAAAATATATCTAGTCCTTTACACGATTTATCAAAATATTTTTGGAATATAAGAACTTAAAAAATATATATAAAAACACTTTTGGACTTCTCTTATAAAAGAGAAGTCCAAAACATATTAACATAATAAAACATAATAAAATAAAACAAATTAAATTAAAATAAAATTAAAACGGGGCCGTCACGCTGAATCGTGTTGTGGCCGATATCGGTTAAACAAAAACACCGTAGGTATAAATCAAAATTAGCTACTACTCAGCAGAAGAGAAACGTGTAGGTATCACCTATTTTTAACTGTCGTCGAAAAACCCGTCGTTTATTTTGAAATTTTGGCTCGGAATAATTGTAGAAACATTATGTGTGATAAGAAACAACCTTTTTACATATGGGCCAGGATAGTATAATCGGCTAAATCGACTAAACAGTAACAGCTCTTTTGGCTTTTTTGGTCGGCGCAGTCTTAAGAAAGAGGTTCTGAGCCAAGTCATCTGGATCCGGCGATTAAAATAATCGTTCGTTTGGTTAATTTAGATTAAGATTATTCCTACCTCTGCATAGACGATAGGTCGAGCATTTATACAACGATACATCGTTAAAGTTTGACATACTAATTGAATATAAATAAAAAATCTCAAATAAAAAATATTGGACAAGACTTTTTTTTTCATAACCCTAAAGTTAAGATTTTAAAACTAGGAATTTGATTATGAATTGTGACATTATGTTTGTATATTGTTTTAGAGAGCCCCGTCATAGAGATCAAGAATAATTCGTTGTTTTTGGAGTACTTTATTGATGTTGTTGCAATGGCCGGGTTTGGCCTCAAAATGAACTCTTTCAAAGGCGAAAATCGGTCCTTTTTGGAACAGTCTAAAAGGGTAGCTCGGTTTAATTACATGACGGCCCTGAAAATGTTTGGATTCAATACAGTCCCTAAGTTGATGAAGGTAATGGATGTGATTATACTCGTATGTATGTATGTAATGTGATAACAAGGTATATGTTTTTTTTTGTTGTAATATACTAAAATACTTAATTGTTAGGGCTCACTGAATTTTTCTGGAACTGGCTACTTAATTTAACAATACTTGAAAAGTCATTTATATTTTGAAAAATGGAATTCTTAGCTTCTAGGATATACATATTATTGTTTCCTGTGATAATCTTATTTTTTTTATCTAGCGTCATTTTGAATCAGCATTAAATTGGATTTAAAGCGATAAAACGTTGACTTACGTTTACTCTACGATGGCTTACGATGGCTTTGGCTGCGATCTTATTAAAAAAACGGTTACTTTAAGATTAATTAGCATTTGGTGGTAAAGTCACATCTCTCCTCTCTCTGTACATCTGATGCAATGAATTCAGTTTTAGACTTATTCAGCTCCATGATGATTTTCGTGAAGGCAAATTTCAAATCGCTGTTCTAAGGTCGCTCTTAGAGCTAAGAGTTTATGTACATGATTAGATATGTATATTATTTTCTCTTAAACGTTAAGGCCACATGACACCTCAGCAAAATATCCAAAATGGGCGGACACGTGAAAAAATAGACTAGGTCAATTTGTAGGGTTGACCCAATAAAAATTCAGCGTTGATGAAGTGTCAATCCGCTCGTGCCGGCGACCAGGGGCATACTAACTTTCTATAGCAGCGCTAGCACAGAATAACTATCTTTACGCAGTGGTGATATAAGGGTGTTAATGGTAAAGTATATTTAGCGTAACTCTCAGAGCGCTCTCGCGTTTTAATATTGTAATGAATTTATGGCCTAAATAAAAAATGTGGCTAATCGCGGCCCAAGATAATTAACCAGTCAATATAATGAAATTAAAATAAAACACACTCACCGCTTACATTGTAAGAGTAATCGCGCTTGAAAGTTTTCGAAGTCAGTTTAAAGCCTTAATGTCCAAGGCAATGAGTAACTTTTTTAAGTCCAAATTTTAAATTGGTTCTTTGTCTAGGGATTCGCCTAGAAAATTTTTATTTATAATAATGCTTATATTTTTCAAAAAACTAATAAAACTAAAATTCTTCAGATATGGTCGTTCCCAGGTAACATGTCGCCTTAAATATTAAACCTAAAATGTACATACCGGATTGAACATATGTGTTCATCTCCTAGTTTTTTTTAATTCCTTAATATTTGTGACATTGCCATGGCGTCCTAATGGTTTTATATTATATACCTAAATAATAGTTATTATAATAAACTATATAACGTTCATTACTTTTAGACCTCCACTATTTACGAAAAAGAGGAAAACAGCGGCGATTTTCTTCTCAAACTTTACACGGCCCCGTCTCAAAATATTAGGATATATTTCCAGGTCTTATGCATATTAAAAGCTTCTCTAAATCATTTGCAATATAACCTACAATTTTAGAAGGATGTCCAAGTAGCTTCCTATTACAAATTCAACTTAAACATATGTTATATTCTAAATGTAATTTATTTTTTAATTCTATTTTTACAGGAGATTAAAAAACATTAAAAACAAAGTCGAAATTAGGAAATACCTTTTTTATATAGGTTTTGGTTACGAGTACTGAGAAAAAAAAACTTTTGTTTCCACTTTAAGGTACTATTTTTTTCCCCACTAACGAAGGTCCAAATAAAAAAAGTTGTACTTGATTTTTCTACTATGTATTGAAGATAATTTGAATTTACTTTAAAATAAATTAGAAGAGTAACATGGACAGCCCAATAAAATTTTACAGGACATGTTGTTAACGAAGGAGAGAATTTTATTTTTAATTTAATTTTATTTTATAGCAAACTTACAGAGAGTAAATATATAATACTAGTATTTTAAAAACATATACAAACCAAACAAATTTACTATCCTATAAATAGTTTGCACTGCTTGCATTACAACTTAACAGAAATAACATGAACACTTTGATAGTAAAAAAAAAAAGCTAATAATAATATAAGAGTAAGAAAAGTAATAATTAAATATGTTGTAAATATGGTTATTTGGATATAGCAAAATAGAAGTATGAGTAATTGGATAATAATATTTATTATACGTAATATGATATAATACAATAGTATGTTATAATATAATAATCATATAATACAGTACATTAAGAAGGCAGTTAGTAAAATCTTAAGAAGTGAAGATATTGGAAAAAATATAATAAAGGTAATTATAATATAAGGGTAAGAAAAGTAATAATTAAATAAGTTGTTAATAAGGTTATTTGGAAAGAGCAAAATAGAAGTATGAGTAATTAGATAATAATATTTATTATACATAATATGATATAATACAATAGTGTGTTATAATATAGTAAACATATAATACATTGCATTAGGATGGCAGTTATAATAATCTTAAGAAGTAGGAGATAGGCTAGGTATGATCTAGTCTTTTATTAAATTAATGGAATCATAAAATATATCTAGTCCTTTACACGATTTATCAAACTATTTTTGGAATATAAGAACTTAAAAAATATATATAAAAACACTTTTGGACTTCTCTTATAAAAGCAATAAAATATCTTCTTCTGGTGGTTCAAAATTGAGCTAACGGGTGCTCAATAAGGATAGCGGCAGAGTGGTGCTGAAAATTATAATACAATATCTTTGCCATCTTATCAATACTAGCTTTGAAAACGGAGTTTTTCCTCAATGGCTGAAGTTTGCAAAGGTTAGACCACTACACAAGGGTGGAGACGAAAATGACATTGGTAATTACCGTCCCATATCGCTCCTTAACATCTTGTCAAAAGTAATAGAAAAAATTGCCAAAAAGCGTTTAATCTCGCACCTAGAGAATGAGAGTCTTCTATCCAGCAACCAATTTGGGTTTAGAAGCGGTTTAGGAACTAATGAAGCATTACTTACTTTCACACAATACGTTGTTGAAAACCTCGACAAGGGTAGTAAAGTTTTAGCGACATTTTTAGATTTATCGAAGGCTTTCGACACGGTGTCAAATATAATATTAATAAAAAAACTGGAACATTATGGAATAAATGACACAGCATTGCAGTGGTTCCAAAGCTACCTTGAGGGAAGGACGCAAACAACGTCGATACATGATCGACAAAGCGCGCCACTTAATGTATCTTTCGGTGTTCCCCAAGGTAGCGTCTTGGGACCCGTATTGTTCCTAATATACATAAATGATTTATGTGATCTACCAATAAAAGGAAAAATAGTGGCGTTCGCGGATGACACCGTGTTACTTACGTCTGCTAACAATTGGGAAGATGCATACCGCAAAGCTCAATCGAACCTAAATCTGACGAAGCAGTGGCTCGACAACCATATTCTCACTTTAAATATTTCTAAGACTAAAGTTATACAATTTCACATCAAGGCAACAATAAATAATTCAGAAACCGAAAACCAACTAACAATGCACTCAACTTTTTGCTCTAGATCTGACGTCTGCAATTGTCAAACCATTGAAAGGACTAGGGAATATAAGTATCTGGGTGTCACTATAGATGCAACATTGACATGGAAGCAACATGTAAGCAACCTAGCCACAAGAACAAGGAAACTCGCCTACGTGTTTAGAGAGCTTCGAAATATTCTACCAAAGCCCCTTCTCAAAACTGTGTATATGGCGTTGTGCCAAAGCCTGTTGTCCTATGGCACAATTGCATGGGGTGGCTGTACCACACAAGTACTCCTTCCTTTGATCAATGCGCAGAAGCTGATTCTAAAGGTCATCAATAAAAAAACCCCTAGATACCCCTCAGCGAAACTCTTTACAGAATATGGAGTACTTGATGTGAGGCAATTATTCATAAAACAATTACTAATTGAGTTTCACAGAATCAAGGATCAGCAGACAAGAAGCCATCAAACTAAAAACACAAGGCAAGCTACTGGGTCGAATTATAATATTCCGATTGTAAAGTCCTCATTTGCCCAAAGGCATTTTTACTTCCTTGCGCCGAGATTTTATAATAATTTAAATGAGAGTTATAAGAATGCAAACAACTTAAATTCATTCAAAATACTTATAAAGAAGTACCTGCTTGAAAGGGGTCCAATGTATGCGGAGTCTCAATTGCTCTCGCTAATAATTTAAGTTGTTTTATTAAATTATATATTACTAACTAATATCAAATCTCGTGTATTATTTGCTATGTATATATATGTGTAGGTATGTATATATATATATTTATGTATGTGTGTATGTATGCGTATGTATATATGTATATATTCTTATGTATCATGCAATACAACTTAAGTTCAGAATATCAAAAGAGTCAGCTCGTCGATACAATTAAACAAAAATCAGCATCCCTAGATACGGGTCTCTGACCTAGTTAGGAATGCGGATAAACATTTTCACCATAGGATGGGCTCAATCTCTCCCAACTCAACCATATTATGTAAATGGTGTTTATATGACATATTATATGAAGTTATTGTAAATTAATTAATAAAAAAATAAATATGACGGGGGGCAACCATTAGCCGTGTATGATATCTATTGGGTGTACTGTTTTGAACCAAAGAGACAGTCTATCGGTAGAATTGGTATTTATTTGGATAATTTAACAACGAAAGTGAAGAAAGGTTGACACGCGGGCAAACAGATGGTTGCTACTATTTTCTGAGGACTTTTGTCATAGTTTCGCTTGAAAATGAATGGGCAGTAACTGAAGATTGGTAGGTCAATACTTGGTCTGCTCAGAGTTTTGCAAAGAATTACTAAAAGTATCCTACTAGCAGAAATATTCATCATCACGACAGTGCACACTCGGCTAAATAATTCCTAAACACAGAGTTTTTCAATGCCTCAAATGTTGGACATGTCATACAGTGTGGATATTTTCTCTGGATTACAACTCCATTTTACGGACGTTTAGTTTGGACTACAATTCTGCGACTTTTGTTTGTTTTCCAAATTAACAATAAACTAAGATGTGTACGATTTACAAGTCCGGAAGCAACGATGACTGCGTCCCGAGAAGCTATTGATGGGAATATTTCTAAAGAAGATAGGGCAACTGTCTTTATACACTGTTTACAAAGAATTAAATGGTGTACCAATCGTCTTGGAGAATTTCTTGAAAAACAATAAAAACATTAAAAGTATGACATGTTTTTTTTCAAGTTCCAGAGACTTCCTGCAGCTTTAGTCAGTATTCTTTATATTTAATTTTTTGTTTCAGTTGTTAAAATTGCAGTTAATCAATAAAGATACAATAGAATTTTTCCGTAGAACAGTCATCGATACGATGAATTACAGAGAAAAAAATAATATTAAAACACTTGACTTCTTAGACTTCATGATTGGTATGAAAAAAGGTATGATATGAAAATGACCGGATATATATATATACATAATTATTTAGACAAAAAATATTTTAAAAAAATATTAAAATTTTCTTATTTTATAGGTGTAATTTTTTTGTATACATTTTCACCTTTCATATTTTAGGGGTACTTCGAAACACAAACACTAATATAAAATCCAGCAGTTTCGTCATTACTGACAGGGATGAAAATAACAAAGACAAGGATGTAAAGAAAACGAGTAAGCACACATTTTAGTATATTGATAAAGTACATGTTACTAACTAATATATATGCCATAATATCGCCCTACCAAAGCAATAGTGGTATATATTATGTAAACAGTGTGTTCTTAGATACTTTATTGTAGGTTTGCATTGGCTTCAAATCGGCAAACAACAAATAAATTGTTTCTGAAGCAATAGTTGATTATCAATCCTATAATTTCAATTAGTATACATATTCATCTTTACCGTACAATAATTTTAAAATGCCTCAATTACAAGTTTTTCGAGAGAATCTTTTCAAATATGCAGATGTCCCTTTGTTGAAATGAGTTTTTTGTTAATTACCTGCTGTTAAACATTTCTCTGTAATCCTAAAGTTTAAAAAATAAACAAGATTCCAATCATTTTTAATATTTATATGAATTGTACACGACTCTCCAATTATATATTTTAAATTCATATGCATCTCTGTTGCGTAAGCCCCAGCATTATTATCCCTGAATTTCATCGAGTAGAGCTACATTGTTTATCAGACATTTCTGAAGACTTATCTTTAAATCGACTTTTTGGAACTTATATTACAGTTGTTTTGGCATTGCGAGACACAGAACTAAATATTATACCCAAATCTAACATCAACTCGATTAAATATTTAATTCTTTCGCAGATTGGTCTGACGAAGAACTCATCTCGCAAGCTACAACCTTTATGATAGCCGGTTTAGATGGTCAGACAGCGGCCTTGGAGTTCCTTTTATTTGAACTAGCGAAGAACCCAGAAGTTCAGAGAAAACTTCAGAATGAGATTGACGAAGCTATTGACACTCATAAAGAAATCACCTATGATGTAGTGAATGGGATGCAGTATCTTACTATGGTTGTTACCGGTAAGAAAAAGATAAATTTTACATTCGTTACAGGTACTTTAAACAAATGTGTTATATAAGAGTTTATTTAATATTTATTATTATTTTCACATGCAGTCTACTAATTTTATCTACTAATTTCGTGGGGTTACGGGTTCGCCCATTGTAATCGACACCTCAAAGTTCATACTTCCGTCAGTTAATGCTCAGTCCAGGGATGTTTACTTCTAATTCCACTCGCAGTTTATGGCGTAGTACCCCATGAATCACAGTTTTATTTTTTATTCAAATATTTTCCTTTCAGAAACTATGAGAAAATATGGAACAGGTGCGGATAGATTATGTTTAAAGGATTACAACTTAGGTCCGATAAGACCAGGTGAAAAATCGTATACGGTAAGTGCTAAAAACCCATTTAAATATGTGCAATGTAATAATACAGAAATGCCTTCCAATTCAATAAAGTTGAAGTGATAATAAATATTTGAAAATTTCAGGTAAGAAAAGGTGACGCAATTTTTATACCTGGTTACTCGATCCAGAGAGATCCTAAATATTTCCCAAATCCCTTAAAATTTGAGCCGGAAAGATTTTCCAAAGAAAATCTCCACAACATCGTTCCGTACTCTTATATGCCATTTGGAATTGGACCAAGAATGTGTATCGGTAAGCACATACCTAATATACCTAAATACCTATACCTCGTGATCAAAAAGTATTCGGAATTTCTAATTTAATTAAACTGCGATTGAGATATTGTAAAAAAATCTAGGTTGGTATTTCTGTCAATTATTAACGTCACTTTTAAGCGCAATCTATCAGATAGTTTGTGCATAACAGCTTTGTAAACAAGTCATTGTTTGGTATATTCTGCGAATTTCGCAATGACGAATTTAGTTGAGCAAAGAGTCTGCCTGAAATTTTATGTTTCTAACAATATAACATGTGCGAAAGCGTTGAAAATGTTGACGGTAGCCTAAGGAGACTCGACAATGTCGAAAACGCAAGCATACAAATGATACCAAGAGTTTAAAGCGGCCCGTACTGTGGTCGATTGGGCCCCTCTGTGTCTGACGAAAACATCGAAAAAGTTAGAAAATTGAAGATCGTCGTGTGAACATCATGGAGATAGCAGCCGATCTTGTTGTATTGTTCGGATCAGTACAAAGCGTCAAGGGTTAAACACATTATACTACGCGTCCGTCAGCCGCGGCTTATGGGCGCGACTGAATAGGTATCTGTGTAATGAATTTCTGTTGAGCCGTGCACATTATCGGACTCAGTCGCGGACGCCTGTGCATACGTTCGTAAGCCGCGGCTTACGGACGCTTCCGATAATGTATTTGCCCCTTTACGCACGATATTTTGGACACAAGACACCCCCACCCTACCCCCCTCGCGCGCCAACCCAACCCCACCCCTTAACCTCCCCCCCTGCTCAGGCGCGCCAATTCATAGTATATTTGTAGTTTTTTCCGTGCTATTAAAATGATATTTTTCCAAAAATAATGTAGTTTTCTTAAATATGGTGGACTTTTAATATTACGTATTTGCATCGCTTGTATTTGGTTTACCAAGGCATCTGTGCACAAGTCTGCAATAGTTCAAAAAAGGAAGTATGACCGAAATAGTTCAAAAAAGGAAGTATGACTAGCGCGCCCTCTCGTTGACCGATTTTCATTACAATTACTCTTGCTATGACCACATAATGCCTGCATGCCAAATTTCAGCTCAATCGGATGAAGTATTTGGGCGCTATCGTGGATGAATACCCACAAACATACAGACACCTAAACACACAGACTCACAGACAGACTTCAGCTTGGAAATGGTCTTAATCTCGGAGGTGGGGAGGGGGGTTGTCAACATTTATATATCCGTCTTTATCTCGAAAAAATGCGCAGTGCAGTACATACCATTAGAGGTCTGAAGCCGAGTCTCAAGCCAAGCATCGAGCTGATATTAAGAACAAGATGCCGAATTCCACGCGAGAATTTGTGTTTTGCAACTTCCGTCAATTTTATAAGTGTATACTGTGTAGGTAATTGTAATATTATAAGAATCAGTGTATATTGTCAATTAATGGCATTGGGCGTTATGAAGTAGCGTTATGAAGCCCTTTTGAAGTATGCTTAGCACGGAGAATATGTCTCTCGTTTTCTCGCAAATTTATGTAGTAATTTCGCGTATCGTAAGACGTATTAAAATCTACCTGTCAACCTAAGTAGGTGTCAACAAAGGTAGCATACTATACATAGACATTTGATAAAACATATCACATCAATGTTTGTATGATTCCATCTGCTCTTCCTTGGTGGGGGATAAAGTGCAGAGTTTAAGTTTAATTAGCAGACTGATTCTGAAGAAATATATTATCACGTGGCTCATGACGAAAAGTAGAAGCCAGTGCGAAGAAATAGTGACTCACATCCTGACTTAGTGCCGGTCCACACTATGCGGTGCGGCGCCGCACCGCAAAGATTTCGACGTATGGGCGTACACACGTAAGCCGCGCGCGGCGCACGGTGCGGTTCCGCAACGTTACCACGACGCCGCATGGGGCGAATAGTGTTGTAATATGAATTATGTACCTTGTTAAATCTAGGATCGGAAATGGAATTAATATTTAACAACAATATTTTACGGAGTACGGAATTAAAATTAAACAACAACATGTCAAAACAAATGAAATAAGCGATCAAGTACCCTCCTTCGACTGCACTAATCAATTGAGCGGCGCGGCGGCGTCGGAGCGGTGCCGCTCCGGCGCAAGTGTCCCCCACCCCTCGCCTCGTCTTGCCTAGTTAAAGTCAGGTGTGTGTGCGGTGCGACGCCGGAACGCACCGTGAAGGATACACACACCGCATCGCGTGGCCCGGCCTTTAGGCCATATTTGACATATATGTCACTTGATACTTGGCAAGAAATATATTTGGTTGATTATGTTTAAAATAAATTTATAATATTATCTTAAATATTTAGATTTACAATTTTATATGTGCATAGGCATTCTTATACGCTACTTAATTTATTGGTCAATTTGGTTGTTTATTTATTTATACAAATATATATTTACTTATTTATAAAATTGTATATTTTCTTTAAAATATTAGTTATTTATTTATATATGTATTTATATATATTTTTTTTAAGAATGAATGAGCGATCGGAATGAATGAATGATAAAAATAAATAAAAGTGAAGTAACTATGTCTTAAATACTACCACCCGGAACAGATATACAATCTAGTGGGGTGATCAAATCCACACAAATGTAATCTTATCTGCTTTGCAAAAAAAAGTTGTTATAATATTATTAAATATATTTTAGTTTTTTTTTAAAAAAAATCTAGTTTTTGCCAAAATCTATATATTTTTGTATTGGATAATTTTATAAAATAAAATAAAAATAAAATGTTGACGTCCACTGTCATCGACTGTTAGCCCAAATTGAATAGGTGGTGTTATATGCGTCTTGTTTTATACAACCATTAACATATGCATGTACAGTACTCGTAAATAGCAGAACACACGGATAAAAGCACAAGGGGATAATAATATTTTGTATAATATAAAGACTTTTTAAGTTTCCTGGCCAGGAAAGTATTGTGGACGCACTTCTGTGTGTCTGGCTGTGTGTATTCCTCCACGATAGCGCCCAAACGCTTCGTCCGACTGAGCTGAAATTTAGCATGCCACCATTTCGTCATGGCAAAAGTTGAAAACATTGTGGTTGAAATCGGTCTTCTAGGGGGGGGGGGGCGCTAGTCATACTTCAATATCGAAATATTTGACAGAAAAATGCGGCATAGGGTCGTAACCAAATTGTTAAATTTTTGTTGCAACATTTCTTATACAAGCAAGACAAAAAAAACATTTTAACCATATATATAATAACGTAGAGCCGCCCGAGGCTAGCCGAGAAACGATCCATATGTAAAATAGCCATTTTAATACCACGGAAACCTTCTTACGATAAGTCTGCTTCCGTGGGTTCCTATTCCGCCTTATCTAGAATGCTTTAACTGGAAGAATATAAACCAAGTGAGGATGTATAAAGTTCCGGACGGAAATAATCTTCTTCCCCGATATTCTTCTTCTTCCGTGGGTTCCGGGTTTAGGGGTTTTGGCTCGCGGGGGGGTTGTCTGCTTGCCGGAAAATCCTTGTGGTGACACAACCGATATTTTTACTCTGTAATGAGCCGGGGTGTGTTAATCGTCCATTTATATACAGTAAAACCCGCTTATATCGAATTTGAGGGGGTCGGAGTAAAAATTCGATATAAGCGGGAATTCGGTATAAGCAGGAAACGTCTATTTTGGCTTGTAAAGGCAAGAAAATGAGTAAAATTCAAAGATCTTGGAAATAAATGTCTTTCCACTACTAGCCTCATAGTCTCTCAATAGAGGACACTAATATTACGGTTGAAATGCGTTTTCAATAATTAATAATATGTTCAATGACAAACATATTTTATATATTGATATTTCTTGTTTGCGACTCATATCATTTCAAAACTTGCATATTTACGAGATATTCAGAATGCTGGACAAAGTAGAGGATCTGACCATCTCTGCAGCTACCCAACCCTTTAAGCAATCAACCCTTGGTGACTTCTTCAAGAAGTGATGAGTACATTACTCAATTTCTGTCGTGTCCAAGTGAATTGTACTGTGATATCTAGTCAGGCTTATTTTTTTTAGTGTGAAATGTGAAATTTCTTGTAATCATTGTATTTTCCCTTGTTTTTATCCAACACATTTCAAAATATTCTGAATGTTGTGGCATTTTTCCAAGATCTTTGATTTATCTGGGTAAAATTTGTACCAAGGGACCGAAATTGGTTCGAAATAAACGATAATTCGATATAAGCGGGTTCAATATATACGGGAAGATTAGTTCTATGAGGAAAATTCAAGGGATCGCAAAAAATGTTCGATATAAGCGGGAATTCATTATTTGCGCGTTCGATATAAGCGAGTTTTAATGTATATGTTTTTTATTTTGCAGGATTTAGATTCGCCGAACTTGCCATTAAACTAGGCATAATGTCAATAGTATCTTCGCTTACTGTTGTACCGACTGAAAACACTCCTGAAGTCATGGAATTCTACCAAAGTGGCTTATCTATGATGGCGAAAAACGTCTGTTTCGGCTTAAAGCTACGAAAAGTCTGGAATGTCAGTAATACCTAAATAAAGAAACATATTAGGCCTAAAATATTTGCCTATATTATATACATATATATGTATATGTATGTGTGTAAATGCATGTATATTACGGTGGGTCAATTACCTTCTCACATGTTTTTGTAATAGCGAAAATATGTTTTCTTATTAGGTCAATATAAAACCTGTAATATTCATTAATTTTTAGTGTTAGGGGCTTTCTAGACGATCAAGCATGCTTGTCAAGCATCGCATCGTCTGCTGGGAGGGGATCGTAAACCGCAGGAATTGTGCAAATATATATTTTTATATTTACCAAAAATGCCTAATTTTGTAGTTTTATATTAGGGAGTCACGTCATTCATCAATCAACTGCGTCTAATTAACGTGACGTATGATCTACAAAAAAAGGCATTTTTGGTAAATATTACAAAAAGAATATATGCATATTTCCTGCTATTTACGATCCCTTTTCAGCCTACGACGCGATGCTTGACAAGCATGCTTGATCGTCTAGAGAGCCCCTAACAGCCCGCTTGTCGATTCCAAAATTTTATTCAAACGTATAAAATAGTGGTTTTAACCCCTGGTTATTTTAATCCACGCCGATAGGCGGTTTTTTGTAGTATCCGTTTTATTTATTTATTTATTTAACAATGATATCAACATTACAGTACACACCAATTCGTTCACATGTAATATACATACATAAAAAAGGCATTAAATATGCAAGCTGGAGTATTAAAATTAGAGTAAGAGAATATAAAAATAAAAAAAAAACAAATAATCTTATTCTAGCATAAACAGGTAGTGCAATGCTCGCTGTAAAAATATCCAGGTATGACGCTGTCGAACATAGCGCATTTATGTGTCGCAAGGCACGCGTAATGAGACTCCATCGACTTAAGTTGGTTGGCGTGAACGGCTCCGCAAATAGAGTATGCTACCGAGCTCGAATATAATTATCCGGAACAAAGAGACAAACCTTCGCAAGCATGCTAAGATTATCAACTTTGCCCGGATCAGATTAAAAACGTAGGCCATTGTGAGCATTTCTCTACGCAATTTAAGTGAATTTTAGCCAACCATGCCTAGTAAAAAAATATTAGGGTATAAGCAGGGATAATAACTGTGTTTCTTGAAATATACAAAGCGTAAAAACATTTTTGATTTTTTTCCTGCATGGTGGTATAAAGATCCTCATGTGAATTATATATAACTGCATTCGTTTCCAATCTACTTGTCAAAATTGAATTATACAATGTGTGCACGACCCGGACAATGTGAAAATGCTTTAGGTTCCGAATAACCGTATTTAACAAATTATCGGCTATATTTCTCGCTCCACTGCGGTAAATCTTCCTGTCCACCCTAGGCTAGAACGGGCTAGTCCCAGTTGGGTGACAGAATCAAATAAGCAAAAGGTTAAGTTTCTGCCATTCGGTTCCTGTTATTTTTGTAAGCAAATCATTGTTTTATAGTAATTAATTCTTAAATAAAATAAAAATAAAAAAGTGGCTACAAAAAATAAGACATTTTATTTATTATATTACCTTTTAATATTTTTTATTATTATAATTATTATTAACTTTTTTTTTTGAAGACCACAGTTTAGGGCAATTTAGTGTTATTAGCTTTTTCTAAAACTTGTACATCTGTAAGCAATCAAGCTCAAGCAAAGTTGGTTGTAATATTAGAGTCCTGTCCACCCTAGAACGGGCTAGTCGCAGTTGGGTGACAGAATCAAATAACCATAAGGTTAAGGTTTTGCCATTCGGTTCCTGTTATTTTTGTAAGCAAATCAATGTTTTATAGTAATTAATTCTTAAATAAATAAATGCCTGTCATTGAAGCCTGCCTGTCATTAAAGATTACTTGCTGATATCAAAAATGATTTTATACAGTGCAGTATTTTCGACATTTGTTCATGCAACTGTAATTTGCATGCAGGGTTTTTTTCGACATTTGTTCATGCAACTGTAAACAAAGTCATCTTTGTTGTCAAAGAGAAGACCACAAGAATAACAGGTGTTTTTGCTTGTCCAAATACTGGCAAGGAAGATGCTTTAGAGTTGAAACCCACAATTTAAAATTGGAAGTATATAAATAGGCAATTAGTAATTTTAGAGCGACCAGCGCCAAACATGAATTTTACTTGGTAATGTGTAGCACTAGTTTTTCTAGAAGTAAACATTCAGGTCAAATATTAAGTATAACAATAAAGTGGACCGAATTAGGAGTTATGGATTGAATTTCATCGAGCCAACTTTTCTTTTGTGTAAAATTAATAACTTTATAACACATTTCCGGAAAACATGTAGCTATTTATACTTATGGCGACGGCTGACGTAATTTTATTTTCTGAAGCAGAAATTTATTCAAGTAGAACGGGATTCCAAAATTGAAATTTAATAATCGTTTGTTATATATTGACCTCGTTATGAGGCCGTGGCGGCCGTGGCGGCCAAAAGCTTTGTGAAGCATAATTTTGTGGCCTGGTTGTGAGAACACGAAAAATAATTTTAATACGGTTATGCCGGATTTTAAAAACCCGGTCCTTAAGCTATCATTTCGCTAAAACGAAATAGATAAATTATTTCCATATTAATTGTAAATTATCTTTATTCTGTTACTGTTTTTCAAAAAAATAAAAACGAGCGAGATTTGTCTTGAAAAACAGTCTGTCAGTTTTTGGAACTTCCATACAAAAAATATAAGAAAAAAATGTTTGAAATTACGTAATTTTCGGAAATGTTATGGCCAAACATTATTTTTTTCCTATTTATTAAAGATACTTTTGAGTGATATAAAAAATAACATAGTGATTTTAGGTTATTTTATTATTGTAATCTAATTTTTACTCTATAAAAAGCTATTCATTTGATAATTTATTATATTATAATTGAAAAGCCAAATCGACTATATTTGACGACGCGCGAAGCCGAAATCGTCATTCGTAATTGGACACTGCCAACGGTGGGACGTATTCCCTTGTCGCCGCAGTATACCTATACTACTCTATGTATATATCGAAAGGCAATATAATGGTATGGATATTAGTTATAATGTTATGGATATTGTTCAAAAGTACTAACATATTGTCAAAAGGTACAATCATGATGTGTACCTTCGGACAAAATCCATTTTTTTGTGGGGCTTTTTTAAATGTCTTTATGAGCCTTGTGACACTGCGACCATTGCTGATCTATTGTGTTCGCCACCGACTATAGTTCTGCGCTAAGCCTCGTGTCATTTAAGAACCGCAACAGGCTTTTGGCGCCAGATTGTTTTACCTCCTCAGGTTGGAGGTAATGACCACCCAAGTGCGATCCAGTTAGGTTAGGTCTACTTATTGTATATGTGTTATTATAATTTTCGAAAGAGTATAGCTTTACATTTGATTTGAATATCTAAAAAATCTCTTTTATTGTGCATATTATAATGTAAAAAAAATATAAATAAATAATTTAATTATTTTATAATTTCATCGGTTGGTTTAAATCGACGTTTTTTTAATTCAGGGAAGGGGGAAGAGAAATTGGGTATTCCCAGTATCTAAACGTATGAGTCCGATAATTATAAAATGTACCGAAGGAGGGCGCTGTCGATTTTTAGAGAGCGCTGTCACTTCGTGTTGTAAATATTATATCAATAAATAAATGTTTTCGATGGCAAAAGTGTGTTTTCTTCAACGCGTCCGCAGCCACATTTGGTGCCGAAACCCGGGAAAAACCGTGAGAATTGTGAATAAAAATTGAAATGTAATTGTGTTTAAAACTTTTAAAAGATCGCAAAAAGAGACTAAAAAAAATCGTAAAAAAAAACATTGAATATTTTTTTTTTTTTTTTGCAAATACAGAACCTTAGAAAAAAATTGCAGAAAACTTGACGCATAGGTACACTATTTAAGATCATATGGTATTATGGATCTTAAATAGTAGAGTTGATTTACTAACTTAGCTTTAAAATAAAGATGAGTTAACTTAATCAATTGGACTTGAACGGGATAGGATATGAACTGGTAAAGAAGGCATTTAAAACAGATAAAAAGTCGTCGAAGGGTAGAATTACCGTGTCAGACCATTGACTCCCGTTCAGAGGTTTTAGGCAACCATCAATGACTTCGAAAATACTGATTGTGAACTAGTCAGCACTGTTGAGAAGGGGTAAAGAGCAGATATATCTTATTTTTCGGAAGACTTACACAGTGCGTTTAATGATACATGTATTGAATAGGTACAAGACCCGTACGTAGCATGATTTGCAATAGTCATCAACCAAGGTCAAGTCGAGTTCATGCGCTTCTATTACTAGTGTCGATGTAAAAGCTACCGCAGATACAACTGTTCAGATTTGCAGGCAGATATTAACCCTTCAGGCCTCGGCCTCTCAGCCGATTGACAAGTTGATGTCCCAAAAAATTTTAGTAAAAATTAGTAAAAAAATTGAATTATGACACTGTCTCACCAAAACATTAATTACTGCCAAACCACTGTACCCATAATTAAAATAGAACATATTAATACCATAATAAAACATAATAAAATAAAACAAATTAAATTAAAATAAAATTAAAACGGGGCCGTCACTCTGAATCGTGTTTTGGCCGATATTGGCCAATCGGGGCTCTAGGGGTTAAGAAGGGCAATGTTTCCATGATGTAATTATCTATTATTCACACAAATGTGTGCCGTGTGTTCTCACATCCGCGACACATAAATCTCTACAAAATCGTTGTCTTATTTTAACAGTTAGGTGTAATAATAACAGTTACGTGTAATAGTAACAGCTGTTTTATATCAAATTAATATTATATTTAATGGATTCCAATATACAGAATTTTAAAATATAGCTATTTACGTACCTATGTGTGTATTTATGTATTTTAACCTACCCATGTTAAACCGCTAGTTAGATAAAATAATATTTATTTAATTAATTTTTATTTATTTATTTAAATCCAAAATAAAAAATAACAATGTTGACATAAATAATACAGTGTAGAAAATAGCAAATACTTAATCATTGTTTGCGAATCAAAGAAAGTACAGATTTGATGGATTTTATCAGCTCCACTAGACTACAGTCTGTTCTGGAGTGATACCAGTCTTATATTTGTTATATTTTTATATAAATACACACTCATACATATAAAATATATATACACATACACACACACACATACATATATAGGAAACGTATCTACCTATATTCAATATATAGTTTATATATACGTATATAATAATATATAAATAAACAAAAATAAATAATTGTGAGTGAAGTTCAAAGTTCTGAGTGAAGTTCTGAGTGAAGTTCAAAGTTACACTTCTTGAAAGTTAGTTTGTATGGAGACGCCGAATACTAGCTGAAGAATCAGTCAACAACAGGTACTAATTACGATGGGATTTGGAATCAACTGACGAGATGTTACACGAACAAGAGATTCGATTATTTAGTCAAAGAATTTTAGTTGCAGAATCAGCCACAGGTATTAATTAAGTCAGGTTTTCTGAAAAATAAACTTTTAGTATCATTGTAGATTGTAGCGACTGACCAAACTCGCGGCTAATGGTGATAATGGCGGCTTCACCGGAGGGGGTGCGCGTCAGTGGAAAGTAAAAAATGTGCAGATCTATCGATGCTTTATTTTGTACTGGCGGGAAAGTCCAGCTTCTTTTCACGATGTTTGTTCATTAACCCTCCAACCGCGGGGAATTTTCCTATTAATTTGGTTTATATTCTACTATACAGGTCGTAACTTGTCCTTACCCGTTAGCCCTGCAACTCGAGACAGTGGAAATGAAACTCTCGGTTTTACATAGTAACAGAAAAATATTCAACGGGAAAATAGCGGAAATACCGAAATTATATGCCAGGCGATAATAGCGTACAAAATCGTATGAAAAAAGCTGAACGCTCAGAGAGCGTCTCCCGCGGTTAGAGGCTTAAATTACATGATAATTATTCCGACTCCAATTATACTTTCGCGCGTGGTAACACTGAGCACGCGGGAAAATTTGAATGATTTCTGGCGGAGCTAATTGATTACAACATTGTGACTCAGTAATAGTAAAAGACGTTAAAAATATGTTGAATGCAACCTGTATAAAGTTGCTAAAAGAAAAAGAAAAAAATAGAAAAACGGCAAAAAGTTAGGCAATGCGGTCGAATATGAAACATTTTCTTTGCTGAGACGTGGAGCTGAAAAGTGATAAAAAAAAATAAAATAAATATATTAGAATAATAGAGCAGTCTCTTATGTAACAAAAGTAGCGAGCCATTTCGGTAATCCGTAAAAAAAGGAAAATCAAAACCAGCGATACCGGGCACTATGTATTTTCCAACCAAAAACTGACGCCTATGGAACCGGAATAAACGAGTTGTTCTCGGAATATTTTTCCTTTTTGACGCTAATCCAGTGCAGCTGCCTTAAAAAAGTATGTGTGATATGAAAGGTACATACAGCGAGGCAATATTGTTATTATTAAAATAGATTAGATAGAACAAACTAACATAAAAATGTTAGATGATAGAAATGATCCAGTCCATGATAATGTCCCTCATTTATTCATAAAAAAATGTTCAAGAGAAATCGTACAACCGTTGCTAGTTATCTACAATAAATGTCTTGAGATTGGAGTATTTCCGTCACAGTGGAAAGTTGCTTATATAATGGCGATTCATAAATACCGAGAAAGGAGTTCGGTATCCAACTATAGACCGATCAGCAAGATATTCAGGAAGATATTCTGAAGAAAGATATTCAGAAAGATATTCAGAAGATCAGAAAGATATTCGAATCTCTTGTCTGCGATCAGGTTACACGACATGGTAAACATGTACTCTGTCCGTGCCGGAATGGATTCACCAATAATCGATTGGTGGAAAATAACCTGTTGGAGTACGACAAGTACATTTTTTGCACTATTAATAGGAAACACCAAGTGGTTGCCGCATGAACCGACTTCGCTAAATCGTTATATAAAGTTAATCGTGCAATCTTGCATTATATAACTTGCAAGTAACGGTATTCATAGTAACCTACTTAGATGAATAAAAACATACATGTCAAATAGGAAACAAAATGTTTGTGTGAGAGTATATAGATCGAGCCCTGTCTTAGTTATATTCATATTCATATTCATATTCATTTTATTAGTATACTGGTATTTTTTTATTTTTATTTATTTATTTATTTATAGTATTACACAAGTTCGTTTGTACAGTTTACCAGATCATGTTGTATATATATGAGACGTTAGCAAAAAACTGATTCTTGAGGAGATAGAGTAATGAATAAAAGTCGCCTAACTAGGCCAGGGCCTGTTCTAAGGCAGACTTTATAAAATATTGTTTAGATGTATCTAATCAAATTACTAAATAATTATTATATAAAAAATAAAAAATAAAAACAAATAAAATTTGTAGAAGTTCTATTACTTTGATAATAATTATTAACGTGTAGAGTAAAAGTAAAAATATATGTTTGAAAGTAAAAATATATGTCTAAAATTGAAGAATAATGCTAAAAATTAATATACCAAAAATTAATATATAATATTCAACATTCCATTGATGTTTTCCCAGCCTTTTGTAATAAGCCACCTAGAAACCGATTTTTTAAATTTGATTTTGGTTTCAATGCGTTTCACTACATCAGGCAGGTAGTTGTACATTCTTGGTGCTATGACGTTGAAATGTCTCTGTCCGAAAGTCGTACGAGTTCTTGGAACTATCATATCGTCATTCCTTGCAGCTCCGGTGAGTCTCACTCGTGCGTTAATAAGTGGCATTTTGAATTTTGCGTGTATCAAACAGTCTTGGGTCCAAAATATTACTTTTTTATATAACTGGTTCGTGGGATATCGATACGGTTTACGCTCGATAATTTTTAGTATACACTTTTGCGCTACGTCAAGAGGCTGGAGGATAGTTGATGCACAACCACCTCACCCGATTATGCCATAACAAAGAATGCTTTGGCATAATGCATAATACTTATTTTTTAGTGTTCCCGGGTCTAAAATATTTCTCACTTCGCGGAATACGTAGGAAAGTTTTCGAACCTTGCTTGTCAACATCTCAATGTGCTTTTGCCAACGCAGCATATTATCAATTATTATTCCAAGATATTTTACGTGTTCTGTCCTTTCCAGGAAAGGGCAGTTACATTGCTGTGTATTTTTACATGAGTGAATAGTTACGGTATGATATGGTGATGGTTGTCCTTTATTATTATTACTAAAAGTTATATATTTCGTTTTTTTTTATAATTAGGCTAATTTCCATTCACGTACATATACAAGCCAAATTCAGATTAGCAAATATCCATACAGATTAGCAAACAACCATTTTTTCTATCTTAAAGAAAAAATAAAAATAAACGTAAAAATGAAAGAAAACACCAGAATGATATATTCATCAACGACTTTAATATATTCATCAACGACGTAGGAATTGTTTCTCCAATAGTTTTCACATCTCCTACGCTGACGACTTAAAAATTTACCAGTCTGTAAATAGCATCGATGATAGCGTCTCTACCAAAGAGATCTCGACCGGTTCTACGACTATTGTGTTAGGAATAAGTTAACATTAAATATTTCAAAATGTCACAAAATTACTTTCACAAGGAAAAAAATAAAATAAATTTCATTTATAAACTTAATCATATCCCTCTAAGTGAAAAGAGTGAGGTGCGCGATCTGGGTTTAGTATTAGACAATAAACTGCTGTTTGATAAACACATTGACTATGCTACAGGAAAGCTCATAAAATGTTAGGATTCATCCAGCAATGTAACCGTAAGCGATGTAAGCGAGTAAACCGTTCAGCGATGTAAGAACCCTTAAGATTTTATACTTCTCTTATGTACGCAGCATTCTCGAATACGGATCTATCATTTGGTCGCCTCAGTATACAGAGTAGGTATAAAAATAGAGTTGAGAGACTCCAGAAGTACTTCATGAGACATCTTGATTTCAAATCGTTTCAAACCTCCGAAAGTTACTCAGAGAGACTTAACCGTCATAACATGGACTCACTCGAGGATAGGCGCCTTCAATATGATATACGTTTTCTGTACAATATTATTAATAATAAAATAGACAGTCCCTATTCTGTTGGCAGAATTTCCTACCGAATCCCAAGTAATAAGACAAGGGCTCGCGACTTATTTTATCTACCGAGAGTCAATACCAATTATGGTCAAAATATGTATTTTTATAGAGCACTTCGATCATATAACCTAAATTTTCAATATTTGGCCGTTAGGTACGCAGGCTGTGGTATTGTTTACTACACTATAACAATGCTTTCTAGCCAGTATAATATTTTCTAATATTTTCTATAAAAGTTCATATGTATATTAAGATCATAAATATATTGTGATTTATATTATATATATTTATATTAACTATAATTTTACATTTTATTATTACCTTGTCGTATTATTTATATTAATTTATTATTTGTGTACGTGTATGCATGTATATATGTTTGTATGTTATATATCCTCATATATCTTAAATACATCTACATAACTCATAATGTGACTTCCCTATCCCTTTCACCTTATTTAAACCTGCATTTTTTTTCAAAGCTCGTTGCACTGTAATAATAGATTTAGTTTAATTGTGAAAACTTTTAATTGGCCTTAGATTTGTATAATATGTGTTAGCATTAAATTTAAAACGCTGTAAGTTTTCCGAAAAAAAAATAATAATTTAAAGATAGGAAATACAAGACAGAATGCAAAGAGATCATTAAACACTTTAGCCACCAAAGCATTTTAGACTTCACTCAAGTAATATTCCTCCAGTGAGTAAAATGCCTCATCTGTAGGCGGCCTCTTGTGCCTCTTTAGGCGGCTCTTAAACAAGTAAAGAGATTGCGCCTGCCTAATGTGCTCGCTGAGTTTGTTGTAAACCGCTGGGCCGGCGATATAGGCTAGCCTCTCCGACTTGGATAATGCATGACTTGCCAAACGTAGCATGCTACGGGATCTTGTTGGATAGTGGTGATGCACACCATTCACTTCAAAATCGGCTAGATTTCTGCGAACGAACAGCGCTACTTCCATTATATAAATGGACGGCAGCCTCTTGATGCAGAGATCTCTAAACAGAGGCCTAGCTGGCGTATCAAGTGCCACACGCGGTATTGTGCGGATTGTACGCTTCTGCATCCGTCTGCCTGATGGATGCTCGCCCCCATAACTCCGCACCGTACGTTAGCATTAAATGAACATATGAAAAGTAACACATGCGCAGCGCGGATAAATCGAGAAATGAAGCGATGCGGTGTTCCGTGTTCTGGTGTTCCGCAGCGCGATCTGGTGTTCCGCAGTTATCAAACCTTGGACTACTCCTTCTAATGATCCCTCGCAAAGTTTACGCTGACGGCACCTAATGTAGGCAGATGATGATATAAAATATTTAAATAAATATTGACAACGAAGGATTGCAATGTATTTCTATGTATGCATTGAACAAATAAAAAAACAAAAATAAAAACATACGGCAGTCGTGTTTTTTATTATTTTGAATATATTCACTATGTTCTATTGAAAATTCAAGCCCATAATCGACACTTATACATTAACTGATAGTAACCGATATAGATCGATAGAAAACAATACATTTACAGAATCAGCATTACTTAATAAAAAAATAAAAAAGCACGTAACAAAAGATAAACTTATGTGGTCTCTTGGTTACTTATGTAACCATGGGCAAAAAAGCAGGTAAGGCTGGACGTCGGTTGAGTAATGTTTGAAATTAATTTTTAACGTATTAATAAATGTCCAGGTGTACCGCCTAAAAAATTTAAATATACCAAATAATTCCAAAATATATTCCATAAATGATTCAAGAAGTTGTTGCATTTTTAGGTATAATATAAATAACGCATAAGACAAAAATCCAGTTAGGAATACACTGATTCCTTTTATAATATACCCTATAGTTAGTAAGGTGCCTACATAAAAATCTTAATTATAATAAATTTATGATTTAGTATATCTCTGTAATAAAAAAGCTAATTCTAAATTTCCACAATTTATTTTTTGTTACGTGAGAAATTCCCCCTTTGCTACATTTTCAATTGAATTACCAAAATAAATGAAGTATCTAATAATGGTGTGCTAAGATCAGATTTGGAAAACCATTTTAATTACTTTCTTCGCGCACTACCCTTAGATCAAAAATTGCTGATATGACATGTTTTAAAATCAGTGTAACCTTCATTTTTATTCCTAAACGGTTCAAGATAAAAATCTTTTTGTAAATTACAGAAGTAAACGAATTTATAGCTTCTTCAGTATTTATTTATGTCACTTTACTTACGAAACCATTAATTCATTCACTGGGAATAGGATTGCCATATAATCAATCAAAAGCCTCAATTGAATTTAAAAAAAATATAAAAAATAAGCAACATAAATGAAATTTATTTTCTCAAGGTTTTAGCAATGTGTATTCGGGAATTAAAAGCGATAACATAATGTATAAAAAGATGTTAAAATTAGACAGAAGTAAGCCCAAAAGTATTTTCAAGGAAACCAATGCTACCTTAGCCTAGATTTCGAAATTAGGATTAGTTTAGTTAAATGTAAGAAATGATACATATTTTCGAGTACTTAACGCCAAAAATTGCTCGCCTGGCACCATTACCCGAAAATTATTCGTTAGTACCTACAGTCGTTAGGTATAAAGTAGGCAAAATCTGAACCTGAGTAGAAACCAAAATACCGGTTTAATACCACGGAAAACACATCACATATAGTAACTAAAATACTACGAAAATAACACTAAAGGTCTGAACATATCTTAGAAAAACATTTGCGAATTTAATCGAACGGGATGGAGTGCGGGGGGGATGTGGGTTTGCGCGGTTATGGAAGTGGTGGGGGGGGGGGGGTAAGGGGAAGGGGGATGGGTGAAAAGGGGGCGAGGGTAGGTGGAAGGGGGGGGGGGGCGTGGGCCTTGTCTGATTGTCGGGAAAGTCTTGGGGTGTCCAAACCGATTTTTTTCTAGTGTGTTCTAAAGATGAGTGGAAACGGTGCGCTATCAAGTTTGGTTTTAAACTTGAGCGTCACCACCTTACATATGCCTAACTGAATTATTTTCTTAACGAAATAACTAATCACAAAAAAAACTTCACACGTTCTCTATTAACTATTCCACAAAGTGCAGTAATAATTAATTTCTTAATGCAACACAATGAAAACTACGTCCCTGAAATTAGCCCCAGATTGATAAAAATAAAAGGGTGCATGGTAAAGCCCTGAAGAATCTTTAAGGTTTACAATAAATTTGGCCCGACAAAATAAGGATATAACGATGAGACCTGGAGCAAAAAATAAAGGGGCTGATTTTTATCCCTCTTACCCTGTAATAGCAGAGGCAAATGGGAAGTGTCCGGCCAATATTAAATAACGGAGAACGAGTCTGTGGGGCCACTGCTGGATCCCTTTACAAGCTTTTATTTACCTTGTATGTATGTTAATTTGTTTATGTCAAATCTTGCAAGCTGAATTAGAACCACTTTCTCTTAATTTATGAAATTGAAAATTTACTTCTTCGTTGAGCTCCGATGACAATGCATATTTATGGTCAGCATGACATGATTCTACACCCAGGATCGGCTCCCAATGAGACTACTCTTCCACGGACCACAGCAAAGACACACAATTTTGTATACGCATCCAATTATGATAGTCTGTTCTAAATTTCACCAGGACATGGCTGCAGCATCCAGGGCTGGCTCCCGATGAGGGGATTCATCAACGGTCAATAGCACAGAATCGAAATTTTGTATACACATTCAATTATGATAGGTTGTTCTTAGTTTCACCACAATAGGGCTGGGCTGCTGCACTCAGGCTTGGCTTTCAACGAGGGGACTCTTCAACGGTTAACAACACAGACATAAAATTCTGTATAGCATTCAAATGCTAGCATTCAAATATTATGATAGCTTGTTTTAAGTTCTACTATGACATGGCTGCTGCACCCAGTGT
This sequence comes from Micropterix aruncella, assembly GCA_944548615.1. Classification (NCBI taxonomy): domain Eukaryota; kingdom Metazoa; phylum Arthropoda; class Insecta; order Lepidoptera; family Micropterigidae; genus Micropterix; species Micropterix aruncella. The sequence continues at coordinate 26,239,970 of OX155959.1, read as the reverse complement.
TGCCTCAGGACAGAGCATTTTAATAAGTTTGTTTTTAAAATGTGTTTTTACTATTAACTTATTATACATACTACACAATGTCTAGAATAAGGACAGGCTGATGTTATACTACTAATTATAATAAGAAGAGCTAATGGGCCCAGTGCAACTGAGTCACTATAACCCATTGTGTTTAATGGCGGGCCAATTCACAGGTCAGAACCCATCCGGTAGCCTCCCAGTAGCTCGAGCCCGGGTAGGACTCTGCACCATTGGGTCAGTTTCCCCTGGAAATCGTTCTTCGGACGCTCCTGGGCGGTTTGCGCATCGTGCGGCGTCAGCCAATCGATTGTGCACTCCGAATTATAACCGGCGGTGTCTGGAAACAGCTTTACTTCCTATAAAGCGTGTGTGGCTGTTAACCTTATGTCTGCTGCTCTTGAAACGACCAATCGGCCACCCGATCTCGATTGGACAGTCAAGCAGAGGACGAATTACCGCTAACATAAGGTAGAGTACTGCGCAAGCGACCTCGAAACTGTGACAAGTTGGAAGGCCTAAGGCCGTGCTCCAAGACCTTGCTTTTGACCGTTAAAGAGTCCTCTCGTCGGGAACCAACCCTGGGTGTAGACTCTGTTCATGCTTACCATAAAAAAATGCATTGTAATCGGAACTGAATTAACATGTAAATTTTCAACTTCATTTGATAATATTTGAGGAGCTCTCTCAAATCCTCATGGATCCCATCATCACATCAGGATTTTTATAAAAAATGGTCCAATCTTTTAAAATAAAAAAAGAATTTTCCAAATCGGTTTTTGAAGCAATCTTCCTTTTTTTGTAGTCGGTTAAAAATAGCGACTGACTTTTATAAAGAAACTAGCTGTACCCTGCGCGCGTTGCTACGCCACCAACTAAAATAAATTTGAAGGAAAGACATTACAGGAGTCGGAGAGGCTAGCCTATATCGCCGGCCCAGCGGTTTACAACAAACTCAGCGAGCACATTAGGCAGGCGCAATCTCTTGACGTGTTTTAAGAGACTGGAGGAATATTACTGGAGTGAAGTCTAAAATGCTTTGGTGGCTAAAGTATTTAATGATCTCTTTGCATTTTGTCTTGTATTTCTTCTTTTTACATTATTCTTGTGTTTTTTCTTCGTTTTGTTTTGTTTATTTTATCTTCTCTTTACGATAAAAAAAATGTTTGTTTGCTTATATGTATGAATGTTTGCTAATCTGTATCTGACTTGTATACCAGTATACTAATAAAATGAATATGAATATGAATAATACACAAATATTCAATTTATTTTGAGTCATTTTATTGATTTTATTCATTTTGGAAAAAATGTGACATTGCAGCGTTTTGTACATAGTGTGCACTGCGCGCGTAGGGTACGTACGATATATAGTGTACACTGCGATATATAGTGTACAGCTAGAGTTAATAGTGGTTCGGGTGGTGGAAGTGGTTCTGGCAGTTTAACTTTTCCACTGGCGCAGCATATTCCTGGCGTTTCGTTCTTAAATTTACAATACATACAAAACGTTCATCAATACATGCAAATTTTATCCATTTTTCCAATGACGACACTTGGATGAAGAATGTAATGATTATTACTGTCATAATGGAATGCACCAAGATTTTAATCAGCATGCAGTGTTCGTCTTGATCGGGCGGTGCTTATTCGAACATTTTGCAGCTTTTTTTCGTTGTTCAGTTGTCTCAGACGAACGGGCATGAGTAGTAGGTACATATTCGATCAGTTTCTAACCTCACTTCTCGTTGTTCAGATGATTCAGACGAACGGGTCTCAGCGGCATGTACTCGAAGATTTTCCAGCCCTAATGCTCGTTGCTCGTCTGATTCTGAGGCTCGTAATGCTCTTTTGTTCCGTGCTTGAGGTGTAGGTCAGCCAATTACTTGTCGCTTTGGAGGCATAATTGTACGGGAACGACTGCCACCATAACGGCTGTAAAGATAAAATTAATTTAAATCACAATGAAATGCACAAAATTTTCTCTATCTTTTCTGTAATTCTGACAGATGAGGTGTCTAAAGATAGTTTAGTTGTGTGTATTACACGTATTATTGCGCTAGAATGTATTATTTTTAAAAATCATTAAAAAACAACCTACCTTGAAAACATCAAACTCACTCCTGTCTTCGCGGTCGCATTCGAAATTTAAATTCGCCGCTTTAACATTCATTCGACTAAAAAAAAAAATTACCTCACTCCTTTCTTCGCGGTCGCATTCGAAATTCAAATTCGTCGCTTTTAAAAAAAGAAGAATTTTGGTTTTATTGAGGACACAAAAATTTTTCCTTTGGTCCGATCGGCACTAAAGGAAGTGATCAATAGTTTATTTTTTTATTTTTTCGCTTAATTCGTCTCAATTGAAGGCATTTTGTGTTGCATAAGGATAAGTCCTATTTACGAGATATATGGATGAATAGTGATCGTTAGTCGACTGCAAAAGGACCTTTAAACTTACATTGCACCGTCGAAAGTCGTGCACATCCGTAAGTATATCTCATTCAAACATAAGCATTTCCCAATACAAGCTGGGATTTCCTTCGCTACTTTTTAAGTAGCTTTTACTAATTTTATTTTAAATAAAAACATCATCCTATAAACGGATTTCTTTACAAACCTTATGAAATATAACAATATTATACTGTTTTCTACAATATTTCTTTACAATTTTTTAATATTATACAATTTTATATAGGTTTACCCTATTTTGATAATATTATACAATCTTTATTATAAACTCCTCTGCCAGAAATTAAGATTGAAGTTTCTTCTTTCATTTCATTGAGCATATGGAGGTTTTTTTATTTTTATTTCGATTTAATGGCTCTTTGATAACAAACTCAGCCAATTGTATCATAGTTTAAATGTTGGTAGCATTCGAAATTTGAATTATTTCGTAATGTCACTTTCATTTAGAAAACGGCTTTGCCGAAGTGATCAATAGTTTAATTTTTTATTTTTTCGCTTAATTCGTCTCAATTGAAGGCATTTTCTGTTGCATAAGGATACGCCCTATTTATGAGATATATGGATGAATAGTGATCGTTAGTCGACTGCAAAAGGACCTTTAAACTTACATTGCACCGTCGAAAGTCGTGCACATCCGTAAGTATATCTCATTCAAACATAAGCATTTCCCAATACAAGCTGGGATTTCCTTCGCTACTTTTTAAAGTAGCTTTTACTAATTTTATTTTAAATAAAAACATCTTTCTATATATATATATATATATATATATATATATATATATATATATATATATATATATATATATATATATATATATATATATATATATATATATATATATATATATATATATATATATATATATATATATATATATATATATATATATATATATATATATATATATATATATATATATATATATATATATATATATATATACGTATATATAGATAGATAGGCCTCGTTGATCAGCCATAAGGCAAAGTAGTAGTAGTAGTAGTAGTAGATGGAGTGGGGGGCTTGTTTCCAGCCCTTGATGTCACCTAGATCTGTAAGGTCTTTTGTAACTACCCACTGTGTGGTTAGGTCAAAGGTCAGCTAGTAGCCCGGTACTTCTTACCAGTCCAAGTAGGTCACTGACCTTCAAGTTGGGCAGATCGCTGGGTTCGAGAAAGGCTCGTCCCAGTAAACTGTGTCTTTTGGCGGCGAGCCCTGGACAGCGGCCAACAATGTGTATGCTGTCTTCAGGTTCCTCACCACATATTCGGCAATCCTTGCTCTCAGTCAAGCCAAGGTTGAATAGATGAGCTCTAAGGGTCGTGTGTCCGGTGAGGAGACCGATAGTGGTTCTAAGGTTCTTCTTGCTCATGTCAAGTAGGGCCTTGGTTTTCTTCTGTAGTGGTTGCTCCATCATGGCTTTTGCCTGGCGACATCCCTGACTCTGTTTCCAGGAAGCCCGATGTTCCTGCTCCAAGCAGTCCCTGATGATTTTCTTACCTGTAGCGAAGGGGACCCCTACAGCTGGCTCCACTGGGCAATCCAGTGTGCCCAGTTTTGCCAGTCTGTCGGCCTCTTCGTTTCCGGGTATGCCTTGGTGACCCGGTATCCATATTAGGGTGATTTTGTTGGATTTTCCCAATTTGTTGAGCTCCTGCATGCAGTCCCAGACCACAGAAGATTCTGTGGTGGCTTTAGCCAGAGCGTCCAGTGCTGCTCTGCTGTCAGAGCAGATGAGGATTTGTCTGTTTTTTACCTCGGCATAAGGCAAAGAAGCAAGGCACTTTTCTTTTGGAAGAATTCTTCGCTCATTTCCGAAATAGCTGATTTCGTAAAAGAATTAAGATTATTATTTTTTTAATTTTTAATATATAATAATATCTCTAACTTCCTGTGGACGCTATGATCAAAGTTTAGTCTGTTTAAAGCCCCAAATTAGTGAACAGCAGATCATCAAGTCTGATGGTTTAGGAAGGCCCTACCACTGCAAAATCAGGACCGAGGAGCTGCAACTCGGAGTCCAATGAGAAAGTCTCTGCATATAATTTTGAAATCATCACATCATAAAGGCTCACGGATTCGCTGCAGCAGTATCGCTGCAGCATCAGAATTTGACAATCAAACATTGAAATAACCGTAAAGTTGGATTGCCATGCGGACTGAATATGTTTGCAAAGTTTCATCAGAAATCGGTTGTGATATAGAAGTAATCTGATCACTAAGATGAATAAATCCTTTTAATAGTATTACAATTTTAAATATTTATAATGGTATACATACTTTAGTTGTATTTATAATAATGTGAAATTTTACGATCATTTATATTTTATTATTTAATTTGTACCTACAAAAAATCGTTTTTGAAATTTTTTTACCGCCAATAAAATTTTGTCTCTAATATTTCGTCACTCTTCTTTCATACTTAAAATGTGTACCTAATCTTTTTTGATAAAACCGAAGACCATGGTAAAATATAAAGGACCATTTCGTTTACTTTACTTGACACAATTTAGTCGCATTAACCTTATTTATTTTATTTTAGAATTGTGACACATCGACCGAATTGGGTGTTAGATATAAAGGCAATGGGTAGTTTTAGAGCGACCAGTGCCAAAGATGGCGTGTACCTATGTGGATGTAGTACTTGCTATTCTAGCAGTGTACATTCTGCTCAAATATTGGTATAACAGTAAAGTGGACAGAATTAGGAGTTATGGATTGAACTTCATCCAGCCATCTTTTCTTCTGGGTAACTCGAAGGATGCCTTGTTAGGAAAGAGGCATGGTCATGAAGTAGCGGCTGAACTGTATAAATCATTTCCGGAAGACAGGTATTTATTTATACTTAAGGCGACGCTTGAGACGATTTTATTTTCTGAGTATTTGAACCAATAAAAAGGAACGGATTACCAAAATAGAAATTCAATATTAGTTTTTTTGTCCTCCATGTGGGGGTGGGGGGGTTAATGGGCCCTTGCTGAGTTGGCCACGAAGACCCATTCTGTTCAGGGTTGGTCACACTCACGGGTCAACACCTATCCGACGGCCTCCACGCATGAAGTGCGAGCCTGGGTAGGACTCTGGCCCAATGGTCAGTTTCCCCTGGGAATCAAACTTCTGGCGCTCCTGGACGGTCTGCGCACCGTGCGGCGTAAGCCAATCGACTGTGCACTCTGACTAACATCTTGCAGTGACGACTACAACGGGCGAACCCGTCACCACAGGACGTTTTAACGATTAGTCGTTTTATCGCCCTGAAGTGAGCGTAGAAGACTTTGGACAATAACAATCCAACGTCTAGCTACGCCACAACCCGTGAGAGTCCAACGCCTTACCGCGAGTTAGCCAGGAATAAACCCGGCGGGCTCGAGATACTCGCGCCCTCACTTACAATTGTGACCAGATTTCTCCGGTCTCTCGATTGGTTCCGAGTTCGAGGTCGCTTGCGCGGTCCTCTCCCTTACACAGCGGTGAAACGGAGTATACCGAATCTATCGCGGACATGGCGTCCTTTGCCCGGCTGTTCACCCAGGATCGGATGGCCAATGGTCATTTCAAGAGCAGTCGCCGTAAGGTAGGCAACCACTACCGCTCTATAGGAAACAATACAGTTCCCAGACTCCCCCGACTGTTAGTCGGAGAGCACAATCGATTGGCTTGCGCCGCTCGGTGCGCAGACCGTCCAGGAGCGCCAGAGGTTTGATTCCCAGGGGAGACTGGTTGACCCAGTGTCCTACCCAGGTTCGTACCCCGTGCGTGGAGGCCGTCGGATGGGTGTTGACCCGTGAGTGTGACCGACCCTGAACACATGGGTCATCGTGGCCACCTCATCATGGGCCCGTTAGCTCCCAAAACTCTGACTAACAGTCGGGGGAGTCTCGAAGCAGTACTGTTTCCTATAGAGCGGGGGTGGTTGCAGACCTTACGGCGACTGCTCTTGAAACGACAATCGGCCATTCGATCCTGGGTGAACAGCCGGGCAAAGGACGATGTGGTCCGCGATAGATTCGGTATACACCAATTCACCGCTTCGTAAGGGAGAGGACAGCGCAAGCGACCTCGAACTCGTAACCAATTGAGAGACCGGAATAATCTGGTCACAATTGGAAGTAAGGGCGTGAGTGTCGGCCCGCCAGGTAACATTCTTGGCTATCTCGCGGTTAAGGCGTTGGCCTCTTACGGGCTGGTGACGTAGCTTGATGGTGGACTGTTTCGTTTCCAAGTCTTCTACGCTCACTCCAGGGAGATAGGACGACTAATCATTAAAACTTCCTGAGGTGACGGGCTCGCCCGCTGTAGTCGACAACCCAAGTTGTCCTCAACATAAGGCTTACATTTATATTCATTTACAGACTTTTAAATGTAATCGCTGACGAATTTTTATTTTATTTATTTATTTAAAAATTAATTACTATAAAACATTGATTTGCTTACAAAAATAACAGGAACCGATGGCAAAACCTTAACCTTTTGCTTATTTGTTTCTGTTACCCAATAGGGACTAGCCCGTTATAGGGTGGACAGGTCCCTAATATTACAATCAAGTTTGATTGATTGCTTGATTGCTTACAAATGTACAAGTTTTAGTAAAAAGCTAATAACACTAAATTGCTCTAAAATGTGGTCTTCAAAATAAAATAATGATAATTAAAAAATATTAAAAGATAGGTAATATAATAAATAAAATGCAATTCCATTATATAATCGGCAATAAATCCTACTAATATTATAAACGCGAAAGTTTGTAAGAATTTATGGATGTTTGTTACTCTTTGACACAAAAACTACTAAATGGATTTTGATGAAACTTTACAATAATATAGCTTACACATCAGAATAACATGCGGTCCATTTTATGGACCGCGTCGATTGCTAGAACCAAAATAATATTTTGAACATCTTTACAACGAAGATATTCTAGAGATGATCTTGAAGTATACTAATAATTATGCAGCTCAAAAAAACTCGAGCCCCAACATTACAGTCAGTGAATTAGCCTGTTTTATTGGAGTTTTACTGTATAGCGGTTATTCTGTTTACCCAAGACGCTCTATGTATTGGGAGAATGCTCCAGATAGGGGAGATTAAATAGTTTATAATTCCATTTCAAGAGACCGTTTTTCCTATTTAATGGTCCACCTGCATTTTTGCGATAATGCTTACCTTGACCCCAATGATAAGTTTGCAAAGACCTTTTGATAAACTGAATGCAAACTTTATGGAATTTTCACCAGATGAAGAGTGGCACAGCTTTGATGAGGCCATTGCTCCATACTTTGGTGCCCATCCTTGCAAACAATTTATTCGCATGAAACCTATCAGATGGGGATACAAGTTCTGGGTAGATGCAACCAGGCTTGGTTATGTATTATGGTTTAGCCCTTATCAAAGAGCTTCTACAGAAATACCAGTGGAATACAAAAAATACGGCTTAGGCGGCTTTGTCGCACTTCAATATGCAGATAAACTCCAAGAAAGTAAGTCAACTATAAAAAATTGTCAATTCTTTTTTGATAACTTTTTCACGTCAGTGCCGCTTTTGTATGAACTGAAAATGAGAAATATAAAGGCAACAGGAACGATCAGAGAAACCACACTCTCACAGTGTCCTCTTCCTAAAAACAACGTTTATAAAAAAAAACAGAGCGTGGGTCATTTGATTTCAGAACCTTCAGAAATGCTGAAATAATTGCGTGCAAGTGGAATGACAACAGCGTCGTCACTGTTTCCTCTAACTCTGAATCTGTAAACCCCACTCAAAGTGTGAGGCGTTTTTCACGGAAAGAAAAAAAGTATATTCAAGTTCAGCAACCTAAAAGTATAAAACTGTATAATGAGAACATGGGGGGTGTAGATCGCTCAGATCAAAACATCAGTCTATACAGAACCACGATAAGAGGCAAGAAGTGGTATTTTCCACTATTTACTTTTTCCATTGATATGACATGTTAAAATGCTTGGCAATTATATAAAGGAGATGGTTGTTCTATGGATCAACTGGCATTCAGACGTAGTGTAACTATTGCACTTTTGAACAAGCATAAGAAAGCTGGAAGTCGACCTACAGTCAGGAAAAATGATTCTTTGTTAGAAAATATCAGGTACGACAATGAAGGCCATTTAATTTCTTACAAAGAAAACCAAACTAAATGTGCTTTTTGCCATAAAAAGGCTAAATTCTACTGTGTAAAGCGTGAGAAAACCTTACACCCTAAAGACTGCTTCATAAAATATCACACTAAGTAACTATTTACCTTCTCGGAGTCTAAATTTAATTACATTTCTTGTTTTTGTAAAGAAAACTAAATAAATAGGATAGAAAACGAATTTACCGCGTGAAATTTGTAGGACCCGACGTTTCGGTGACGTTGCAGCCGCCGTTGTCTAGGGTAAACTGAAGAGCTGTCAGTCCGTTGTTTTGCGGGTAGGCCGCAAACCGCTGCCGCCACTGCGTAGGTTATAACGGTGGTGGGGGGCCGGGCTCGGAGCGCGGGAATTTTTAAAATCCGTCTTGCACACAACACTCACTGTATCCTGTTTTACGTCTTTGCGTTCGGCGTTCGGCGGCGGGAACATTTTAAGAAGAGGGTTCCACGTTCGATTTTCGGTTCCACGTTCCAGGTTCGATTTCAAACTAAATAAAGTTGATTTTTGTGCAAATTTGATATCGTATTTTCCTAATGACCTTTTAAAAGGACGCTGAATTTCAGGAAAACTGTTGAACCTAGATTTTTGTCAGTAATTTTACCTGAATTCTTAAGTCAAAATTACCCTATATCCAAATTTTTATTAAAATATGTTGAAAAAAAAAATCACGGGTATTTGGGATTAAACTTGAGCGTGTCAGTGTATTCTTAAATATTTACTATTTGCATTTATCTCTTCCCACTGTTCTCCTAGCACGTTCATTGTTATTGTTTTCCAGGCATTCCTATTCAGTGCTCTGTTTTTGTAATCTTGATTTTTTACATCGTAATGACAGGGGTGCTGCTGCACTTCCAAAATTAATCGTTCGCTTTCAATATGCTCCATATCAATCAGCGCAGCACAACAATCAGCTACAATACGGAACAATACGAAACGAGCAATGGTCGTGTTTAACACTTTGAGTGTTTTCAAGCAAGTGTGGCCCCCTGGTCTCTAAGAGCATGAAAAACAGCTGCAAATAGGCCGGGGCGTTCGCTTTGGAGCAGGCGGCGTGAGACCTTGAAAAACGCGGCACATCAGCGAGAAAAAACGCTGTGCCTGGCTAGCCACGTGATCCTCCAGCCTGCCTATTTTAGTCGCGTTTTTTCACGCTGAAAGGCAGCTTGGAAAAACGGCAATGTGGCCTTAGCCTTACTATCTAATAACAAGTAACAAGATTTTTTTTAGTGGATGAATCCAGTACGTGCAAATATGCAAGTTTTGAAAACAAAAAATCGAAAAAAAATTATGAAAAATAGTATAAAAGAGTTAAGTGCATTGCGCCACCTAGCGATAGCTAAAATATTGCTAATATTGTTTATTCGCGATATATTACTTACCTATTAATAGATGATGCAGCGTGCTCAACGCTGGTCAAACTTTTAATTATTAGTCAAGTTTTTCAGTCAATTTAAAATAAAATAAAAAACTCTTTATTTTAAATTAAAAAGGCGAGCTTATTGCCTTGCGGTAATGTCAATCAGCTAACCTATAGCCTAAGTTTATAATATATTTATTACGTTGGCTACGCAAAAGAATAATAAAAACTAAATTGATAATAAATATTTACCAATTTACCATTTTTTAGAAAAAAAACAAACTCGCTGATTTATTCGTATTGATTCACCGAGTTCAAGGATGTCACTAACTAAAAACTCACTTTCTATACAAAGAAATAGATTATTGATTCAAATTCCAGTTTTTATTGTTTTTGCTTAAACCTTAGCTTAAATCCATTACAAAAATATATTGCACAAAAATAATTGCTCCACAGTTTTATGACAACCTGTAGGCTTATCATATCCATACACACTTCGGACCCATACACACCTTTTACGTCCGTAGCACTCACGACCAAGGTCGTGACGACCAAGGTGGTCATTAGCTGTGCTACACTATCGTTGAAAGGTACTAAGAGCGGCAAAGTTACAAAAGTCGAACCTAAAAAGTTATTAAGCAAAATACGAAGGACTCGGTCCGTAGACCCATTTATTTATTTATTTATTTATTATAAAAGGTACACAAACAATACTCTAATATTACATGGCTATCGCTAACATTTTTACTTTGTTTCTAATTAGGGTATAATATTATATGCGTACTCCGCATGCTTAATTTATAATTGCGTATGTGCCGTATCTCATGATTTACAAAATTATCAAAATTATCAAAAATTATCAGCACAAAAATTAATATCCTTAAAAATTATCAAAACAAAAATTAAAAATTTTAGAAATAAGTTTACAGTGAATTCTGAAAAACAATTAAACAATGAAATGGTAAAAAATAGATCAAATATTGTCTGGAATAAAATAATAAAAACATAAAAATTATCAAAACAAAAATTAAAAATTTTAGAAATAGGTTTATAGTGAATTCTGAAAAACAGTTAAACAATTAAATGGTAAAAAAAATAGATCGTATAATGTCTGGAATAAAATACTAAAAACATACGGTAAATTATCAATTTGTTTCATAATACGTTATTTATAATGGACTTAACTACTAATGGTCCCAGGTTGAAGAAATCAATATTATCGGTTATAGTGTTGTATAACCGGCATGTACGTGAGATAGGATTGTGGAAAGATTGATTTGTCTGCGAAGTGGGAAGGTGAAATGTTAAGTGCTGCCTCAGTCGCCTGGATGGTACGTTGAAATTTAACGCTTCTAATAAATCTGGTGAGTCTATCCCGCCGTTAAGAAGTTTATGCAGAAACATTAGACTTCCGCACTCTCTCCTCTTTCTAAGAGTAAAAATCTTAAAATAATTTAAACGCTCTTCATAAGAGTAGAGAGTGCGTGATAGGCCGGTTTTATAGGTTACCATACGCATATACTTCCTCTGCACAGACTCTATCGCTTCCGAATGCACCTCATAGTATGGATTCCAAATTATGGAACCAAACTCCAGTTGGCTGCGTACAAGAGAATTATAGAGCAAGTTAAAAGAGTTAATATTTTTAAACGGTTTAGTAACCCTATATATAAAACCCAGTGTTCGCTCGCTCTTACTTACTACATTGTTGATATGCTCTCTAAAAGTCAGGTGCTCGTCGTGAAGTATTCCTAGATCTCTTACACTTTTTGTAGATTTTAGTGTTGAATTGCCGATAGAGTAAGGGTAGTCTTTAATTTGCTTATTTCTAGTGAAACGAATAATTTGACATTTTTCAACATTCAGTTCCATTCTATTAGATTCACACCATTTTTTCAATTCGCAAAGATCTTTCTGTAGTGCATTGCAATCCTCCATTGTCAGTATTTCTTTGAATATTTTTAAATCATCTGCATACATTAGATGCCGACAGCGTAGACTCTTAGAGAGATCATCAATGAATATTAAAAATAGAAGTGGTCCGAGATTTGATCCCTGAGGCACACCAGATTTAACTAAGGCAGGGATCGATGTATATCCTTTCACACGAACAATTTGTGTCCTATTTGATAGGTACGACTTCATCCATCTAAGTAGGTTACCGTGAATACCGTTATTTGCAAGTTTCATATGTAATATGTCATGATTAACTTTGTCAAAAGCTTTAGCGAAGTCGGTATACACGGCATCCACCTGGTGTTTCCTATTAAACGCGGATGAAATGTACTGGTTGTACTCCAACAGGTTAGTTTCCACCGATCGGTTTTTGGTGAATCCATGCTGGTACGGACAGATTATATGTTTAAAATGTCGTGTAATATGATCACAGACAAGAGATTCGAATACCTTTCCGAAACAGGAGAGTATGCTTATTGGTCTGTAGTTAGATACTGAATTCCTGTCTCCGGATTTATGAATCGGTATGATATTAGCAATCTTCCACTGCGATGGAAATACTCCTATCTCAAGACATTTATTATATATAATGTGCAATGGCTGTACGATTTCTGCTGAACATTTTTTAATGAATAAGGGAGGGATTTCATCATGACCTGGACCTTTACTATCATCTAACATTTTTAACTTAGTTCTAATATCTATTTTATTAATAATAATATTGCATAGCGAGTAATTAGCACTCGAAACACACACACTTTAAGCGAGTATTTAGAGCTCAATTAGCGAGTACTTAAGTGTAAAACTCCGCCGGTTTATAAACTCCGCTCCGAAACTAGAGGCCTCTCAAATTACCGTGGCTGCGGGTTAAAAAAGACTGTTTCCTTCCTTTCAATATTTGAATTCAATAAAATGCGATAAAAAAAAACTTATTTCACAGGTACGTCGTTTTTTTCGAGATGGCATCGCCGATTATATATCTACGGGATTTGGACCTGATTAAAAAAGTTGCAATCGAAAGCTTCGATCACTTCCCTAACCATCGAGTCTTTGTCGATAAAGATATCGATGCCGTTTTTGGAAGGTCGCTCTTTTCGTTAAAAGGTACCGATATAATTTTTTAAAATGGAAATATGCATCTATACATATATATATATATATATATATATATATATATATATATATATATATATATATATATATATATATATATATATATATATATATATATATATATATATATATATATATATATATATATATATATATATATATATATATATATATATATATATATATATATATATATATATATATATATATATATATATATATATATATATATATATATATATATATATATATATATATATATATATATATATATATATATATATATATATATATATATATATATATATATATATATATATATATATATATATATATATATATATATATATATATATATATATATATATATATATATATATATATATATATATATGTATATATATATATATATATATATATATATATATATATATATATATATATATATATATATATATATATATATATATATATATATATATATATATATATATATATATATATATATATATATATATATATATATATATATATATATATATATATATATATATATATATATATATATATATATATATATATATATATATATATATATATATATATATATATATATATATATATATATATATATATATATATATATATATATATATATATATATATATATATATATATATATATATATATATATATCGACTATTCATCCATATATCTCAGTGATCGTTAGTCGACTGCAAAAGGACCTTTAAACTTACATTGCACCGTAGAAAGTCGTGCACATCCGTAAGTATATCTCATTCAAACATAAGCATTTCCCAATACAAGCTGGGATTTCCTTCGCTACTTTTTAAGTAGCTTTTACTAATTTTATTTTAAATAAAAACATCATCCTATAAACGGATTTCTTTACAAACCTTATCAAATATATATATATATATATATATATATATATATATATATATATATATATATATATATATATATATATATATATATATATATATATATATATATATATATATATATATATATATATATATATATATATATATATATATATATATATATATATATATATATATATATATATATATATATGTCAGCCGATGAGATTTCTATTGGAATCGCTATACAACGAAGCGTCCGTCCTTGATATTAGACATCTTTATATAAAAGGTATCATCATTCCTTTCCATTAAGATGTCAGCAAATCCGTGTCCAGATCCTCATATAACAACTTCAGTTCACAAACTTACGAACGATTCATTGTCTTTAAAACGAGAACTTCATTTGCTCAGCGGCATTATCTTTTATGGCTTTAGGAGCCTGCAATAAAGTTTAAAAATGTACCAAATCTGTAAAAGGTAATAGTATTTTTAAGAACATATTCATACTTTGCTTCTAAATATGGGTAAACAGTAGTATAAGTCTATTTTTTCATCTTAAAAATTAAGAAATTGCAAATAACTAAACTACTAGTTTTTTAAGCGTTTTAATTAACCTGAAATATGCCGGCCAATATTGCAATAATACAAAGGAATGTCATATGTATCCGACGCAACGTCCACCAGTATGCTAAAGGAGCGGTATCACATTTGTAGAATATAATTTACTGTCAAAATATTTACTTAGTCAACACTTATTGTTGTTAATACAACACAACAAAGGCAATCCAGTAAGGCATTCCTATTTAAAATTCAATTACCTATTTTTCTCATTAGTTAAATAAAACTGTTGTATTCCTGCTATTTGTGGACCTCATTCAAAGCATCATTTTTGGAAAATGTTTAAGTTAGATATTTATAGAAATCATAATTCAAATGGAATCCTTTAAGCCAAAATTAATAAGTCATTTACTTTTCACTCGCGACTATTAGATTAAGGGTACGAATAAAAAGCAAATAATCCACGAAATGTCCCGAAATTTGGCTGGACAGTGACATTTACAATGGAACCCTTCCATTACCTAAAATATGCCCTAACCATTCAGGACCATGGTACCGCATTAAATTTATCCATAACTCGCAACCAATCAAAAAGACACCCTCCGGGGAACCCCTTGCCCTCGTACAAATTTTAATTTCAAAAAGGAATGTTGATTTTTGTGGTTTTGTTTATGTTAGCTTGTTTTAATGTCTCCAAACAACTGTATATATTTTATTTTTTTCTATGGTGTAGGCAATAGTTTTAATAATCAATTGTTTTAAAATAAATAATAAAAGATGGTATAATTGATTCCTAAAACCCTATAGAATCACAAATTCGCACTCAGCTATTTCTGATTAAATTTAATATACTCGTAGCAATAGTTTTGCAGTTATATTTAAATCTCAGCAGATCTTTTATTCCGATCAACTTAAATTTGCTATCTCTCTCAATCTCAAATTCAGAGGTAGGTATCAACACACTCAATTGAAATCCCGCCGCTATCATAACAAAGCCATAAATCACTTGGAATTAATAGTCAACTATAACTCGCCATTACTGTATTGCCCATTTGTAACATATTTTGTATGATAAGCTGTTTCACAAGTTTCAACGATCGATGGCTTCGCTGCCCTAATATTTGTGAAACTACGATGTCATAAACATCGATAATCGATGATTATAATATCGTAGTTTTATTCTTAAATCGCAATAGCATTGGGTTCTTCGCTATCATCGCCTGCCATGTCGCAGTTAGTTTGAATATTTATTTAATAAAATTCCGTTCAGCTTAAAACTACTTCAAATATTTGAAATCATAATTAGTTTGTCATATATTAACTATTCAAAGTTTACGAAGCCATAAGACGATATTTTACCGGTCTAGTTTTTCTTGAAATTCAGTTATTCAGTCATTTTCAAATTCGCGATCCATCCTTGCCAGTTTTCATTGTTTTTTTCCAATAATTCAAAATGTGCTATATATTATTATTATATCCCTATTTAGCCTGTAATCCTTTTAGGATCCTCCCATTCTGTGCCCATTTTCTTCACAATTGTAGTGAATCCTTGTTTATTTAATCATATTAAGTAGGAAATTTCAGAGCATAGCTCTATGCATGCTCCTTGTGCGGTTTGGAAAGTATTTTCTTACTTTTTGAGCATGATTCCATTTATATAATAATTCTATGTACAACCATCCTCTAGTGTGATAATTCTTCAATCTAAATCAATGGCATTAAGAAACTTTTAGGTTTTCTGTCACATTAAGTTGGGCTGTTGTCATATGACAACAGCCCAACTTAATATATAGGGTGTAAAGGATACATAATTAAAAATAATATTTTTAAAATATCTCAGATTTTTACTATGTTTTACTACCAAAATCATTTATTTAACTAAATTTAATAGTTGACATTAGAAAATTACGCCTATTACATATTATGAATGCAAACTTTAAATAGTATTAAACCTCCTTTGTCCAGCGGAGGGCGGGCATTTATTCAATATTTTTTACAAATTCTCTCTCTTCGTAGAAAATAGTAAGTATACCAGACATAACACTAGTAATAATACCTCGAGTAATTTTGTTACATATTTGATAAATTTTAGATATAAATATTAGATATCAACGTGTTTCAACTAGACTTTATTAATAAAAATGAGATTTTTAGTTTTCGCAACTAATGTACAGGAAAATTACTTTATTTTAGAGTGGTTTATCAGATACTTTATCTATTTTGTTTATAAAAAAATTAGATACGGAATGGAAAGAGATGCGCGCCGCTGTCTCTACAGCTTTCACTCCAAGTCGCATGAAGAAAATGACGGTACGCCTCATCAAAGCTGCCCTTCAAATGCAACAATATTATCACGAAGCTTTAACAGAAAAACAACAACACAGCGGTGAGTAATGATTACAACAAAATGCTCTTATTGCAGTACATTAAAATTTTACAGCATTTGTAAAACAATAAAGTCATTCTTTCGCGTTTTTACTTAAGTTTACGATGTAAACTAATACAAACTAATACAAAATCTTACAAATTGTGCGTATAGTCTGTACTTTCCCAACACAATCAAATTCTGTTAGCATAAAGCACAACATATTTATTTATTTATTATTTACCTACATATACATTCAAATGCAAGAGCACAAAAGAAATATAATTTATAACCCATACATTACCATTACACGGCGCTGCAGCACATCAACTACTAAACGACCGCCACGAAAATTGGTATACATAGACATTTGAGCAGAATAATATTTTTGCGATAGTGTTTTTTAACGTTCAACCAATCGCCGTGGAAATTGGTAGATATAGGTATTTGAGCACTAATTATATTTTTGCGTTATCCACGTTTTTATAACTTGCCACTAGATGGCGCTGTAGTAGGTCAACTTCTATACTGTTCAACCGAGAGCCATGAAAATTTTATAAATTCTAAATTGGAAGGAACGGCAATTAAAATGGGCAATTAAAACAAATTAAAGGCTACCTGAGGGGGGGGGGGGGGAGAAGGAGTGGGGAGGGAAGAAAATGGATACCCGAGCATCGCCGTCAATAGCATTCCACTAGTTCAATATTTAAAAATCACGAGAGCTCATTTATAACGCCGACGGCATGCAAAAACAATTAAGTTAATTTTTTGAACCGTCATGCCGACGGTTCCAAAAATTTACCTAATTGTTTTTGCTGTTACTGGAAAACACTTAGTGGAAACTCTAACCTCGGCATAACGAAGGAAATTATGGACAACGATTTAATGCTTCAGTGCAATAAGAAATAGGTCTCGAATATTTATTTTTGGAGAAAACGAATGAAGCATGATCTGACATTACTGAGCACCAGCTAGTTCCTGGGGAGAGTGCCATGAGTCAGACTGGATACAAAGCAATTCATGTTTATTGTGGTTCAAGACATTTATTTAATTGTCGCATGCCAACCAAAGAAGATCCGGTACTTTTACTACTTGACGAGAACGCTACGCGCGTAAAACATATTAAATTCATCGATTTAGCCCACGAGAATAGTGTGGTTAATTGTGTGTTCCACCTTGCTGCAACCATCGCCTCTAGACACTGAATGCTGTATTCATGAAGCCTCTAAGCCACTATTACAGAAACGACATAAAGACATTTCTTCGACGCCACCCAGATTGAGTCATTAAACAATTTTTAAAAATAGCTACATTATTCGAGCAGGTATTTGTAGCTGCAATTACCATGTCTACGGCTGTTAACTATTTCTGGCAACAGAAATATGACATCTCGATCCAAATATTTCCACGGATGGAGTTTTCAAACCAGCTGCAGCCACATATATTTCAGATGACCCTTCAGAAAACACCCTATCGATGACAACCCATCGGATATTACAACCAATCTGTTACTCCGTTTTCCTTTTTTGTTAGAATAGATACATTGTTGTTACAAAATCTCAATCTGTTAAATAGACCTAATATGACGCAATGTGTAGTAGCAAAAGAAAATATACCCCACTTTTCACCGACTAGTATACCTCCCTTTGCCCTAAATGGACTTTTAAGACATGGACAGGACAACACCATTGTAGGATGGTGAATTCGTATAAAGGTAGCTTTATACCAATTCGGCTGACATATAGGAAACACCACTCTTGAACGGCATCTAACGCGGTGACAAACAATAATTAAATCACAGAATTAGTATCCAACCCTCCCCCTCCCACCCCCTTTGGGGGAGGAGGGATTGCATCGGAGGTTGCGGGAGGGGTAACATCAAACTCCACTCCTTCAACCCACCCGCAACCTCCGCCTCGAACGCTACACCCTTCCCCCATCCCCCATACCCGTTCACCCCCCAAGCTAATCCCGTAAATACCCCCCCCTTTTATCCCCCCAGACTGGCAGATAAACCTTCCCCTTCCCCTTCTAAACCCCCAACCTTCCCCTTCCCCTTCTAAACCCCCAACCTTCCCCTTCCCCTTCTAAACGCCCCAAAGCTCCCTCCCTCCAA
This sequence comes from Micropterix aruncella, assembly GCA_944548615.1. Lineage (NCBI taxonomy): Eukaryota > Metazoa > Arthropoda > Insecta > Lepidoptera > Micropterigidae > Micropterix > Micropterix aruncella. Next base: position 26,220,980 of record OX155959.1, on the reverse strand, counting down.
ACACTACCTCCCAAAACCCCTTTTGCATCCTAAGCACTTGGGTATCTATTAAAGCACAGATAAGGCCGGATAGGAACCCACGGAAGAAAAATAATATTTTCGTTCGGAACTTTATACATTGACTACTTGATCTATTTTCTTCGAAGTTAAAGCATTCTAGATAGGGCGGGATTGAAACCCACGAAGAAGAAGAATATCGGAAGAAGAAAAATATTTTCGACCCCCCTCCCCTCCCTAACCACCACCTCTCCTCCCGATAGTGATTGATTATGATAGCAAATCTAGTACATTTATAGTGTTTTTGTAGTATTTCCGTGGTATTAAAATGGCTATTTTCCAATATGGTTTTTTTCTCGGCTAGCGTTATTATTTGATTAAAATGTATGCCGTTTTTTTGTGTCGCTTGTAAAAAAGATATTGCAACTAAAATTTAACGATGCGGTTTCAAACCTACGACGCATCTGTGTGCCGAACTTCAAGTTTCTAGGTCCAATATTTCGAGATTGAAGTATGACCAGCGCACCGCCTGGTTAACCGATTTCAACCATTATCTTTTGAACTCTTGCCATTATCAAATGATGCCTGCATGCCAAAATTCAGCTCAATCGGATAGAGCGTTTGGGCGCTATTGTGGAGGAATGCACACACACAGACTCACAGAGTCACACATTAGTGCGTTCAGAATACACTTTCATCCATCCAGACTCCAGTACAGACACCTGTCTAGTTGGATGCGCCATTTGCCGAGGGTGTTATTAAAAACTCTACAAATAAAATTAAGGCTTCTTGGAATGTTATTAAGTCAGAGACCTCGCAACAGATGTCGGTGGCCTCCAGCGTCTTCTTGAATGTAAATAATTATCAGTACGACAATCGCAATAAAGTTGCCGAATTATTTAACAATTATTTTGAGGCTATCGGCGGAATCACATCGACCAATCAGTCAACAGGTCCGACTTCAGCTGTTAAAATTTTGGAAAAATTCCGACCCAGAAACCCAGACTGTTGTGTATTGTCCTCGGTGACTAGGGAGGAGATTATAAAAGTAGCCCAATCACTTAAGCCCAAGTCGTCGACTGACATGTGGTATGTGTCCAGCCGATTACTAAAGTCATCAACGCCTGCACTAGCAGATTATCTTTGCGCTCTGTTTAATTCATGCATAGTAGAAGGCACCTTTCCGGACAAATTAAAATTGGCAAAAATTATACCTTTATTCAAAAAAGGGTGTCGTGATAACATAGATAACTATAGACCGATATCCATATTACCGGCCTTTAGCAAAATTTTTGAAAAGGTAATATTGAATCGCATTACTAAATTTTTCGACACTCACGACATTATTAACAGTAAACAGTTTGGTTTTCGGGCAGGATTATCGACTGTTAATGCTACATCGAAACTACTGCATGAGTTATTGAATGGGCTGGATAGTTCAAAAACAGTTGTTGGTCTATTTTGTGACCTATCAAAAGCATTTGACTGCGTTAACCACAATATTCTACTGAATAAATTAGAACACTATGGTATCAGAGACAAAGGGCTAAATCTAATTCAATCATACCTGCAAAATAGGTATCAAACGACAGAAGTAAATGGAACAAGAAGCCAACCGATTCTGGTAACAAAGGGTGTACCTCAAGGTTCCATTCTAGGTCCATTTTTATTTTTAGTGTACACCAATGACTTGCCGGGATGTGTGTCATCCGAGAATGATGACATTACACTGTTTGCAGATGACACATCTCTTATCTTCTGTGACCAAAATAAGGAATCATTAATAAATAGAATTAGGTATACGATTGATCAACTCTTGATTTGGTTTAATTCTAATGAATTACGTCTAAATATTACAAAATCAAAAATAATTCCTTTTCGCTTAAGACCTGCCAATGTTGACTATTTAAATGAATTACACGACTATTTTGAAATCGACATCACAGAAGATATAAATTTTCTAGGATTAAGAATTGACAGTAAATTACAATGGAATGCGCACATCCAACAATTAGCTAGTAAGCTATGTAGCTCGATATACTCTATTAAAAAAATCAGAAGTCTTTGTGGTTTTGGGGCAGCCAAATCAGTATACTTTGCGTATTTTAACTCATTAATGACTTATGGGCTACTATTTTGGGGAAATGCTGCAACCAGTAAAAGAATCTTTCTTTTGCAAAAGAGAGCACTGCGCAGCATGTATCAGGTAACGACTAGGACCTCATGCAAAGAATATTTCATCAAGGCAAGGGTAATGACTATGTATTCGGCGTTCATATACCAATGTTTAATGTATGCTAGACAGCACCTAACAGAAACACCAATTAATGCAGACATTCACTCGCATCATACCCGCGGTAGCTCCCTTTTATGCGTACCCCGAATGCGACTGGCAAAAGTACAGAAAAGCTACTTGTACCTTAGCATTAAATTCTATAATCTACTCCCTACAAAATTTAAACAGCTGGAGGTCATAAAATTTAAAATAAACATCAAGGAGATGCTGATAGGTCACCCTTTCTATAATTTGGCCGAATTTGAGGGCCATGATTTTTCAAATATTGTGCCCATTTAAATTACTTAAAAAAGTAGAGCCTTATTGTCTGATTATTTTATATGGTCTTATATCTGTACTTTTAGTTTAAAATGCATAACGTAGATTTAATTTGATTATTTAAAATTTTACTGACAATTTGAATATTACGATAAATAATTTTACTACGTATCTTTTCGAATCACTAACTGCTTCAAATATTAAGCTTCTATTTTGATTATTTATATTTATAGTTTGACAATCTAGTAGTTAATTCTTGACTAACTATGTATGTTCAGTAAAGAGTAGTAACGAAACTTACTACATAACCCAATTATTTTGACACGTCCAAGAGCGGTCTTTAGCCGTCAATTGGACATGACGAAAATGTAATGTAAATGTAATTTAATCTCGGACAGATAATGATTTTTTACTAGTATTTTATTACCTAATTATGATTTCATAATCCATGCTTGCAAAGTACGGCTGATGTTAGTAACTATCATATAAATATATGGAATAAATAAATTGAAAAACCTCGTCATTTTTATAATTTTAGAGCACCCAGCAATCATGGACCTCGACGGCAGAAATTTGTTGTTGACATACTTTGTAGATTTGACTGCGATGGCTGGCTTTGGCCTAGATATCAACTCTTTCGTTGATACAAATAAAACTTTCATGAAGCAGGCTAAGAGTGTGGCCGTATTTGACTTCAAGGCTGTGTTCATGATGTTTGGTTTTATAACAATGCCCAAGTTGATGAAGGTAAGTATCATAATGATTTAAAAGGCCGCATCGGTTTGTCTCGAGAGAAAAAAAACATGAATTTGACAGAATAATTTATTTGTATTTGATCACCTGCTACCATCATAAATGGATAGTCATTTACAGTTCATACAACCAAGTTTGGTCGTTACGTAGCCGAAGGGTTTAAACCCTTCGGCTACGTAACGAACACACGGCAACAAATTTGGTTGCACATCAGAACACCGTTGACTACGTAACTACCAATATTAGCGGCTTGCTCCCGGAGCGCACAGTAATATTATTTTCTAATTTGAACGCATCCTAAAATCTATACCAAATATCTCATTATTACCCATAGATACATAGTCGGCCGCTAAAATAATTTTGCGCGTCGTTTCGCGGATATTTCTGGTAAAATTCCATTGTCAAACATTTTTTTTCCGAGAAATTATCAAAAATTTCATTGGTTTTATGAGTTAATACCTAAATATTTTTGTACGTAAATAAGCAAAACCTATTAATATCTTTGATAGAAAATCTAATAAAGATCACGATAGTATTTACAATTTATAAATAGGGTTCCGTATTTTTCCGTAAGACAAGTACAAGTTGGAAATGCCGAGTTTTTTCACTTTTTCGAATTTCTCATATTTGTTCATAATTATCTAATTGCTTTACAAAATGAGACTTCAATACTCTATATACGAAGTTTCAATGCGATCATTGTACAGTTTTTTTACGATTGCTGTAGTAGTACCTTAATTATAGTACTTTTTGTCGAGTACGGCGATATTGCAAGAAATTCCAATAAATTGCCGCGGTCTGCCATGTAATTATACCGCTACTCGAATTCTTTTCGGCATTTCAAACACTGAATTACGCGTTGCTGCGTAATTAAGTGTTTTCATCAATCATTAATCACTCACTAAGTGTTTTCATCAACCACTAATCAGTAATTCACATCAATCACTTTAATAAGAAAATATAATTTAGGCTACCTACAATTACATAAATAAAATCTTCCCAAAATTTTTAAATGACCCTCTTATTACTGAACTTTAATGCCCGATATTTTATTATAGGATTACGGTCTACTTTGTAATAATCGTACAAATTTGATTCATGAGCTATATCAATGCACTTCGGGCTTGTACCTAAACGTGTTTAAAAACGGGGATTTTCGAAATAAATTTTATATAATCAGTACAAAGTTGTAAAAATGCGATAAGGGAATGTTGTCATTGCTTGTATATAGATGACTGAAATTAGAGAATCATGAGGACATATTTCACTAGAGTATGTCTTTCGCCTTAAACAGACTTCAAACTTTAGTGCCTTATCTTGACAGAGGATTAATTTAAGAGCCTTATTCCCAAGCAGATGCGTACAAGCCCGTTCCCACTATGACGTACCGTCTGTTTCGACGGAAACCTCAGTTCAAGCGTTTAGAAGTTATTCTGGAATAAAAAGCCAGGGTTATCATATATCATATAAGCCAGATAGGTGTTCAATATATAGACGGATCCGTCAAAAAAAACGTCTGAACTCAGTCGAGGTAAGACCTCCGACAGAGTTAACTGTGTCTACGTGCGCGATGGACGAAATAAAAAGAAGTGTTTTGGTGGTATTTAACCCTCCAGGCATCGGCCCCTCAGCCGATTGACAAGTTGATGTCCCAAAAAATTTTTGTAAAAATTAGTAAAAAAAAAATATTATGACACTGTCTCACCAAAACATTAATTACTGCCAAACCACTACCAATATATAAAATAAAACATATATAACATAATAAAATAAAACAAATTAAATTAAAATAAAATTAAAAAGGGGCCGTCACGCTGAATCGTGTTGTGACCGATATCGGTCAATTGGGGATCTAGGGGTTAAGAAGACGTAATAGAGTAAAAAGAAAACATTGGATGCACCCCAGTGTACGGGAAAGATTTTCACTTGGAAAAGACCGTTTTCTTCCTGTTCGCCAAAATCTGCCGCCGTACTGCTAACTTTAAATTTTTAGTTTTATAATCGTCCACGGTTTCGTCCCACAGGACAACCCTCTCTTCAACAAGCGAATTTATAACCTGCGCTTATTTCCATGCCGTGCGTGTTTCTGACAAGTGCGTACGCTAAAATGATGACGCCTGCGGGGAGAGAGATCCAATGATAATGAGAGATCTATGTATTATTATTTTTTTTTTTAACAACATGCTTTACAGACGAATGGCTATGATGTTCGGTATAGAGTACAATAAAACGTGCAGGAAAAACAAGTTGAACCCATAGCCGCTTGCTCATCGCATACCTAACTGAGCAAGAACGCCCGTATCTAGGGATGCTGATATTAGACTTAGCATATTGCGAGCTGACATGTATGACGTTCGGTTTTATAATTATTATTGGTATAAAGAACATTCATTTTTGCATAATACAAATATACAAGCACAAAGAGTTATACCAACATAAAAAAATATAGTAGTAAGAAATTTTTATTAAACCCAACACCAATATATATTAATACATAAATACAATAAATACATATTTAAAATAAATATATATACTAATATAAAATACTAAAATACACAATGTATGCGCGCGTATGTATGTGCATGTATGTATGTCGCGTGGTCGGCGGGGGTGTATCGTCACGTGGTATTTATCGGCCCACTCGTTCTCATTACGACGGTCCTGGCATTTAGACGGCGCTCCGCAGTGACAAACCGCCCGTTCAAAAACTCGGAGCTTGTTTTTTTCCCAGATCCGTCTAAATGTGAACAGATTCATATAATGTATCCAGCCACTGGCACTTTCGTCTGTGTAGACGGACCGTCATAACAGATGGTCCGAGCGAACGAGCTCTTTGGCTTAATTCTTTTGACATAATATTGACGTCATTGCCTGCGAATAACGAATTTATATACAGGCAAGTCATCAAAATTATGTCACTTTGCAAGCATGGTACGTTTTGCGTATGTCCCGCTGCCTCAGGAATAAGCCACATAATTATATATATTTTTCAGATATTGAAAATACAGTTTCGAAGTGAAGAACCATTTAATTTCTTTAAAAGAATTGTAGTCGACACGATTTCTCATAGGGAAAAAAACAATATAAAAGCCGCCGATTTTCTAGACTTGATTATCGATATGCGAAAAGGTACATATAATCTATGGTTTTACGTTGAATCGTCTACGATTTGTTTATAAAAACCGTCAATATATATTTTTTTAAGGAAATGTTCGAAGCAAGTTTACTCAAATAAAAACAGATAACAACATAATTTCTGACGATTGGGATCAAATAAATGACGAAAATAATAACGCAAAGAAAACTAGTAAGCAACTTCAATATTTATAAGTAGTTTTTTGCCATCTAGACTACTTAGTAATTCATTTTAATTTTGTAAATCTGGATATTGGCAAATTTAATTATATAAATTTTTTTTCACAGATTGGTCAGAATTGGACATTACTGTGCAAGCCATGTCTTTCATAGTAGCCGGTTTGGACGGTGGTGCAGCAAACACAGAATTTGTTTTCTATGAACTCGCTCAGAATCCTGACGTACAAAAAAGATTGCAGGAAGAAATAGACGAAGCTATTGCTACACATGGAGGAATTACCTATGATGCGGTTCAAGACATGGTCTACCTCAATATGGTAATATCAGGTAATAGCCATGTACAGGCCGAACCACCTTTCTTGATCTCTCGTACACATGCTCAGATCACACGTATTGCAATTATTGAACACCAAAGCACTGAAACCAAAAAAGGGATAGGCATACTTTAAACCTGCGAGAAAGAGGGAGAACGCGTGATTGCACACTCACGCGCAGTAAATCTTTCGGTACAGTCAGATGAGTGACGAAAAAATTCGTTTGTGTTTAATTTTTTGTACAAACGTGAAACGAATATCAAAATTATTAGGAAGGATAGAATGAAATGTTTAGGCTGTGCCTTCAGGCACAGCCTAAACATTTTATTCTAGATATAAACTTAAGTAAGCGGTATGATATACCCACAGCCACACTATTCCTAAATCATGGACATGTAATCCGACAAAAGGCCTCAAAATGCCCATTGCCAAGGGGCTGCGTTTGATAGTGATATTTTGTAAGATTTGTACATTTTTTGAACTGTAAACTTTTGAAGTTTTATGAATCATACCACTTACTTGACCCCTCAGAAGATCTATCTAGAATGCAAGGTTTAGGCTGTGCCCGTAGTCATAAATCAATATAATAATTTTAGTATTCGTTTTACGTTTGTACTTTTTTTTTAACTGAAAATCGTTTATTAAATTTATATGCTAACTACACAACTTACTTGATTCCTCAGGAGTCTATGTTGAAAATTTCAAGTCAATCGGCTAAGCCGTTTTTCCTGGAGATCGGTGAATACCTATATAGAATCCCAAACCTATCTATCAAAACTGATCAGAAAAGCAAAGATTTAAAAATATATAAATCGTTGAATGTTGTAGCGCCGAAATGTCAACAGTGTTAAAAATGGTAATTTGTTATACAATACATAATGACAATTTAAAATATGCAGTCGTTGGCTGTACATTTCGATTTGTCGGCAATGACGACGAAGTCAGGTATCGTGTAGGCTCTAGTCTTTCACAAGACAATTTGATTTTCTGTCTCGTGCGAAGATTTTGGTGAGCTTGTATTGTATATGTGAATGTATTTTTGAGCCTGTGGTCGAGAGACCAAGAAAGATGAATTTACCTGTATGATCCGTCCGGCGTGACTTTTCTCTTCTATGTGAGACCGTCGGATTAGATATTGATAAAAAAAAATATTTCGGATATCACAAAAAACGTGAACTAGTTTCCTGCTTCTGTCAGTAATAGGCATTATTTGATTTGACCAATTTAGATTTGAATCAATAATGATTCCTAAATATTTCATGTCGTTTACTTTCTCAAGTATAGGGCACAAGCAAGGACCCCCTCCGACAAATGTGGGTTTATGAATTATTAGTATTTCATAATATTCATCCTAAAAAACTATATATTATGGCATATCAAATATAGAAATTAAAGAAGTGCATACAATTCTTAAAGCGAAATCCTAACATATTACCTTAAGTTGAAGATTGATAGATTACAAAAATAAAAGAAAACAAGTAAATATATTAAAAGGAATAAAAAATACGACTGTCGTTATAGAAAGTGAACTATTGTATTCATAATTATTTTTATTACGGTTTCTTAACGAACTATATGTAGTTTTTTTTTTTCATACAGATATATGTATATTTCCGGAATCTACTTAATGAGACCTTTAATTTGACACATTAATAAAGACGATATAATAATATGTAGGTTAATTTACATTTGGACATTTAGACAACTACTTACTTGATATTTAGACCGTTAAGGTACCCTATGAAATTCGGGATAACATAACGTTTCTAACAGTATCACACACCTCTAAATCGGTGTAGGCGTTTAGACATTATGGTGGAATAAAAAACGGAAAACATACATAGATGAACCTTAAACACATTACAATCTTATTTTGTTGGGCAGTCGTGTAAAAAGACATGGCTACTTTTAAAGTGTCTTCATATTTTCCTTTTCAGCTGGTTTCTAGCCATAATTATACAGTATTTTTAGTACAAAATAATATTGTTCCCGATCGAAAAATTTGCTCTTCAATAAAAAAAAACATATAATTAGGGTTCATTTTATCGAAATGTTGCGGGAGGAATCCATGCAAACATACAAAGTACGATTCAGTTGCTTATTAACTTTATATTTTATTTTTTAGAAACGATGAGAAAATATGGAACATCTTCTGAGAGAATCTGCGAGAAAGATATCGATTTAGGACCGGTGAGACCTGGTGGAAAATCTTATACGGTAATTACTAAAACAATAAGTATTAGTGTATAGTAGGTATTATATTTTTTGAAGTAATGTGATTTTAATGATGATTTTTGCAGTCTATGCAATGTGACATTTGAGTTAATTTTAGGTGTCTTGAACGTAATTATATAATTTCTAAAATTTTATCATTGAATGGAGAGAAATGGGAAAGGTTTTAGTATAAATTTAGGGCATGAAATACAAATGAGTAATGACATTGCAATTAGCTTTTGAGCGTTTTTTTTAAATAAAGTCTTAATTCAATAAATATCTATAACCACCTACCTGCAAATATCAAAGAAATAAAAGGGAAAGGATTTACCGCAGCGTTGAAAAAATTGCTTATCGATAAAAGCTTTTACACATTAAATAAACGAATATTTCTCATAATATTATATTGTGGGCATGCATTTTCATTTTCTATTACAATAATTCAATTAGGAAGATTACACATTTTAAATTATATACATTTCGTATTTATAGGCGGATATTTGATTATTACTTGATTTAAATTTTTTTCTTTATTTTTTATATTATTGGTGAATTATTTTTATTAATTGTCTTCTACTGTTACATTTTAAATTATATATATTTCGTATTTATAGGCGGATTTTTTATTATTCCTTGATTTTGATTTTTTTTCGTTATTTTTAATATTATTGGTGAATTATTTTTATTAATTGTCTTCTACTGTTAGTGCTGTTTAGATTTTTCTCATGTTATATTTCTCTTTAAAATGTTATTTTAGGCCATTCAATGTATATATTCAGTGTATATATATATATATATATATATATATATATATATATATATATATATATATATATATATATATATATATATATATATATATATATATATATATAAAATTAGTAAAAGCTACCTAAAAAGTAGCGAAGGAAATCCCAGCTTGTATTGGGAAATGCTTATGTTTGAATGAGATATACTTACGGATGTGCACGACTTTCGACGGTGCAATGTAAGTTTAAAGGTCCTTTTGCAGTCGACTAACGATCACTATTCATCCATATATCTCATAAATAGGGCTTATCCTTATGCAACACAAAATGCCTTCAATTGAGACGAATTAAGCGATTAATTATTATTATAATTATTATAAACTCCTCTGCCAGAAATTAAGATTATATATATATATATATATATATATATATATATATATATATATATATATATATATATATATATATATATATATATATATATATATATATATATATATATATATATATATATATATATATATATATATATATATATACATATATATATATATATATATATATATATATATATATATATATATATATATATATATATATATATATATATATATATATATATATATATATATATATATATATATATATATATATATATATATATATATATATATATATATATATATATATATATATATATATATATATATATATATATATATATATATATATATATATATATATATATATATATATATATATATATATATATATATATATATATATATATATATATATATATATATATATAAGATGATTATAAAGTCAATAATTATAAAAGCCACTTACATCGTGACGAAGGATTCCCTTGATCGGATTCGGGAATGCTTTAGGTGTTAACGAGAATGATGAATGCCTCTCACTTTCGGAAAGAGGAGTAGGTTTTTTTTGAGAGGCATTCATCATTCTCGTTAACACCTAAAGCATTCCCGAATCCGATCAAGGGAATCCTTCGTCACGATGTAAGTGGCTTTTATAATTATTTACTTTATAATCATCTTATTGATCAATTCTAAAAAGAATATATACACAAAACTATCAAATATATATATATATATATATATATATATATATATATATATATATATATATATATATATATATATATATATATATATATATATATATATATATATATATATATATATATATATATATATATATATATATATATATATATATATATATATATATATATATATATATATATATATATATATATCTTATATATAAAAATGAATCGCCGTGCGTTAGTCTCGCAGGATCTCGGAAATCACTCAACCGATTTTAATTATTTTTCTTTTATTTTGTCTGTCTTGATTCAGGGGTGGTTTACAAAAAAAAATATTTAGGAAAAACTCAAAGGAACAGCTAAAAAAACGAAAAAATCGAAATTGGCACTTCTAGGGATGGCCACTTCGTATTTCTCTCGATAGATGGCGCTCTCTATATTTTCTAACAATAGATTCTATTGTTTGACAGCTACGCCATTCATAATTCATTCCGCGCAACTGTGTGAAATTGTTATTACATTTAACGTCGTTTTTTCTTTTAAAAAAGGTAGCGGGATTGGAGAATAGATTTGTTTCGAGCCAATTTAATTGGATTTTGCAAAAAATCACTTTGATCAGCCATTATATAAAGGTAAATAGACTTTGCAGGCTTATACACAACTACAAATTTGGCCTTAGTCTGAGGATTTCAATATTGTTAAGTTCTCAGGGAATGTTTGACAGATTTGAGTGACTGAAAACAATTCCGTGTCTTTTTACAGTGTTCATTATAATGCCGAGGAGAATAGGTAACATAGGTCGTCGAAGTCAGTCAAATGCGCGGCGATCTACTTCACGTGCAAGCCGCACTGATGACCAGCGAGCGACGGATAATGAAAATAGTCGTATTGGCATGTCCGAATTATGTTTGAGAGCGACTGAAAATGAACGACAAGCGAATACATTGAGAATGCAACAATTTCGTGCACAACATACACAACGCCAGCAATCACGTCAAAATCAAAATGACCGATTGCGCCGTCGCAGTGTTCCTGTCAACCTGGAAAAAGCGGCATTCCATTACGATCCGGAAATCGATTACGGTGCGGAGAGATCAGTAGCAAGACTTTCACCTTCCCTTCTCCGACAGACTTACTACTTCGTACATCATCCTCAAACAGTTTTGATGAAAAAACCAGTAGGGCAGTCCCCACCCTAAACAATGTAGTATTTTCTGACCTTATATCGTTCCGGTCCCCTGGCTTGGACATCATATTTACAGACGGCTCTAAGGCAGAGGTTTGAAGTTATGAGGGCATGGGAATTTTCTACCACAACCGTATGTTGTCATATTGTGGATTTATATTACTAAGTTTACCTTATGCACACAGTTTAAATTATTTGATTTTGTTTGTATTTCTTTTGATAAATTATTGACCTATTTATCCTTTGCAATATGCTATGATATCCGTGTTAGTCCGTTCTACAATATTTCTCATTTTTGCTTTCATGAGTGTGATTCTTGATTTCTTCCTCTTCTTTGCTATGGTGTGGATTTGAAATTTTAACATCTTAGTCTGCTGTGAACATGCCCTTCAAATGATAAAGCTCTTTTCATTTTCCTGTCAGATCCTATAGATCGTAAACCACAGCCGATTTATTTTTAACCGACCTAAAAAAAAGGAGGAGGTTATAAATACGATCGTATTTTTCTTTAAATGTTTGTTACCTCAGAAATCCGTCATTTATGAATTTCTTTGGAAAATTCTTTCTATTTGAAAGGATGTACTTCCAGATTCGTCACATCTTTATCAAAATTTTGTTCTGATGATGTGATCCATGAGGAATTGAGGGAACTCCTCAAATATTATCATATGAAGTTGAAAATTTACATGTTGGTTCAGCTCCGATGACAATGCATTATATATAGCAAGCATGCCCTGATTCTATACCCAGGATTGGCTCCCGACGAGGGGACTCCTCAGCGGTCAAGAGCACAGTCAAGAAATTTTGTATATGCATTCAATTATGACAGCCCGATCTAAGTTTCATCAAGACAGGACTGCGGCACCCAGGGTTGGCTTCCAACGAGGGAACTCCTCAGCGGTCAACAGTACAGACACGAAATTTTGTATACGCATTTAATTATGATAGCCTGTTCTAAGTTTCACCATGACATGGCTGCTGTACTTATAAAAAAAATAACTCGGTTATTTTTGTTAACATTTTGTTTATTACCTGCAACTTTGCATTACGAAGATCTAGGGGCGAATTTTCTTGAGAAAAAATACGCTTTCTTTGATATGAAATATGGTCGTAGCTATACCGTACCACCCACGTTATACTTAATCCGTTTTCACCGTAAGCATGGAATCGTCCATCGATTAAGACTTCTCCTCCGAAGAACAAATATGAGGGGCTTAACGTCGCCGTCATACCGGTTGTGTTCAAGGCATGCTATACAAATGGTACCTACTTTTAATTCCTTCCATGACCTGATTTTTTCGCTGACTGTCCTTTACACTTTTTTTCGCATGTCCTTTCAGCAGTTTCATGTATACCACCTACGGTCTTTTTTCCATAATGTTTTATTCTATCTATCTTCTTATATCTTATATATAAAAATGAATCGCCGTGCGTTAGTCTCGCAAGATCTCGAAAATGACTCCACCGATTTGAATGATTATTCTTTTGTTTTGTTTGCCTTGATTCAGGGGTGGTTTACAAAAAAAATATTTAGGAAAAATTAAAAGAAACAACTGAAAATCGAAAAAATCGACATTAGTCTTTTGGGGAAATGGCCCCCTTTTAATAGATTGCTTTCGCGGCGATCCTATTGTTTGACAGCTGCGCCATCCATAACTGTTATTCATTCCGTGCGATTGCGTAAAATTTCAAAAAGTCGAAAAGTCGAAAAAGTCGAAAAAGTCAAGAGTCGAAAAAGTCAAAAATGTCGAAAAAGTCGAAAACGTAGAAAAAGTCGAAAAGTCGGAAAAGTCAAAAAAGTCAAAAAAGTCAAATAAGTCAAAAAAGTCAAAAAAGTCGAAAAATGCAAAAAAGTGGGAAAAGTCGAAAAGCAATAATATTTTATCATGTAAATTAAATACATTGAATTTATTTTAATTATAAAACGACTTTCATTCACCGAACGAAACTCAAACCGTACACGATTCGGCCATATTTATTATAGATTTCAATTAATTGGATTTGGAAGGTTGATTAGAATCAATAATCGCTTATGAAGAGTTACAAACAAATCAATTTTAGATGGTACGAAGTTCACCGGGTCATCTAGTATATATATATATATATATATATATATATATATATATATATATATATATATATATATATATATATATATATATATATATATATATATATATATATATATATATATACTAATAATAAGTACTAAAATATAATTTTAGATTTAATATAATTTGTAAAATTTATAAGTCCGCGAATAATCGGCGACTATACACGAATTAATCATTTCTGGATGTTCTGTTTTTTTTTTAAATTTTTTATTGACTTATCGTATTACTGAATATTGTCAGCATTTTCCTAATCTGCACTAATTTGAAGTAATTAAACATGATGACTAGAAGAGCAGTCGCAGAGGCATGCTATGAGGAGTTGAAAGATAAATACGTAACAGTTTTAAAAGACCTAGAAGCTGCAGAAGTTCGCTATAAAGACTTAAACAGTATTTTTTTATTAACTTTAAAACAATTAAAAATATATAAAACTGAGAGTGAGAAATTGCAAAAGGAACGAGCTGACAATGAGTTGGAAGTATTAGCAATGATTAAAAAGAACTCCAATCTCAAAAAAGAGATGGCAGAAATGAGTTTACAACTTGAAAATATCATTCAGGAGAGGGGTAACCTTCAATCAATAGTATCTAACTTTGACCAGTGCCGCGTTGAGTTCGAGACGACTCTCCAAAACAACGCTGAGCTGAATAATAAGCTGAGAGAGGCACATAATACGATAGAACAGATGGAGCGCACGAAGCAGAATTCCACGGCTGCACATTCACAGTCGCTGTTTGAGGAACTGATCGTTAGCGCTCCAGACATTGCGTCAGTTTCTGCCTGCTCACATATGAGCGGCCTTCCTGTCATGACAATTGACTTGTCCTACGAAGATTATGGAAAATCAACTAAACAGGTTGTAAATAAAGTAAATAACCAGAGTGTTAAAGATGGAACTACAATATCTCAATTGCACACCCAGGGTGTGGAGTTGAATGATAGTCTTAGTAATTTTACTTTCCGAAAAACATTACATAAAGATAGCAAAGAAAATCACACCAAAGTAATTATGTACAGTGATGAAATAGGTAAAAATATGGGCCAATTAATGTTACAAACATCCGGAGAACTGGTAGCTAATAATTGCTTTCCCGGTGCCAGTTCTACTCAAATATTAGAAAAAATAGTTAATAGTTGTTATTGTCCTGACACTACTTTAATTATTTTTATTGGTAGAAGGGGAAACGCAAATATACATGTATTAATAAAATATTTTGAATTATTGGCACAGTTAAATGTGAAAAAAATTGTCCTATTTGCTTTTCCTTATAGTAAATTGTTGCCCGAAATGGAAAATATGTCTAGATATAAACTAAATAATAAATTACATACGTTGACATTGTATGATGACAAATTCCAATTGTTTGACATAAATACTTTTAATAAGTATTTTTACTCTTTCACAATAGATAATGTTTATCTTTCAAATTTTTGCAAACAACAGTTAGCAAATGGGCTATCATATTGTTTGAATTACTCAGGCAAAACATCGGCAAACACCACTGCTACTAATGAGCAGTTAAACGATTTGACATTAAGTAATGACAATTCAGAATATGTTGCATATTCTTTAAATTAGACTTTAAGACAATAGAGCGAAACTCTGGCTATGTAATTAATGAAAATGAAAACTTAAGTAGCAATAATGGTAATTTAATACAACTGTCTTCAGAGAAAATTGATAATATAAATAATCTGATATCCCCATCAATGGTTATTACTCAAGAAAATATGCCAAAAAATTGTATAAATCTGGTGCATCAGAATATTCAGGGGATAATAGGCAAAGAGCTAGAATTAGAATTGTTCTTGAACTGTAATCATATCGACATTCTATGTATATCAGAATCATGGCTCAAAAGCCATCAGATTATTTTCAGTTCCAATAACCATCAGATTGCCAGCTCATTTAACAGAGTTCGGTTGATACGTGGTGGCTCTTTAATAATTACAAAGAAATGCTTGAAATTTAAAGAAAGACGTGATATTGTGAGCCTCTCTGTCGAACGAGTTTTAGAGATTGCATGTATAGAATTGGAGGAAACCATTGTTATGAGTGTATACAAACCACCATGTGCGCCTTATGAAGCTTTTTATAAAATTATGGAAGATGCCTTATTCAAAATAACCAATAGTCCTAAAACAATTGTTATTTGTGGAGACTTTAACATCAATATATTAGAAAAAAAATCCTTGACATGTAACTTTTTAAATTTATTTAGATCATTTAACTTATATAATGTTTTTCATGAACCTACGAGGATAACTGCATCAAGTGCTACTTGTATAGATAATATATTCACAAACATAAAACCCAATTATAAATCACTAATTAATATTTTGCACTCTGATCACTGCGGTCAGTTAGTATCATTTCCTAAGAAAAGCACTAGGGTTCTAAGAAAAAATATTAGTTTTATTCCAATTACTGAGTGCCGTCTAGGGGAATTTAAATCTAGCTTAATTAGCAAATTACAAAGGTTGCCAATTCATGACAATCCTGATCAACTTTATGACTCATTCTTTGAATTAATTAGAGTTGAATTTAATAGAATCTTCATACCTAAAACGAAATCGATCAGTGATCGCTTATGCTTTAGTGATTGGGCAACTGTTGGTATTTACAAAAGTCGTAATAAATTGTATGAACTGTATAACGAAAAAACTTATAACCATAGTGCGACTTTTAAGAACTATGTGAATAACTAAGTCTAAGTCTAAGTCCACTGCTAAGTCAATTTATTTGAAGAATAAGATCAAAAACTCTACAAACAAAATTAAAGCTACATGGAATATTATTAATAATGAAACAAATAGGGTTATACCTCGCACAAGGGACTTTCATTTAAAGATAAATAATTTAGACATTAAAGCTGATATGGAAGTTGCGACTGAGTTTGAGCGATTTTTTACGAATATACCGTTAATAACGACTAACGCCCTCAAGTCGTCTTCCATTTCAGCTGAGATGCTACTTAAAGAAAGCGTTTCCGCATGTGTTACCGACTTCGCTTTCACTATTGTTAACTGCAATGATATAATAAATGCCTTTAAAACAATTGAGATAAAGAAAACTATGGACCTTTGGGGATATTCTGTAAAAACTATTTCATACATCATAGAAATAATCGCACCTTATCTAGCATATATATTCAATTGTTGTGCTACTTCTGGAGTGTTTCCTGATCTGATGAAACATAGTAAAGTTATACCATTATTTAAATCTGGCGATACTTCTGATCCCTCGAATTTTCGATCAGTTTCCGTACTTCCCACTTTGAGTAAAATTTTCGAAAAATTAAATCTTAGACAATTGCACACTCATTTTAACAAATATAATTTACTTCATAAGAAACAGTTTGGATTTACGAAGGGTTGCTCAACCATAGATGCGGGAACCGAACTATTGACAGGTATATTAAATGCCTGGGAAGAGTCACAAGACGCATTAGGCATCTTCTGTGACTTATCTAAGGCATTTGATTGTGTACACCATGATACACTAGTTAGGAAATTACATCACTATGGCATTAGGAACAAGGCTCTTGATCTTCTTACTTCTTATTTGGATAGAATTCAGAAGGTTGATGTAAACGGTAAAAGATCACCAGGATCAATGGTCACCATGGGTGTCCCACAAGGCTCCATTCTTGGTCCATTTCTCTTCTTAATATACATCAATGATTTACCCTTTCACATAAGGAATAATCACGAAATTGTATTGTTTGCTGATGATACTTCTTTGACGTTTAAAATTAGTCGACAATTGTACAATTATCACGAAGTTAACAATGCACTCTCAAAAGTTGTCCATTGGTTTAATGTAAATAACCTACTATTAAATGAAAAAAAAACCAAAGTGATTAAATTTTCTGCACCTAATGTTAAGCAGGTACAAACCAATGTAGAAATAAATGGAACTAGACTGGAGCCTGTTGCTTCAACTGTGTTTCTAGGGATAACAATTGACTCCAAATTACAATGGGGCCCACAAATTGAGAAAATGTCAGGAAAACTTAGCTCTGCGGCATACGCAGTTAAAACAATAAGGCGGCTGACTGATGTAGATACAGCAAGAATAGTATACTTTAGTTACTTTCATAGCATTATGTCCTATGGGATTCTTCTCTGGGGAAGCTGTGCGGACATCAATAACATCCTTATACTACAGAAACGTGCTGTAAGAGCTATATATAAACTTGGTCCTCGAGTTTCACTTAGAGAAAAATTCAAAGAGATAAATATTCTTACTGTTGCATCACAATATATATACGAAAATCTGTTGTATGTCCACAAGAATATTGACAAGTTTAAAAAAAAAAGCGACACTCATAATGTTAATACTAGACATAAGCATAACCTTGTTGTACGTGCTACTCGTCTCCACAAAATAAGCAATTCTTTTTTGGGACAATGTATACGCTTCTATAACAAACTTCCTCATACTATTAGAGAACTATCTGTAAATAAGTTTAAAGCTACCGTCAAAGCAAAATTGTATAAAAAAGCATACTATACAATATCTGATTATGTAAATGACAAAACGGCTTGGGAGTAAGGCTTGGACGCATCATAAGAACATAAATTAAAAATTATATTTAATTGTGTCTATATGAATAAAGAACATTTTGATTTTGATTTTTGATTTTATATATATATATATATATATATATATATATATATATATATATATATATATATATATATATATATATATATATATATATATATATATATATATATATATATATATATATATATATATATATATATATATATATATATATATATATATATAATATATATATATATATATATATATATATATATATATATATATATATATATATATATATATATATATATATATATATATATATATATATATATATATATATATATATATATATATATATATATATATATATATATATATATATATATATACATATATATATATATATATATATATATATATATATATTATATATATATATATATATATATATATATATATATATATATATATATGTGTAGCGAAATTAAAGTTTATTTATAAAATATTATTAGACCAGAAATTACATTCTTTTAAGTTTTCTAAACTCATTGAGAGACATTTATATTTTTCAGATCAGAAAAGGCGATGGAGTGATATTATTCGGCTATGCCATTCAGAGGGACCCTAAATACTGGCCAGATCCGATGAAATTTGACCCTGAGAGATTTTCAAAAGCAAACCGACAAAATATCGTACCATACTCTTACTTTCCGTTCGGAATTGGGCCTCGGATTTGTGTTGGTAAGTAATTGGAATTGTGTCATATAAGCTATTTTATTGTCGTACGAAAACATATTTTTTCATTTTGATACTGATAATTCGTGATTTTTATATACATCATCATTCTTATAATTCGCGAGTCTTGACTTTGTCGAGAATTTCCCTTTATTCCGGTTCTTGTTTTACGTTTGTAGTGTCAGTGCCCTTTGTAAGTTGACTGTTAATGGAATAATGAGACAACATATCATTATAGAGCATACCGAATAAAATCTTCCATAAGTCCTTGGCTTCTTGTCGGGAATGTTTTTGTGTGACATAACTGTTTCTTTTCTAAAGCTTTCTATCCGAATAATCATTCATTATATTGTGTGCGCATTAAATTAACAATGGTTTTATCTAACATTTTGCAGCAATGTAGCACGATCCAGCCTTGAACCCTCATCCCCCCCCCCACCCTTCTTATTAACGGTCGATGGCCTCCCGCGCCGCTTCTTGTGTAATGCGCTGCGATCCTGCTCGATTCCGCAGCGTTGTTCATGCATATTCTACTTGTCGCTAAACACACTATCTTCAAGATTTTTTATGCGATGACTGCCAATCGTATGATGTCGGCATTTTAACACGCCAGCTATCCCATTCATATTGCTCTCATTAACTCTTTTGACACACATTAAGAATTCTTGCAGATATTTCAGGTTCTAGACAACGTTGACATTAATATTTTAAAATTAATATTAAAAATATAAAACAAAAATCTATCGGTAATCTCAGAATCAAAAAGTTGAAATCACTCGAAGTTTACTAGTTTTTTAACAAAATTTTACTAAAAGGAACTTTATTGCTAAGCGCTCTCTAGATTTTCAGCCCCTTTAGAGGATTCATCACCTGATGTTTTCTAAATTGACACTGGGATATACTATTTTTAATGTAATTTGAAATTTGAGTTACATTACAGAAATTTCGGCTTTTTTTATCATTTCAGAATATTATAATAAATAAAAATTTTAGCCCATGAAACTATATGCTCTTGCTGAACTATTTGTACCACATTTAGATTAAAGAGCTGTAATTTGGCCTTTTATATTGATTAGGTGATGTGATGTCCAGGGTGGTAGCACCTCTTCTCAATATTACACACAAACTTTCTCTCTGTGCCTCGGAGATGGTGCTTTTGCAGGACAGATTGATGGATTTCCACTCCGCAATCACAACCTTTAAATCGTGTGTCTTATATAGTGCGACGGAACTCTTCTCCCTATAAGCGATGACCTATTTGAGCGACCGTGCTATGCTTTCATTCTTAGTCAAAGTGTTACATCTAAACTGTTTCTATATATTTTAATTGATTATATTGAATATTATTTCAGGTTTTCGATTCGCAGAAATATCCATGAAGCTGGCTGTCGTTGCATTGGTGTCCACATTCGATATTGTACCTACTGAAAAAACGCCCCCAGTCTTAGGATTTTGCCCTAAATACATGATTCCGAAAGGATTGAATCCTCATATTGGCGTCAAGCTACGAGCACCTTGACATTTTCTATTTAATAATGTGTGCCTAACAAATGTCATATTTTTATGGTTTTGGTCACTTAATAAAGTATCGCTTTAAAAAGATTACAGAGCCCCGTCTATTTCATTGTAATAAGCAACATCTTCTCCTTCCGTCAAATCAATGGAGATGGGGGGGGGGGGCATCTTTGGTATACCCTACCAGGCAGCCACTGCAAAGCTGGGTGGGTCTACTGTGGTAATTGTCTCAAGGCATCCAATGGACGTATTTATATCTGTCTGTCTTTCTGTCTCAGCTTCGACACCGTTCGATCTATCACCATTGGCTACGGTATTGGCTAAATCAAATTCAAATTTCCCTTGAGACAGGCGAGGGGTGAGACGAAGCGGGAGACTATGGTAGGGGTATTTTTTTAGCGCCCTCTATGAGTACACGGCTAACTACTTCATTACGCGCGACACCGCGTAAAATTGGCGCTGCCGTCGTACACGTCGCCATTGCGACATGTGTTCGCAACCTGAGGTCGCGGCCGGCGACGCCGTCGATTTAATATTAGAATATTTTCCTTCCAAAAATTCTTGCAAATGATTATGTTATGCATATGTTATGTTTACGCAGAATAAAACGAAGAGTATAGACGACTAAGCTACATTTGATATCCTCATACTAAGAGGTATTAGGGCATAAGTCACATGACTGTAGAATAACTTAAAGAAGGACAAGTAACGATTTACATCATTATGCCAGAGGAGCATAAGAAACAGTGATTAGCAAAAACATCGTGAGGATATCCAACAAAAAAAAATAAGGAGGTACGCTAATTACTTATTTTTACGCACATTAAAATCATTTGCAGAGCAATCGTTATGCTATATTAAGTGCAATTGTATGCAATTAAAGCAATCGTATGCAATTAATTACACAGTTATTCATGTAACTGTAACTAAAACAATATGTTGATTGCCAAAAAAATAGGTGTTGATGTGCTCTACTTCCCTATAATATATAAAGTATAAATTTTACTGGGCGACAGTAGCGAATGGTTAGAATTACGTAGAAGTATATTAACAACTTCTATCTTTGGCAAAGTGGTTAAAAATTGCAACATACAAGTTGTAGCAACTTTGTAAAATCAATGCTATATCCCAAGACCTTGTTCCATGTACCATCGATATGTCATGGTTTAGACCATGAAAAAATAGTATTGTCACAATTGAGTATTCAAGAGGCAATTGATATTCAACCATGCGGGTTATTTATTGATTTATTTATTTATTTATTTATTATAAAAGGTACACAAACAATACTCTAATATTACATGGCTATCGCTAACATTTTTACTTTGTTTCTAATTAGGGTATAATATTATATGCGTACTCCGCATGCTTAATTTATAATTGCGTATGTGCCGTATCTCATGATTTACAAAATTATCAAAATTATCAAAAATTATTAGCACAAAAATTAATATCCTTAAAAATTATCAAAACAAAAATTAAAAATTTTAGAAATAAGTTTACAGTGAATTCTGAAAAACAATTAAACAATGAAATGGTAAAAAATAGATCAAATATTGTCTGGAATAAAATAATAAAAACATAAAAATTATCAAAACAAAAATTAAAAATTTTAGAAATAAGTTTATAGTGAATTCTGAAAAACAGTTAAACAATTAAATGGTAAAAAAAATAGATCGTATAATGTCTGGAATAAAATACTAAAAACATACGGTAAATTATCAATTTGTTTCATAATTGATGCAAACATACCCTTCTTAGGAGCAACACCGGTTGGAATATCAGGGGATAATTTAATAGTCGACGTAAAGTGTCCTATAGCTGGTTTTAAAATGGTAATAGATGAATCAATTCCATCAGAAAAGGTGTTCTTTTGGCAATATAAAGAGAATAAATTAGAAGTCAATAAAAAACACCCATGGTATATACAAGTTTAGGGACAGTTACATATTACAATGAGAGATATGTGTCTTTTCGCCGTTTGGTCTGGGGAAGATATACCTCTAAAAACGGAATATATAAAAAGAGACATTTTTTTTGGGAAGACCTTATGGAAGAAAAACTTAAAAGATTCTACGTGGAATGTTTATTACCACAATTGGTAGATCCGAGAATTCCAAAAAATAAAAAAAATAGAGGATCCGTTTACATTTTAGAAGCTATCAAATTAAAGGAATCTTCGAAACGTTCACTGCAATCTTTTCCAATAACTTGTACAAAAAATAGACGGCTATCATTTTCCCCTGATCCGCTTTTTGTAATCTATATTAATGAACATTGTGACAAAAGTGGTATGTTTCGCTGATGATACGGTCTTGTTATTCATTGACAAAATATGGTCATACTATTTTGAAAAGGCTAGTAAGAAAAAGACTAATAGGACTAGTAGGAAAGGTGAGGTAAAGATTAGTAGGAAAGTAGTAGTAGTAGTAGTAAGTATAAAATAGTAGTAGTAGTAAGAGAAGAAAGTAAGTAAATACTAGTAGGAAAAGCGTAATTGGAATAGTAAGTGTCCTAAGTAACTCCTTGTTGTTAAAATAATATTAGGAGAACGTTCACCGGCCTTTTTATCTGAAATTGAAACACATTGCTGTAAGAATAATAGTAATATGGGTATGATTATCGAGCTTTCTACCAGAATTATAATATAAAATTGCAATAGTTTCACTGCTTGAAGTTAGTCCAGAAGAATCGTTATGCTATATTTTAGAGCACATCAATACCTATTTTTTTGGCAATCAACATATTGTTTTAGTTACAGTTACATGAATAACTGTGTAATTAATTAAAAAAAAAACAATATCTGCCACAGTTAGTCACGTAACTGCAAAACAAAATCGTCAGTTTGGGAAAAATCGAAAAAATATTGAAAATCATAACGCCGATACCATCAAAAAACGCTAAACGTACATGGGGGTGTTTCAGAAAGGCCTCGGAGTGCTAAAATGTAAGCACCTATACTGCATTAATGTGTAGTTCAAGGCCCTACATTTTATGCATTTGCTATACAAAATATAGAATAAACACGTAGGTAAAGGTAATAGAAATCCTACAGAAATTTAATTACCGTGGCATTTTAATGTATATCATTGCAGTTAATTTATATATGGTCAACCATTTGAGCCCTCTTTGTGCTAAAAATGAAAAAAACGGGTTTTATACCACTAAATTAAAAAACATCGCTGGAATTTTCATGCTGGGTTGCTACTTGAGAAGCCCTGCCGCCTGTCGCCACAGCTGTCGCCAGACTAGATGCGCCGCGTCGATCGATTGAAATTATTAATATTTGCTACATTGAAACTCATCGTTTTGATTCTGTCAGCCCAAATATATATTGTAATGCATTATTGGATGCTAATGAATATTTCTTTCCCATGTTTTGTGATCGATTCCAAGTTAGCACCTTTTTGCAAAATAATATCTTGAAATAGGTCGCGTCAAATTGTAAAAAAAAGCGACGCAGCACCTAAAGCATTGATTTTACTATAAAATCAATGACCGAACGTGACGAACTAGTCGTCACGGGAATTTACTTTCATAAGAACATAATAATAAACTTCATTAGAAAACATTCCACACTTCATTAGAGTTTAATCGGACTAGGAACGGATGCCATACTCGCATCATGCGATAAAATAACGCAACCCCTAGTCGGATTCACGACAAAATTGCCAGTCGATTAAATTTAAACCGACTGGATCGGGTCATTAATTTTATACCCCCCTCGCTTGGATTTTGACCCCGGAACAGGACGGACTGCTCGTAACCGCTGGGGGCCAACCCCCCAGCGGTCCCACATTTTTCTGCATACCAGAGCAGCAGTGCCACGCTTATATTTTGCCTGAAGTTTGAATAGTTTTGCCGGCCAAATAACCGGATAACATCAGTGAGCCAGCCCTGCATTCAAGCCGAATCGAACCCCAGTCTCCGTGGGACCTACCCTCCATTACCAGGCGAGTTTTTAGGGTTCATGTTCTGACTCCCCAAAACTTTTAAAACCCCCAAGAGTTCAATTTATAATAGAATCTCACATTAAATAACCCAATCAAATTAAACCTAGTTCAAGGGCGCTCTCTACGGTTCGACCCTCCACTTAGCGCGTTTCTCTTTAATATTCAATCATACTATTCAGCCTAGGTGAGCGCAAGAGAATCTAAGGATTCGGCGCGTAGTTCCTGTGAAAACCGTAGTGCGATCAGGGGACACGCTCCCTAATAGCCGGCGGCATCTAGGTCGACCGGAGCGCGGAAGCGCCCGCGCCGGTGGTTGTTGAGGATTCTCACCTTAAAAAGGCCCCTTGTTTTAAGTAATCTAAAATCATATTGATAGAGGTGCCTCCCAAAATCCATCCGAAATTCCCGTATTAACCATTAATCGCAGACCTACCGTGAGTTTGCCAACCTACCTACCGTGAGCTCCCACATACGCCCTCGGCGATCCCTCCGCCCTGAAGCGCCTGTGAAGGCATTAGAAATCCTCCCAATACATTTCATATAATTAAATTAAAAATGTTTTTCCGAATAAAATCTGTAATATTCGCATAAATAAACCTTGTAGCATACATTGAGTTTTTCTTAAAGGGTTAACCTCTCACCTACGGAGAGGATTCACTTCGTGATTTACGACATAAATGATATAAGGTTAAGAGTGCCGAGTAACATATAAAAGGGACCGCTCCAAATTAGCGTGAAGCTCGCCGCTAAACACCGATGCGAAATCTGCAGCAAGGCGGCGGCACTAGCGCAGCGATCTGACAGCTCGGATCGCGCGACTTCACAGCGGTCGGATATTCATTTTATTTTTAGCTCCAGCGATAGGCCACGGTAAAGTACGTATTTTATTCCTATTTTTATTTTTTCCACTCTCCTTTCCACTCTCCTTTCCACGATCTCACTTCCCCTCTCACAATAGAAGCAAGGCTGCCCTACTCTCCAGAAGCTCTCCTTTCCTCGCGCAGGATTCCTTGGGTTTACCACGACCCTTTCCACTGAGTAGCCGCGGTCCCGGATCCTGTTGGGTATCCCCTTCTGCGGCGTTTAAGGTCAGGCAGCGACCACGCCTGCTTTTTCTTGTAGCATCCCGACTCCCATTCATCCAGGATCCCCGTGGTGGCGCCCACATTCACACATTCACGAGACTATTACACATTTTTTTCCACGGTGATCCTAAAACCCACGAAAGACATCTTTTTCCCATAACCTAACAACAGGCCATTTTAATCGGGTAACGTTACAAGCAATACCGCCGAGGTATGCGGCCCCGAACGGACTGGACTTGCCAAGGTAATGTCGAGCGGGTCGAAATACACAGAAGGAACATTTTTGCTTGTGCATCATACCATTCTATTGAAATTGCGCTTGACAAAAAAATATTTTTTTGGTTTTTTGGTCGATTATAATGGAAAAACAAAAATAATTAAAAATAAAGCATTGTTACATTTTGAACATTTACTTCGTACTCATTACCAACATGGTTTCAAGTTGCTTACCCTTAGATTCCAAGAAAAATGCTAATTACAAAAAAGTGATGACTTCAGATTTTATTTATTTTTATTAAGAAAAGAATAAAAAAATTGAAGATCGGCACCGTGTACAAAATATTGTTTTTTTTCTACAAGACTCATTTTTGTATTATTATTTAAAAGTTCGCGGAAGTCACGTAAATTTGATTGCAAAATGTCAGTTTTTCACTGTTTGAGAGAGGTAGTCGCCTTAAAGTTGTATTTTTTCATAAATAAGGTCTCTATGCCATCGGCATTGCTACTCCCCACCAGATGGCGCTGCAGCGCATCAACTTATATACCGTTGCACTGATCGCTATGAAAATGGGTTATACATTGGTATTTGAGACGGATAATTTTTCTGCGCTATCTACTTTGTTATAACTCGCCACTAGATGGCGCTTCAGCAAATTAACTTCCATACCGATCAGCCGATCAACATGAAAATTTCATAAATGCGAAATTGGAAGTTGACAAGGGCCAATGCACAGATGTCATTTTTTAATATAGATGTAGATGTAATACAGATGTCATATGATTACAATCATCTCTATACCGCAAAAGAGGGGTTTCGCGCTTGTAGATTTTATTCTGCGGTTTAGACAATTGTTTAAAATACTGAAAAAAGAAAAATAAATAAATAAATAAATAATAATAATGATAACAATATCAATAATAATAATAATAATAATGATTAAAAATAAAAATTAAAATAATAAAAAAATATATATTTTAGATCTTTCCTTGACACAACCGTGGCACTCTAGCGTGACTCCCAAAGTGAGCTCGCCTTAACACAGGGGTGCCTAGCAAGGCGGGCTCGGCTGCTCTTTGCTTAGCATAATAGAAAGATTATCATTTGCGTTTAATGTATGCTCTATGTGACCTGGGCTCAGACAGATGTGTATATAACTTTAAAAGCATACGACGGCATTGTCTAAATTGTAATTTCATTTTCTTTTGTGCTCATGAATTTGAATGTATATGTATATGTAAATAACAATAAATAAATAGATAGCTGAAGAAATGGCGACTAAAATAGGCTGCAGGAGGTGGGGGGTGGAGAGAGGGGAAGATTAAGATAGGGAAAGGGGAGGAGCAAATACCCGTAATATTACACTAGTAGCAATATAAACAACAAAGGAATGGAGATTCCGGCAAAGTTATGTAGTATTTTTGGGAAATTTGGGCTCCTGATTCGAGCTCTTTTAATTTGTTCATTGTGAATTGGCCATTGGCTATTGTCATTGCGGTCATTATTTTTTTACAAACCTTCGAAACTGTCATGGCCCGCCTATCAGAGAACGACATCATCGACTACTTTTCTGCTCTAGTGTAAGTGCGTCCGCCCGTGCTGACTTCCACCGAATCACTGCACAAAACGTCATCCACGGCAATCAGCGAATCTCATACCGAATCAGAATAGGGACGTAATCGATACCGTACCTTTATTTCAGCAATTAGTGCTTGTGATAACCGAGATTATAATATATTAAATGTATAAGCAAGTTGAGTGCGCACCTACAAACGCTCGCTGTCTATAAATTACCGCCCCGCCGTTCAAATGGTGCTGCCAAATTGCTGAATAATTATCACTTGCTCGAATTCGAAAATGAGTAGCAATAATACTAAATATGATCATTTGTTTTCAAGTAATTTTGTTGATTTTTAATCGAAGTGTTTAAAATGAGTAATAACGAAAAAGATACTGGCATTGACTACCGCATTTCATTAGTTCTACGTACAGTTAACTACAACACTATTCGCCCACTGCGGCGTCGTAGTAACGTTGCGACGCCGCACCGTGCTCTGATGCGGCGCGCCGCATCTCCTCCACGCACTTCGCGCGGTTAGCCGCAAGCGCCGGCAGTCGCTGGACACTGTACGCAGGGCGCGCGTGTCATGGATTTTGATACAGAAAAGTTCATTTAAAATATCAAAGGACGCCCCGCTATATAAGATAGCAAATGCGCCGATTATGCAGACAGAAATAAAAACTTAAAATGTTGGAGGAAATAATTATTATATACTCAAAGAAAGATGAATGGGTGTATCCAAAATCTATGTTTATTTTTACGACGACATTTTTCAAGATAATATAAATAAAAAACTGCAGCAACTTCTTCGACGTCCGTCATGTCCAATATTTCTAGCACATTTTTAGAAGCACTGACGATTGCTATGAACCGCAATAGAACTGAGACGATACGGTTAGCCGGAATACGGCGTATCATTGCGGTAGACCGTATATACTGCGGCCTGCCGCAACGGCACGCCACACCACGGCCAGCCGCTAGTGCGTTTTAGGTCTAAGAACTTCTCTCATCCATAAATACGAGCCGTTGAATTTTCAAACGCGACTTACCAACAAAGCTGTGAATGTAATGCGATTTAGAAAATCACAGAATTAATAAAAACGCATTCTATTACAAACAATGGCTGATGTTATATTTCTTAACAATTTAGATACAAAATATAAAAAAGGAACAACTTTGTTTTAGCCACAGTTATGTGACTGCTACGTTTTGTGAAAATTACATTTCTTTGCGGATGAAAGTTAAAGTAGCCTAAATGTTAGATGCATTGGTTAGATGCATTATAACATTGCGTTTATATTGAAATATTTCTCAGTTTGAGTGCGACGTATGCATCAACTGGTCGTATAGCCATTCCCAAAGGATCTATTGTCAAAACGTCAGGGGTGCTGTCCGTAGTTACAATGTCGAACGTGGATAGTAATGCTGCTATTCCCATTTTCAGAGACATTTCGGCAAATCTGAATCCTATAAAAAACAAATAAATAGGGAGTATCACTATAAAGAAATAAAAATATAAAAAACGCACATATCAAAGTGAATTTCATTATATGGCCAAGCGATATAATGAAAGAATGAAAACGGCGTTGATAGAGAAATGTCTTTAATGGAGCGGATTACACGGAATACGGAAAGTCAGCTGAAGGTATTAAAGTTTTTTTCAGCAGTCTTCTATTGGGTCCTTACCTATGCAATTGCTTTTTTCACATTGGTCACTTTGATAACTTAAGTTTGAGTTGGAATTTGAAATTCAAATAAATTTTAATTCAAGGCCATGTTATTTATTCTATATAAGGAATCAGCTGTTTAGTTGTCTTTTTGTTATTTGTTTTTGTTCAAATATTTTTGTTTCACATGGTAAAGTTGAAAATTTGCATTATTTTCAAATATGAGATCCTATGCCGGTGTTTTTTTATTAAAGTTTCCTACAGTCTAACTATACAGTTACCGTAAATGTGTACTGTTAAGAATTGCAAACTGTGTTGGAAAAGCTTGTGTATAAATAACCGAGCCTGGTCAATCGCTTATCGCCACTGCTTCTGGATGGCAAAAGTATAACCACATATTTTATTGCAAACAGTGACAAAGTTGCAGGAGTTGTGGCTGGAGACTTTTGGTCACCCACCGTACTTGCCAGACCTTAGTAGATGTTGTTTTTCTTTCAGAATTTAGATAATTTTTACCAGTGAAACAATCAACTTTGAAGAGTCGGTGTAAAAGGCCTTCAAAGCATTCTTTGGTTCTTTGTCGACGAGAGTTTTACAGCAGAGCAATTCAGCAACTCCCATTAAAATGACAATTCTGCATAGATAATAGGGGTCAATATTTCTATTAATTAAATATATATTTTTCATGCAAAGTTTTTGGCCTTAAAAGACCATGGGAATTTTTGTATGGAAAGTGTACGCAGAGTGTGACAAATAGAGACATATATTATTTAATTGTGATTATGTATAGAAGTAAAATTATAAAAGTTCAACTCATCAATCCGTGGCCATGGCGTATAGGAGTTACACACATTCAAAATTTTGTTTATTTTGATGATTTTGTAAGTTGGAATAAAAAACTTAATTCATTCAAATAAAATGCTAATATAAGTCGAAAGACGTGTTGGTTAACCATTTATCCATTCAATAATCTTCATTTTTAGAGATAAAAAGAGAATATTAAAATTAGAAAATATTATTTTATGTATATTGTCATATTCTTATTATTATTTATTTTCTATAAACTGAAAATAATTTACCTAACTAAATTATTTAAACATAACTCATTTTAAGTTTGTAAATTAAAAAAGAAACAAAAATATTTCTTTATTTAAAGACGCTATAACTTGGTTCAGCGACTGATTACAGCTTAGCTACTTCATAATTAAATGTCACATATTTAGTAAGCTTTCGTTTGGTATATGTCCCAGGGCGACTTGTACCAAGCTCGGTTAAGATAGATAACCGTGTTTAAAGAGCCTAACCGCAATTAAATGCTCTGTTAAGCTAACTGCAGTTAAATTCAATAACCGAGCCCTGGTGCCCGGTTAGCGCTACTAACCAGCAGTTAGCGAGCTGTCAAACGCTAGTTGTCAATTTTCGAGAGTAGATCTAATCGCGTCGCCTTCGCCGCGGTTTTTACGCTTTTTTGGGTTATTTCACTTGTAAAGCGTTTTCCTATATGTCTGATGTTGACCAGGAAAGACGCGAAAGCGAGACATGAACAAAAGCGTGTGACAGTTTGACAGCTGATGAGCTGAGAACCTTCCGTCCGCCATTTTGAACTGTGCTGTGATTAACTGAGGCGAGCGATCTCGATTTCAGTTGTGTCTATGGTTATGTTCAAACACTCAAAAATGTTTTTTTGCTGACTCCGAACGGCGTTAGTTAACCGGGACGTCCAAATAGTTGGTGCAAGCCGTCATAATTTAACCGGCTATTAAATTGTTTATCGTGGTTAGCATACCACGGTTAGCAGAAGTTTACCGGACCGGTTGGTGCAAGTCACCCTCAAAGTGTTACACAACCTGGGTGCGAAGCCGCACTTTGTCCTTTTCTTTATAGAACAGCAATTTCATAGGTAAGGACCCGATATAAAGTATGAATAATACGCAGAGAAATATCGATAAAAACGAGATAAAATTACTTAATGATTTTTAAATGACGATTTTGAAAATAATGTATCCTCATGTCAATAAATTGATGAATCCTCTAAAAAGGATTACTCGAATCCTCTAAAAAGGAAAGTTATTCTTACAAAAAATAACAGTTTTTCAATTAAATTTTAGCAAAAAAAAATAAACCTGAAAAACAGGTTTTATATTATTTTAATAGTCGTTGGCTTCCTTCTAATTTATTATTTGACTTAGATATTAAATAAATTACATGTGGCAACACATATTTTAAATGGATGAGAATATGATCCCAGCCAAATCATGTTTGAACTTTCGCAATGATTTCGCCACACAATTCTCCTAGTACCAAGTTTATTCATTTTATATGTATTAAGTTTACCAAAATGAGTATAATAAATAGAATGTATTTTAAACTTTTATATACCAGTATAATTCGTAATAATTTGACAATTATTACGAACCTACGATATGATTGATATTTTCCAAGTTCGAATGCGCAAGGTATCGTGGTTGGGATGAAACTTGTTGGAATAAATAACAACATGGAACTTACCAATACAGTTTCTCGGTCCAATACCGAACGGAAAGAAAGAATATGGCACGATATTGTGGCGATTCGCTTTAGAAAATCGTTCAGGATCAAACTTCATAGGATTTGGCCAATATTTTGGATCTCTTTGAATGCCGAGAGAAGTAAACATAACCATGGAACCCTTTTTCATCTGAAAGCAAAGAAATCAATATAAACAAGATTAAATAGAAACAGAATTTTTAAGAAATATATCTAGCTTGCAAAATTCTTATACAGTGTAGGGTTTTTCTCCAGGTCTGGGGGCACCAATATCTATGTCTCGAACACAGATTCTGTCACCGCCCATTGAATATTTCCTTTGCGATTCTGAAGAAAAGAGTAATGAACATTAGTAATATTATTTTTGTAGTCGTGTATATTTTGTAATGATTTTTAAAAAATAAGACAACAGAGTTTTAATAAAGAACAAAGAGATGGATTGTTATTAACGTAATTATGTAAACTTGAAAAACAAAACATAGAGGCTCCTTTGAAGCTTTCAACAATATAGTCTAACTGATGAATATAATAAACACACAATTTCAGATCGTACCTGATATTACCATATTGAGGTATTCCATTTCCTGTAGCACGTCATATGTGAACTCTCCGTGAGCCGCAAGGGCTTCGTCAATTTCATCCTGAAGTTTCTTCTGTACGTCCTGGTTCATTGCGAGTTCATAAAGCGTGAATCCTGCGTTAGACGCACCAGTTTCTACCCCGGCTACCATGAAGGTAGCGGCCTGGCTTGTTAACTCATCTAGGGACCATTCTACAATAAGACGTTATCAATAAAAATGGATGAATAAAAGACAAAATCTTTATTGCGTCGTTTGAGTAATATGCAGGGACTGATTAACTTAACCCCTCAGGCCCCGATTGGCCGATATCGGCCACAACACGATTCAGCGTGACGGCCCCGTTTTAATTTTATTTTCATTTAATTTGTTTTGTTTTATAATATTTTATTATATTAATACGTTTCATTTTAATTATGGGTACAGTGGTTTGGCAGTAATTAATGTTTTGGTGAGACAGTGTCGTAATTCAATTTTTTACTAATTTTTACAAAAATTTTTTGGGACAGCAACGTGTTATCGGCTGAGGGGCCGAGGCCTGAAGGGTTAAACAAAATATATTCCAACAAGCAACGGCAATAAAATAGCGGGTAGAAAGTTGAAACTCACATAGATACAAGTACGATAAAAGAAACTCACATAGATACAAGATTTTAAACTTTTTTCGGCAATCTCTTTCAATTTTGTCAATGGAACTTAAAAAAGTTTTCCCATAGATAAGCGCCTATAGTATGAAACTCCAATAGAAAGCGCCCTAGATCTGCCTATTGAAAAGTACTCATATGTAGTTAATGAAAATTTCTAATGAACTCTATTCAAGAATATTTAAAAATCAAATCCGATTTCTGAGATCGGAATTCTATAACTATTTAGTTTACATAAATATAATAAAGTAATAATAATTTCTTGGTCAAGCAAATAACTCCAAAAATGGACATTAATCAGATGTATCTGACTTAGATAGAAGCATGAAGACATCACGATTTAACGGACAGGCATTGTTGCCATATGCCTAGCACATTCTTTAGCCATAATAATGTCAAAAACGGGAAAATAGCGTATCTTTTAATAGAATCATTAATTTTATATACAATATTGAAACTGTTTGATATTTAAACTAATGAGGGTAGTATTTTTGGTGTTTATCAGCATTATGGTCTGGAAATGCGCCAGTCATCTGGCAGCATTGCGGCAGTCGCCGATAACCACGGTGGTTTCATTTCTACCTAATGCTAGCCCGCGCAGTGCGTCGGTCCTTCACCCTTTTCAAGAACTATGTCGCCGCTGCAGCCAATCATTAAAAACTGACCTTTTTTCGTCGAGACATTTTTATCATTATTCCATTCCTCGTCAAATATAACAAAACTGTTTAATTGTACCGATCTAACCACGATGGTTTCGTTTCTACCTGATACTCGTTTGCGCGGTTCGTCGGTCTGGCAGCGAACATCCCTATTCAAAACTCACCTTTTTTCATCGAGAAATTTTTATCATTATCCCATTCATCATCTAATAAAACAAAACTGTTTAATTTTACAGATCTTTTGTCATTTTCCAGCGTCCCTAAAAGTAAAAAGCCAAATTTAAATTTCCGAGAATTATGGTTTAATTGTTTTTATAGCCGTACGTTTGTAGAAAAGATATATTACCATTTAGCAATCGCATAACGACGTCTAAAAAGTCAGTGTTTTGTATATTGTTTTCTTGCCTACAGCGAATATTTTCTCCGACAATATTTTTGAAATATTTCACTGTGGCGGGTGAAATCAAACTTATTTTTAGTACCTGAAAATTAAAATTAACCCACTGTATCAAAATCCGTCCTTTATCTCAAAAATATCAAATACAAAAAATCTAAAATGTAGGTGCCTTTTATATATTAATTTGAAGCGTGTTTTTTCCTGTAACGACCATATTGAGAGAACGGCTAGGTGTAAAAATTAAGTTGATGTGTCTAAAGAAAGCTCTCGGTCTCTAGAGGTGTCATCAAAAGTGAAAAATCAAAAAAGTCAACGAAAGAGAAAATATATTTTTTAGCGTGTTTTTCCTGTAACCGCTAAATTGAGAGAACGGCCAGGTGAAAAACTCTCGCTCTGTAGATACGTCATCAAAAGAGAAAAATAACAAAATGAAAGTTCCATCTGCTGGGATTCCTCGCAGTGGGAGAGGGGGGGGGGGGGGGGGGTGAGAGGGGGTGGGAGGAGAGGGTAGTTGGTGGTGTAAAATATAATAAGAGTCGGTGTTGAATTAATGCTTAAATTGTGTACCATATTTAACTAGTTCTATGCAATGGTCGACGTTATAATACATTGTGTTTCCGTAAACACTAAATTATTTGAATTAAGTTATTGTCCAAGTATTTTAATATTCTATTGAGTGTTTTTGACAACACAATATTTTTGCGAGAAATTAGACGACAAGCGAAATATGATAAAAACGATCACTTCTGGGGATATTATCAATAAAATGTTCTAAAAGTTCTACTCGCCTTTTAAAGAAACACCTCTTTGATATGGCCTAATCAAATACATACTAATAACTTTAAATATTAGCTCCATATAAAAAAAATATATTCCTAGTAATGTTAAAACAAGTTAGGGTCATTCATAGGTGTTTATTGCCGCCGCTATAATTAAAATAAGCCATTATGTCGCTGGATATTTTACGGCAGAAGACTCAAATACTATCCTGGAAGTTTATTGTAGGAAGAGGCATTTTTCAAAAGGGTAGTGGTTTTTTCATTCCGTTGCTGAACGGGTTTTTTCATGCCGTTGATGAACCGCTTTGCGACACTTACCTGCATCAGCCTTGGCATGATAGAGAATCCAAATAATTTAAACAGTTTCCCAAGGTCCAACCTAGCCATTTTCATTGTCTTATTCAAAAATAATTCATGTTCTTTCTTAAACGAATTAACTTCTATTCCAAATCCGGCCATGGCTTGTAAATCAACGAAATAACGAACCATACCGTCTTTAAGGTTTATT
Source organism: Micropterix aruncella (assembly GCA_944548615.1). NCBI lineage: Eukaryota > Metazoa > Arthropoda > Insecta > Lepidoptera > Micropterigidae > Micropterix > Micropterix aruncella. Next base: position 26,185,330 of record OX155959.1, on the reverse strand, counting down.
TTTAGCATTGTATTATCTGCAATAGAAAATCATTATTAATGTATAATGTACTAGCTGACCCGTGCCCACTTCGTTGGGCCGTAAAACTCATTACCTGTGATGAAATTATGAGTGTGGTTCGGTTAGTACTGTGTGCTATGATTTATTTCGTGACTGCTAAAAGAAAAGTAATATTTTTACTGCATACATGTATGTATGTATTTGCATGCCAATTTGACTATAATACCGTTATTTGTGAGTGTCTTCTTGTGAGTGTCTTATTTGTGAGCGTATTATCTCTTTAACTTTTATGCAGTAAAAGGGAAATTATTTGCAGTAAAAGGGAAAAGTCTTTTGTTTTAAACACTTGAGACGATAAAAAGGGAAAAGTCTTTTGTTTCAAACGCTTGAGACGATAAAATTACTTATTTTGATAAGAATTCATAATTGTTGATAATATGACCAATAAACATGACCTAACGATTTAAATTAATTTTTTTAATATAAAATACTACTTTTTGTGACAAATATGGCTATAAAATCACTGACATTTTTGTAGGCATTATCAAGCTCTACAACTTTTCTCTAGAAACTAATCATATATCTCTCATCGTTAAGGCAGCGTTAGTTAGAAACGTTTTCGTTCGACCGCTTATTCCCCGACTTACTTTGCAAATCCTACTACCACGAAAAAGTCTTTTTAATTTTCGGATTAATATATAGCCTATGACACTCGCAAGTAATGTGGCTTTCTATTGGTAAAAGAATTTTTAAAATCGGTTCAGTAGATCCAGAGATTACTTCCTACAACGTCACAAACTATCTCTTTATAATATTAGTATAGAACGACACGGTCGCGGTTCCATGCCTATGTCCTATTATCTCTTTAACTATTTATGCAGTAAAAGGGAAAAGTCTTTTGTTTCAAACGCTTGAAACTATAAATTTACTTATTTTGATAAGAATTCATAATTTTTGATAATATGACTACTTTTTGTGACTTAAATATAAAAGTTAGGCTATAAAATCACTGACTTTTTTGTAGGCATTATCAAGCTCTACAACTTTTCTCTAGAACTTAATCGTCTATCTCTCATCATTAAGGCAGCGTTAGTTAGAAACGTTTTCGTTCGACCGCTTATTCTCCGACTTACTTTGCAAATCTGACTACCACGAAAGAAAATATATAGCCTCACAAATAACGTGGCTTTCTATTGGTAAAAGAATTTTCAACATCAGTTCAGTAAATCCAGAGATTACTTCCTACAACGTCACAAACTTTACCTCTTTATAATATTAGTATAGAGTATTATACACACGAATGTTGTGACGTTTCTGCATTGAAGCTTGGTGGATAAGAAATGTGGAGGATGCGGGCTGTAGGTGCAGGCCGCATGTGAAGCGGCGAGTATGGCTAAATTATTACATATGCAATAGAAGCATAATATACATATATAATATAATAATATATATAATATAATAATATACATATATATATATAATATAATAATATACATATATACATATATAATAATATACATATATATATAATATAATAATATACATATATACATATAATATTATATATAATATAATAATATACATATATACATATATACATATATAATATAATAATATACATATATAATATATAATATAATATAATAATATACATAACTGCTATTTTTTACTTTACACAACGACATTCGTCAAATCGAGTGAGAAACCACAAGCAATGTGCCGCGTTAGGTAAAGAGATATATACATAATGTAGGACACATCCGAATTGTAGCTACTTTTGCTTTTAAAATTATAGAATCATCGATTATTCTTACCTTCCTTTGATTTCTTATTCTCATAAAATTCTTTGTAATGTGTTATCATATTTTTGGAAGCTTTACTTAATAAATTTGTCATCGATTTGAGTCGATTCGGGGTAAAAGCGGGCATCAATGTTTTTCGCATCTGTTTCCATTCATCGCCTGTAATAGTATTAAAAAAATATATTATACAAATTAAGTAAGTTTTGGTAAGAACTATTATTTTTTCTGATTACATGCAAACTATCAAAGGGCTCGTTAACACTGGTTGCTTGCAAGATATCAGGATTTTTGTAAGGATAGTCACAGTTGCAAAAATTTGAGACGACTAGCGGTACTAGTGTTTTGTGAGACTACGTTATTTGTTTTCGTCGGGAATTCTTAAAAACAAATACATAAACCGCACATCGCGATAACTAAAAACGATATCGATGCAATTGCTGATGGCGAAAGATTCACCTTTTCTAAAGGCCGCATTTGAAACGCACATTTCCTAGGAAATAGGACAATGGCTCAGCCCAATAATATCATAAGTTTTTTTTAAAAGCTTTCTCTGTTTGAAAAGCTTTATTGCACACACAATAGAGTAAAATGTGGTGGGCCTATTGACATGTGGCAATATCTTCCGGCCATACCGCCAGGGTTATTGTGACTAAAGGTTTACGTGGGCAAATTGATTTAAAAAATGAGTCATAAATAAATATACTTAAGTAATAGTCATCATAAGGATATAAATCAGTGATTAGTAACGTATGTCAACTCGATATCGAAGGGAGGAATGGAATATATGGACAAGCAAAGGAGGTGGGAGGGAAGGGGGTATTAACGAGTTGAGTAAATGTCTCAAATTGAGTTGAGTAAATGTCGAGTTGTAAAATCACGAGTTGAGTACATGTCGAGTTGAGTAAATATTCCTTCAAATTAATATTTTGAGTTGAGACATTTAGTCAACTCAAAATATTAATTTGAAGGAACATATCCTGAAATTTAAAACGTATTAAGAAAAGTTCGATTTTAAAATCATTAACTTGTATTTTTATCACGTCTAATAAAGTCAAATATCGAGAAATTGACTAAAAGAAAATACGTTATATCTCATAATCTAGAAGTCATTTGACAACATAAATAATGGGATATTGGGACAACCCTCTAACGGCTGCGCCACAATATTTCCCGTAGAGCCGCGTGCGAGTCGAGCAGAGAAGTTGGATACATTTTTAAAACGTTTCTACCTGTGACCGAAAGTGAAAATATGCGTTTCCATTTGATCGAAGATAAGAATGATAGCCCATTAAAAAAACACATTTTTCAACTGCAGTGCGTTATAACATTAACACTAGAGGCTTAATTGTAAATAGTAGCAAAATAGAGAGCACCGCAGACCACAATTTTTCAAATCGACGCCGCCTAACTAGGCCTAGGCCCGTACTAAGGCAAGCGTATCAAGTAAACATTGGCTTGTGCATACTTTAAACTACGTAATTTAAAATATATGCTAGGCATCAAAAAATATTAACTATTAAATGCTACAAAAACGAAAATGCGACAACAACATATTAGTGAAAAAAATATAGAAATATACTCGTAAATGGAATGAATATTTGAATTGTTCAAATAAACTCAATTTACAGGAACTTCCTCTTCTTCTTCTTATTATTCCTAAGCCTGGTTTGGTCAACTTCTGAACGTAAGCCTCTTCCTTCTTCTTCTATGTCTGTCTTAGTTATGTCTCTCTACGCTTCGATTTGTGGTTCTCGGTCTCCACTGGACAATCCTCTTAGACCACCTCGTGTCATCCTGCCTTGCGACGTGACCTGCTCAGCCCCACTTCAGCCTGGCGAGACGTTTCATAACGTCTGTCACCCCCGTGCGCCTTCGTATCTCTTCATTGCGAACTGTCGATGAGATTGATGCCCAGCATTGCTCTCTCCATCGCATTTTGGCAGATACTGATGCGGTTTGGCACTGCTCTGCATTAGATGCACTGTTTCAAGGCCTAACGTTACAAGAACTTATTAGGTCTTTGAATTGAAAACTTCGTTTTTTTTGTGATATTGAAAGTGCATTTCATTCAATGTATTGTCCATCGCTAGCTATGACGTTCTCCCTTGTTTTTGGTAAGAGACAAATTCCCCAGCGGAAGAAGTCGTCGCCTTGGCGGCTATCCACGAATCCAGCCATTTTTCAATATCCTCGAAAGACTGGAAGCGCTGCTCGGAAAGGCCATGGGCATTGACCGGAACAAATAGTAGTCGGATGGCGCAATATCTGGGGAGTACAGAGGGTGTAGTAGGATGTCCCAGCGAAGCATTTCCAGGAAGTTCTTGACCTGCATCGCGACGTGTGGTCGAGCATGGTCATGCTGGAAAATTACCTTGTTGTGCCTTTTAGCATATTCCGGCCGTTTTATCTTCACAATATCGCTCAAATTCTTGATCTGAGCTCAATAGCGATCGCCCGTGATGGTTTCTCCCGGTTTCGGCAGCTCGTAATAGATGACACCCCTTTTGGTCACACCAAATGCAAAGCATTACCTTGGATCCGTGGGTATCTCTCTTCGGCGTGGCTGTTGAGGTCCATGGAAGAGATTCACCGGGGAACGAGCGATATTTTTTGCGTTTGGGGTTCTCGGTGGAGAAAAAAATTCTTTTTTGACGGCGAAAGAGCAAATCTCATGAAACGTCTTTCGATGTCTCTTGGCTTCAACTCGTGAGGAACCCAATGCTCTTCCTTTTGAATGACCCCCATAGATTTTAAACGTCTCGAGACGGTTGAGGGATGAACAATAAGCACTTCACTTATCTTTTCCAGCGTCAGACTCAAATTTTCATGGAGTATTGTCTCCAATTCGGCTTCTTCAAATTTTTGCTCCTGGCCTGGGCGCTCTTTGCCTTGCACCTCGAAATCACCACTTATGAATCGGAGAAACTAAGTCTTAAAAGTACTTTCTGTCGGAGTAAATTCCACGTAAGCCTTCAGCAGTAATCTATGACATTCTCCGGCAGTTTTCTTAACCCCTCAAATGTGAGGCGTCCCTTAAGGGATGCCTTGGCAAAATGTATACAAAATGTATATAAATTTATATAAATGTAAATATAAATGTAAATGTGCGCCGCTTTATAGTAATCCGCTCTATAGTAAACCCCGCTCTATGTAAATGTAAATGTAAATGTAAATATAAATTTATAAACATTTTGCCGTAGGCAACCCGAGCTAATCGCCATTCATTTAAGGGGTTAAGATGAAAGCAGAAAAGCATTACTTACCGCAAATAACGTTTTGTCGGCTCAAATTTCGACATCTTCGAAGCTAATAAAATTACCATTGTTAACACTTCAACGAAATGACACAGACTAATGATTGAAGCCTAATGATGACGCTTTGACAGAAGTATTTTGTAATTTGGTAAATGACTAGAAATATAAGCTACGGTATTTTTTAGAAAATCTAAGTTTTCAATACATGTATTTATTACCTTTAAACAGACAATTTATTATCATACCTTTTAAGCAGAATAGGGAATGACCAAACACCGTGTCATGATTCTTGTCGACCATCACACTGTGATCAGTAAAATAATCGAAGTGTTTGATAGCTATATTCTTGGTCAACTCCAAATCTCTTATCAGAAAAACTGGATATGTTCCCAGGTAGAAAATCACAAACCTGTAAAAAATAGCAATTAAATTGAATTTTGTATTCTAATAAAGCATTTGATTTTTAAAAAATCTCCATTGCATTAAGGTTACTGTTACTCTTAGGTTACTATTAAAGATACTTTTCAAATGTACAGATTTACAAGTAATATCTATCTACATTTATCTATGCAGGTTACTATTACTTGTTACGGTATACGTCAACACAATCTTGTGCTTGTTGGTTTATCTCGGAAATCATTCACAAAACATACCCCTTCGATCATCAGACGGTGATATACTAGGCTATGTTATATAATAAATGTGAATTTTCGCTATATATTTCTGTATAGTATAATATACATAAGTGGAAAGTCAAATTCGCCGGAGATAAAGAGCCCGTAAATTTTCAATATCCTCGTCTAAAGTGAGAGACATCTATTTATCTAATGTAAAAACCAATATCCCAAAATCCAATCCTTGGACTCCGTCGCTATCGTGTGAGTCATTAGTATGTTTCCCACTTGCTTCACCTAATGAACAAATCCTTAAAAAAAACAATACAAGTTTATTTTATAATAGACAAATTATTGTATTTTGTAAAGTTTCCCCATACATTCTTGTAAAGTTTTCAAATTAGATTTTAAACTCTCGATTCAGAATGAAGGTTTGGGTACTTTTTTCATCAAAATGAGCATATCTAGCTTTTCTAACTTGATTTCATGACTGCTTGATAGCAGCAGCTATTAATTATATTAAGAAAAAAAATTGGAAAACCCTCTAAATTTTCCGATCTAAAAGTCATATCGTAATGAGACGGCAATCGCTAATGTAATAAAGTGGTTGTTCATTAGTTTTCTCTTTGTGTTTCGTTTGATTTCGTAACGAATAAATTTATTTTATTTTTAAGTAGTATAAGCTTCGTTTCTATGATTAATGGACGAAGGGTGATCGTTCGCCGGCGATAATAAGCCCGTAAATCTATAAAGGCATCGTCGAAAGCAGGGAATATCAAATCATCAAATGTAAAATCAAGTATACCAAAACCCGATCCCTGGAAAGCATTGGTAAACTGTAATCGTCTAGTATAAAAAAATATCTCATCGCTTCATCCAATAAACAATTTCTTAAAAGTAGTTTTAAAAAACTATAAGAACAAGCAATGTTAATTATATTTTTTAGAATGACATCTATTTCTTACAAGGTTGACATCTATTAGAGTAAAATATATTTTGTTAACTCACCTATATTTGCTTTACAGACAAATAATATTTTTTCTCACTCAAGCAAACCCTGGCTAAAGGGTCGCGTTTTAGGTTAGTATTTTTTTATAGGGGAATTACCAAATTTTCATATGTATATTTACCTTTCCACCCTCTAACCATTTTAGCACTGAGAAAAATAGTTTTACCAGTCGTAATGGTGAAACGGATATTGTTAGAATAATTGGGTTGCATGTCTCGAATAGGCGTAACGCCAATACAAGTAATGTTAAAACAATAACACCTTTACACTGGATCCCATCGCATTGTAATATTGAAGCGCAAGTAATATTAAACGTGCTTCCTAAACTTTGAAATGCAATGGATAGTATAGAGGGTACATATTTACATACATAATGGTCGATAATGGCGGCTCATGCAATCGATAATGACACTTTTACATATACCAAAACATCACGAATACGAGAAAAAATATCGATACTACTTCAGCTAACTCAAATATACATTCGCATAGTACGCGAAAGAAAGAGGACTTGCGTCATTTTAAGGTGCGACTGAGTAAGGTTCGAAATAGCTTTCTCTGTCAGTATTACTTATTCTATAATAAACTTCCATTATACATCAGGGGCCATAGGAAGGTTCCCTTTAAGAAAAGGGTACAGGGTATTTTGATTAAAAACCCCATTTATAGCATAGGGACTTCGACAATATCGATGTTTCGCAGCTCTATTGACTTTCTTGATTATTTTTATTCTCTATTCTTTCTATCATTGACTATTTTACAATTGTGTTTTTTTCATGACTATTGACTATTATTATTATTACTGATTTGTTTGTATTTGCATTTTTTCTTTAAAACATTATAACGTATGATAATTTGTGAAATTATCCAATAATTCTGTTTGATTACTGGTACTATTGTCCATATAAACATTCTACGAAATTATGTAAGAATTTCGGTAGAAAATATTAGAAAATTTTGTTTCCGCTATATAACCTAGAAAATCTTGATAACCCGCTGATTTTACTCTCTACGATTGAAGTTGAGTTTGATGTGATAATACTTAGCGGATGCTGGCTGAAGGACAATGAACCCGATCAGAAAATAAATGGCTATGATGTCATTTATACTTGCAATAAAAGGAAGCAAAATGACAGTTTTTCAATATTTATTAAAAAGTCGTTATCCTACACTTCTAATGAACCTAGGTTAATGGATGCCAACTGTCTTCAAGTTATTGTAAACAACAGCAAATCAATCTTAGGAATATAAAGGATGCCTTCAAGCCGAAATATCAAGCCATTCCTTACTTCCCTCATCAAACTACTGGATAAATATAAGAATCAGGGCTATAGGTACATACTGGGAGGTTACATGAATATCAATATTCTTGATAATACCGACAGTCAAGTGTATGAGTATATATATTATATGCCATCTAGCTGAATACAATTTGGAATCGGCCATCAGGTCACCAGATCTAACTCTTGTTTAGACCATATTTTTACATCAATTCATAGAAATGTCATAGGGATCGTCTGCGATAGTCAATTAACAGACCACTACCCAACAATTTTATCTGCCAGTTTAAGCAGTCACTTACATAAAACAATTCCACTTAAAACCATAACCTCCTTAGATAACAAGAGTCTGTCGACTGCCATTGATCAGATTGAATGGAAGGACATGTACGCAATGAATGATGTGAATGTGACTACTGACTTTTTTGTTTAACCCATTGAGGCATTAATGAAGAAAAACACTAAAACGATAAGCATCTCCCATAATAAAAAGAAATTAAAATCATGGATTACCAATGGCTTACTTAAAAGCATTAGAAAGGGGAACAAATTACATCGACGGTTTTAATCTGATCCTGATCCGGTACAGATCCGGTAATCTGATCCGGTAATCTGATCCTGATCCGGTATATCCGGTACAGAAATGTATGGAAAATAATCATTAATAGAACAAAAAATACGTACTATCGAGTTAAACTAAACGAAGTATCATCTGACGCGAGAAAGACTTAACAGATTGTTAAGGACATTGCTTACGGCAAAAAAATAACTCCACGGACATAAGACAATTAAAGGTCCATGGATTCACAATAACCGCTAACGATCTCAACAGACGGACATTAGCCGATCATATGAATGATTATTTTTCGGGAATAGGTGAAACTTTGGCAAACAGAATACTTACTGACAATAAGGTTAGTGAATCGGACCTTTCAGATTTATTAATAAACACAAATACAACCTTAACACGTCAGTTATCCTTATCAATCGCTACTATAGATAAAATTACTAAAATGATAATGAACATGAAATCCACTAAATGTACCGACTGTATTATATCCCAGATTATAAAGGTCAACAAGAAATTTTAGTTACAACAATCTGCCATTTAGTTAACCTAAGCCTCTCAACTAGATATTTTCTTGAACATTTGAAACAAGCTGTTATCTACCCAATATTCAAAGGTTGTGCCTTGTGGTTGCTATCGTCCTATTAGTTTTCTTAATTGCCTATCTAAAATCTTTGAAAACGTAGTCAAGCATTGTCTGTTAGCATTCCTTGAGAACAACGGGATCGTTATTTAAGTAGCCCACGTACATTTTGTTTGATTTCGGAGCACAAACTCAATCAGCCTATAAGTGAAGTTATTGGATAACTGACACGAGAGCACCAGCTCGTTCAATAGTCGGAGTATAACTAAATTTTAAAAATTAAGATGACAATAAATCATTACATAAAACGAAATGTATGAAATATAGTAAAAAATTTAGCGAGAGAGATATTTCGCGTCCAAAAATAATTAAAACGTTTTTTAAAACCTTGTTTAAAATTGAAATTAACCTGTCTTCGGGAAATCGGCTGTAGACGTCTGCCATAATATCGGATACATGCCGTTTCACGTGCACCATCTCCTTGACGTTACCAAAAGGAAATAATGGCTCCTCTGCATTTATTCCCAGTTTTCTAAATTCCTCCACTTTTTTCTCGAAGCGATACTTCAAAAAATGATACAAAACAAAAAGAAATAAAAATAAAGCGATGCAAAGAAAAGCGACTGCCATCTTTACGAATACTGCTAGACTGCAGTAATATGGCGAGAGTCGCAGATATTTGTACCCTTTTCTTTAGATGTCAACGCTTTCCTATATGCTATCTTTACTTGAGGACAACAAGACGCGCCGAAGATAAGAAACCCAGTCAATATCAAGTGAGGAAAATTAAGTTTAAGCTACTTTTGAAATGCTGCACACAATTGGCGTATAAAAAAGGCATGAAAATTTGAACATTGTATTGCAAAATTGCTTATTTGAAATTAATTTAAAAGGTACAAAAAATTGAAAGTGCATCGCCTATGATGATCCGTAAAGCGGGATAGGGTGGGTCACAGAACTACTAAAAATGCGCTAATCATTTGCAATAGTAATTTTATGAAATCTAAAATGCCGAGACCAATATTATTCGCTAGACCAATAACATAATATACACCAATACACATCGCCAATAATATTTATTAATATTTAAACTCTTTAAATAGTATTTAAATAATAATAATTTCAAGCGTAATTTCAAAATATTTAACGGAATTTTACCTAAATGTATTTATTGATTTTAATACGTAATTGTATTTTTACAAGCTTCTATTTACCTTACAATGTTTGATAGTTTTTTAGTTTGTTTAGGTCGAATCTTGCAAGCTGAAATATAATCACTTCCTCTTAACCTATGAAATTGAAATTTATATGTTGGTTTAGTTCCAATGACAATGCATTTCTATGGTAAACATGACCTGATTCTGCACCCAGGATCGGCTCCCGACGAGGCTACTGTTCCACGGTCAACAGCACAGACACACTTTTGTGTCCGCATTCAATTATGATAGCCCGTTATGAAATGTATCATGAGATGGCTGCTGCCCCCAGGATTGGCTCCTGACTAGGAGACTCGACGGTCAGCAGCACAGAAACGAAATATTGTATTGCATTCAATTATGATGCATGCGTCATGCCTGGACATTTTTACAGCGAGCCCACATCTATTCAATGTAATAGGCATTGCGCTGCCTGTTTATGTTAGAATAAGATCGATTGTTTTAATTTTTTAACACGCTTTTATTAGGTCGACCTGTATGTAACTATGTAATGGAATCTAAGGTAACTAATTTAACCATCTTCCAAGGATCGTAGCGTCATGAAAATTGGCAGTTGTGTGTAGTTCTGCTGACAATACAATAATATGGTACTGTCGAACTGATCTGATGATGGAGTCGGAAGATATGAACTGCAACTTCATGATGGAACATCGTATCATAGCTGTGTTTGGACTTGTTAGAAAAGTCTTGGAATGAACTTTGACCACGATTAGGTTTCAAGGTCTGATGATGAAGCCGGAAGATAGGCACTGGCATTCCATGATGGAATATCGTATCATAGCCGTGTTTGGACCTCCTTTTTTTTACGTGCATTTATAAAAGCGTGGTTTTAGTGTTTTAAACTAATAATTTATTATGTATTCTGTTACTTTTACTATTTTTAATGCTTGTACTTGGATATTTAATGCCTATTTAAAACATGAATATGTAATTAAAATAATATATATTTTTATATATATGTTTATATCGCAACTCAATGAATTGGTGTGTATCTGCAATGTTGATTTGTTAAATAAATAAAATAAAAAAATGATATCCCGTTATAAGTTTCACGGCGACATCTGCTGAATCCAGGGTTGTCTCCCGACGAGGGCACTCCTCAACGGTCCCAAGCACAGAAACGAATTTTTGGATACGCATTCAATTATGATAGCAAATTTCACCATGACATAACTGCTTCACCTAGGGTTGGCTCGGGCCAGATCATTTTAATAAAAGCTTGTTTTTAAAAATGTATTTTAATATTAACTTATTATGTATTTATATTTCTACTTTAGTACCGGTGAATCCTAGTTAGGCTGGCTTAGCGACATTCGATTGCACAATAATTTTATAAATATATGGTTTTTACAACTTAAAAGTGGTAATTTCGTTTTCTTTTAATAGAATGACTTTCATACTCTTAGAAAAATATCATGTTCTTTAGGCAATGATTAAATCTATTACTAAATGCTGATAAGCCTATAACAACTTACGTCATCTCTAATCATCTTTTATGAATCGGACATATGAGCGACGTGTTCAGGTGATTTGAAAATAGTCCACTATTCATGTTAAAAATGCTGGATAGGATATAATCTAGCAACTACATAGGTCTTACAAAATTAGTTATGAATTATTTCTTTTAAAATCATTTCTTTTGAAACTCCTGCAATATGTCAAAATATGCAGGTACCTATTTCAATACCTAGAGTTTCGTTAATCTATGGGCGAATAGATGGACGGACTGACAGACTCGTCACATAGCTGTGAAGTAAAAAGCCTAAACTACAACGCTATAATAATAATAATAACAATAATAAAACTTTATTCTTAAGAAAAGGCGAGCTTATTACCTGCAGGAAATATTTTAGAGCTAACCTATACTATTGTAAGAACATTATTTGCGAGTAGACTACATAACTTAACCTATATAAAGAGTATGCCAAATAAAATAAAAGAGGATATAAAGAAATCTATACTTTACACTTTGTAGGGACAGAATTGCCACATCAAAATAATCTAACACCTATAAGGACGTTTAAGTTTTAAAAGGAGGGGAATGGGAGTGGAAAGGGAATTTATCTGGAAGATTTCAAGTGCGCTCTGAGTCGTGTTTTTAAAAGTTGTTATGCTTGGCGCGGTTCTCACATTTTTCGGCAAAGCATGCCAAAGACGGGCATCATGCACGGCGAAAAAGAATGAGAAGGAGTCACTGCTGTAACTAGGGATAGAGAGTAGCAGGTTGTCTTTTGATCTCATAGGGCGTCCATGAGACGATAGTGCAGTAAATCTGCCGGCAAGATAATTGTGAGCGACGACATCCAAGATCTTACAAAGCATACAGAGAACTCGCATGTCTCTTTTCTCCCGGGTCGACAGCCAGTGAAGCTTCTCTCTGTACTCCGTGATGTGGTCAAATTTTCTGAGGCCATGGATACACCGAATGCAAACATTTTGGAGACGCTATAATATAAACCCACGTTTTTTTTTTTAGTTCATGTTCCTACTATTCAGGGTTGTTGCTGATGCAGGTATTTTTAATATCAGCGCATGCTGATGCTGATCGCAGGATGCAGGCAAACAAAGAACGCGGTTCCGGAAGCGCCTAAAAAACTTGCCCGCAACCTCACCAGATTAAAAAGGGACAAAATCCGTAAAGTCATAGTTACCATGACAGGCCACTGCCCCCTAAACAAACACCCGTTTACCATAGGTGTGACAGACAGCCCTCTATGCAGAGGATGCATGGAGGAAGAAGAAACGCTACAGCATGTGCTCATGGAATGCAGGAGCGTGGCAGAGCAACGGGCAAGAATACTACAATCTCCAGCATCTGTCCCGGAGGCCTGTAGCAACCTAAACAGGCTGCTAACCTTTTGGGACAGCCTGGGATGGCTGGAGTAACATAAATAGAAATATGAGCCACACACAACGGCCCAATCAAGAGGCAAAGTGCGGGAAATAGCCCAGGAAAACTAACTAACTAACTATGCTGATGCTGATGTTGATTTTAATGAAATACTAAAATAAAATATTTTCAACCATTAAATTGTATTTAAAAGCGATAATATTATTAGGTATGTTAAATAAAAAGTTAGTTTTATTACTTCTGTGATGTTTAATTATTAAAAACAATCTTCTTACATTATGAATAGGTAAAGTACCTACCATTCTCTGTGACAGGGATAAGAAATCATTAGTAAGTAGAATTAGATATACAATTGAACAACTCTTAATTTGGTTTAATGCTAATGAATTACGTCTAAATATTACAAAATCAAAAATAATTCCCTTTCGCTTAAGACCGACCAATTTCGACTATTTAAATGAATTATATGACTATTTCAAAATTGACATCACAGAAGATATAAATTTTTTAGGTTTAAGAATTGACAGCAAATTAAAATGGAATACCCATATTGATGAATTAGCTAGTAAGTTATGTAGTTCTATATACTCAATAAAAAAAATCAGAAGTCTTTGTGGCTTCGCGGCAGCCAAATCAGTGTATTTTGCGTATTTCGGCTCATTAATGACTTATGGACTACTATTTTGGGGAAATGCCGCAAACAGTAAAAGAATCTTCCTATTGCAAAAAAGAGCACTGCGCAGCATCTATCAGCTAACGCCCAGGACCTCATGCAGAGCATACTTCAGTAAGGCAAAGATAATGACCATGTATTCGGCGTTCATATACCAGTGCTTAATGTATGCCAGACAGCACCTAACAGAAACCGCAACTAGAGCGGACATTCACTCTTACCATACACGCGGTAATTCCCTTTTATGCGTACCCCGAACAAGACTGGCAAAAGTACAGAAGAGCTTCTTATACCTTAGCATTAAATTCTACAATTTACTCCCTACCACTATCAAAGAACTGGAGGACAAACAATTTAAAGAAAACATTAAGGAGATGCTGATAGGCCACCCTTTCTATAATCTGACCGAATTCGAGGGCCATGACTTTGCAAATATTGTACCAATTTGAATGATAATTATATATGTACTTCTAGTATTTAAATTTAAGATTTAGCTTTAGTTTGATTATTTAACAAATTACTTACTACTTTGGATGTTACTATGCACAGTTTTTAGTACGTATATATTTGATTTATTGACTATTTCAATTGTTGGGCTTCTGCTTTGATTATTCAACTTTTTAACTGACTATTTTAATTATTGTGTGTTTAGTAGGTAGCCATTGACTATTCTTTAATTTGTTTTGAAATACGATTCTACGACAAATAACTTTTAGTAGGTTCCAAAGTTTCTTAGATACTGTATATTTTTTAAAATTAATATATGTATGTAACGTATAGATTAAAGTAGTAATGACACTTACTACTTAAAACAGAAATATTTTGACACGTCCAAGAGCGGTTTTTAGCCACCAATTGGACACGACGTAAATGTAATGTAATGTAATGTAATTACCTAAAAATAAAAAATAAAATACAAATGGCGGTTAACTTAAAATTTTATTAAAGGTGAGTTATATTTTAAAAACAAGAGATGAGCTCCCTTTTTTAAGATTGTAGTCGATTACGGAAGAGGCTTATATATAATTCCGGCACTGCTGAAATATTGTTCGCTAAGAATACTTGCTGGCGGAGATGACAGCATGCGCATGCGGTTAGAGCTGTGCTCCGCCTTTCAGGGTCATGTCACGAGCAGAATATAAGCAAATAATAAAAATCGGGATTGATTATAATTTTTATTTAAAAAAATTAATACCCATTTTTTTAAATACAGCTTTGTATAAAATCCAGCCAAGCCTAAGGCTTACCTGCTGGAGATTATGATAGGGTGACTTTCAGTGCAACTTTAGTGGCCATTTTGACCATATTATAATATATCTGCTGCATTATCTGCTACATTAGTAAGGATTAGTCGGCACAGAAAGCTGATAATATTTACATAAAAAGATGAACGTAAATAACGCTAATAAAATAAAATATGATTCTTATGAATGCAGATGCTGAGTTTAAAACCAATGCCGATAATCTGCTGATGCTGATGCTGAAGCTGATATTCGCAACAACCCTGGTACCAACTATTATACCTACATACTTACCTACATTTTTTGATGTCACGAAAAACAACGGTTTTTAGAATGTGTTATGAGTTAGGATAGTATAAGTTACCTTTCAGTTTATGTTGCTTACATTATATTCGTATTTAAGGATAATATTTTAATTTAGCCCTATACAAGACATTTGTAAGATAAGTAGTTGAGCCCATAATACATGCCCACCAATAAAAGCATGTAAGATGTTCGAAAATAATGAATGAAAATGGCTTTTTTTTATAGGAACGATATTCCCCATGAAGTTTGAGAAAATATGCTTTTTGTTTAATAGACCAGTTTAAGAAAGCGATTAATTGGCTTAGACGATTGACCCATAATGTGATAATATGTAGGGCAAAACAGCATTTATTACTCACATTATATAGTAAAAAGTAATATGATAAGTAAATTAACATTTACTTATCTATTAAGTATATTACTGTAGCAATGGACTTGATATGGCAGGAAAAAATACGTTTGCTTTATACAAAGCATCATTTAATGTTCACTCAACTCTGATTTTAATTTATAATTGTTAGTGTTATTGTAGGTACTTATTTTACTTTCCGGTATTATTTTTTTTTGACATGTGTCCAAAATATCTATTCTAAGCCCCCCCCCCCCCCCCCCCCGAGACGATTAAGACCTTTTTACCCGACTTCAAAAGAAGGAGGTTATCATTTCAGTTTTATCTTTTTTTTTTTGTTTGGTACCTCAGAACTCCGTCATTTATGAACCGATTTGGAAAAATCTTTTTTATTTGAAAGAATTTACTTTCACACTCAAAATCCTATTCTGATGAAGGGATCTATGAGTAATCGATGGAATTCCTCAAATATTATCATATGAAGTTGAAAATTTACATGTTTGTTCAGTTTCGATGAAGATGCATTTTTTTATGGTAAGCATGACCTGATTCTTTACCATGGGTTGGCTCCCGACGACGGGATTCCTCAACGGTCAACAGCACAGATACCAAATTTTGTACATGCATTCAATTACGACAGCCCGTTCTAAGTTTCACCAAGAGAGAACTGCTGCCCCCAGGGTCGGCTTCCTACAATGAGACTCCTCAACGGTCAACAGAATAGACACGAAATTTTGTATATGCATTCAATTACGACAGCCCGTTCTAAGTTTCACCAAGATAGGACTGCTGCACGTAGGGTTGGCTTCCAACGAGGGAACTTCTCAACGGTCAACAGCACAGACATGAAATTTTGTACACGCATTAAACTATGATAGCCCGGTTTAAGTTGCACCATGACATGCCGTAACTTAAAAAGAAATTAGAGTCGTTTTTTTTGTTAAAATTTTGTATTATTCACATTGAAGTCTATCTGTGTGTCGGTCTGTCTCTATGAATTCCTCCACGATAGCGCCCAAACACTCCATCCGATTGAGCTGAAATTTGGTATGCAGGCATCATTTGGTTATAGCAAGAGTTGAAAGGATAGTAGTTGAAATCGGTCCACCAGGGGCATTTTAGTCATATATCATCCTCGAAATATTACACGTATAAACTTGAAATTTAATACACATATGCTTTTGTAGGCCGAAATCACCTTGTGCAATTTTGGTTGGAATATTTAAAATATAAACTAGAGCTACTAATATTTAAATTACGCCATGCATTTTAATCAAATATTAACGCCGGGCCGCTCAAGGCTAGCCATGAAACGAACCGCGCCACTCGAGGCCGTTATATCACGGAATCCAAACGGTTTCGTTCGCCGGCCGAGAGAGGGCGATCATTAATTTTAATTTAAAAAATAATATTCATATGAAATCAGACTTTAGGCAGTCAGCTCTGCATACTTCTTTGTCCTTCGCTAATCAAAACAAATCGGCGACAATCATGGTCCCGGCCCATTCTCGAATGTCCAGCAACCAATATTTCCGTCTACGGCCAGGTCTCCTCTTCCCTGCATTTTTTCTCATCGTAATGAGTTCCAGGAGTTCGTACCTGTCGTGCCTAAGCACGTGACCCAGGTATGCAACTTTACGCTGTTTGATGGTCTGCCAAAGCTTGCGTTTTTGACCGACATGTCTAAGAATTTCCTCATCGGTGACGTTTTGAGTTAAAGATATCAAAATATCAAAAGTGTATGAGATGTATGAGAGAGTAATGAGAAACATTTGAGATGCCCACATATCGAATACTTCTATACGTTTCCTGAGATCTTCCTTAATAGTCAAGATCTCACATCCGTTTAGAAATATGGGCCAAATGTAGCACTGGGGTAGACGAATTCGAAGTGGGATTTTCAGGCTTCGATTGCAAAGGACGGTTTAAATTTTTCGAAAGGCGCTGGGTGCAATTTTGATTCGAGTCTTGATCTCCACTTCACTGTCCCAGTTTTGTGCCAGCCAAGTGCAATGGTTCAAAATGGCAGAGAAAGTTCAAAAATATAAATATATTTTTGAACTTTTTCTAGTTTTTCACCCGATAACCAATATGCTAGGTTGGATCAATATCCAATTTAGCGACCAGCGATCAGCGACCATCAATATCCGACCTAATACAATGGATTATTAAAAATGACCATAAGCTTAGTTTTGGTGACATAGTCTTGTTAACAAACTATAATACTCAAGGTAATATTTATTACTTACTTGTTGCAGACCAATATCCAACAATATTTAAGGCTGTCTTTAAGAATACCAATAGCCAGAAACCCAGGATATAGATATGAGAAAATTGACTCTGCAATAAGCAAACTGATAATAAAAAACAATTTAAAAAAGTTGGGAAGAACAAATACGCACCATAGAACCCGTCATTTCCATACGTTTGACGAGTTCTACAGCTGTGCTGAATCGTTTGTAGTCTAAATATTATTTGTAAATTAGATTTAAACAGTTTTGTCCTATTTTACAATATTGTTTTTTTTTTATATACGCTTGAGGCGTTTTAGTTGTTAAGTTGACTATTGAAACGGTATTATTTCCAAATTATGTTGCAATTTAATTTAGTGGATTATTTAACATTTCTTTTTATATTTTTTTGTTTACTTAGTTATTTTTTTTTATATTTTTTTTTATGCAATTAAGTACTTTATTTTATTTTGTTATGTCTTTTAATTTGACACTATTGCCACTATTTCTTTTTCTACTATGGTTTACCATTTTGAAATTTAACTAATATCTCATTTATCTAATATGTATTTTTTTGACGATTTCACCAGATTAGGTATCTACCTATGCTTTTTGTAGAAACCTAGTATTTTTTGAAAAATAAATATGATTATGATTATGATTATGAACATAAATAGGGGCCACTATTGTTTTTGTTGATAGAGTCGAAATGTTCATTATTAAACGCAAATTAAAACCATGGCTAACTAATGGATTAAAATTCTATAATATTGTACACATCTAAAAATCTACAATATAAAAACCTTTTTGCAAATATACCGACTTTATCGACAATCTAGACAACCCGGTCGATAAAATTTTAAAAGTTTCTTCTTTTAAATACAGGTTTTTTGACACAAAATCTTAACCATTTCTAAAAACAAATATTATAAGTACCGAAAAAATTAGGATACACAAGAGTATACCATTATATCTCTTCACTTCACTGGCTTCGAATTCGTGAGCGAAGAAAGCTGTATGCTCTCTCTCTCACTTCTTTACAAAGTCCTGAATAGTCCCATAGAACCTCCTTACCTTGAAGACTTCATTTACCCGTTAGGATGTCATGGTGTTCCACTAAGATCAAGTGATGACAATACCATACCAATACCATTACAACAGACCTGTTTTCACCTCTTCATTTACCGTCCATTCTGCTCGACTTTGAACTAGCTTTCGCATGTTATCTGTCGTGCAACTTTGTTACACTGTTTCAAGGCTTTATTGAAAAAACTTTTTCCTCTTTCAAATTATTAGTTTCAAATTACTTCCCTTCTTTTTTTCACCTAATATATTTTTAGAGTGTAATTTTTATCATTTTATATAATATATACATATATTGTAAGTATCATTACTTACGTATGAATTTATTATTGTAGTACTTATGTAGTACACTTGTATCTGTTATTAGATATATTATATTATTATAATATGTACGAGTATATTTATATTTAAATACATGGGTACCATGTATATTAAGTTGCTGAGATAAGCTATTTAATTCGTTATTTCATTTTATGTTAAACAGATGCCTGTAAGAAATCGTGAAGCGATAATCCGCTATTTCTACTAATTAACAGCGCATCCCAATGTGATGTTTGGAGTTCAGGATGTGTTTGTTAAGTTTCTTTGACAGACATGGGAAACGTCTTTTCCGAAAACCGAAAAGCCTTTCTATAGTGTTCCTTGAAGATGCAAGCGCGACGTTATATCGGACCTCAGCGTCGGTGATAGGATTGGCTACCGGCATGAACATATAATTTGAATAAACATAAACACTGTCTCCAAGAAGGATGCCGGAATCAGTCCTCTGTCAAATCTTTGGAGGCCACGAGACAGGACAGGAGAGATCCAAAAATGCGAGTCGTGGGTAAAACCCGGCCACCGAAAACAATATCCAAAATCTCCAGGTTTGGTCCGCAAAAGCATTTGCACATTCAGTGAAAATCATCCTTTCCATTATTATTTATTATAAGTTCAATATTCATTTAAGTCATAGTAATGTAAGCATATCAATTCTAAAATAACCCTGTATCTAAGGTCAGTCAGCAACCCAGCAGTTTGCTATGTTGCAGTACAACGATCGTATGAAAATAAATATTATTAAATGTAGATAATAAATTATGTTAACATGTCATCCTAAAATTAGACACGCTTAAATGAGTCAACTAAAATTAAATAATTCAAGATGATTATAACCCTAGGTGAGCCAGCGAAATCACTATCTTCAATGTCGGTCATTGACATAGATAACCCTCCAGTTACATCTCCGTATGTAGCAATCAGACTTGACTGTAAAACGATTTTCGTTAGTGCTAAAAAAGTGCAGCATAGGACCATCCTACAAAATACATGTCCGCTACTTAGAATTAGTTACTGAATAATGCTATAGATGTCTGTTGATTGGAAAATAAGTACCGAAACAATTGACTAGCGCTCTAACTATAATATCTGGCGACCAAATTATTTATTTTATTAGATTAAATTACGGGATTTGCATTGACCTATATTTCCTTACTATTGAAGGACGAACTGAAGGATGAACAAGGATGATGTACGATAGTCGTGTCGATTGCTGATTACCGGTCGATACGATAGCCCGGACGACGATGACGGGACTAGCGGATTGGACATAAAACATAGTTGACGGCGTTGTAACTCGCTCCTCGATATTAATACGATTAAATTCGTTCTGTGCATTGAAACAGTGTTTATTTTCTATCTAACAGTTCAGAAGTGGGATATACCATGTGCCGCTACTAAGACTCTGCCGAAAGTATAGTGAATATTGTGCGTGGCAAGACAGTTCTTTGTTCCGAGCGCGCGGCGCGCGGCGCGCGACGGCTGCGTAAAGAATTTCGTCGGTAATTTCCCGCCGGGAACTCCCTGTGTTTGTCGCGAGCGAGGCGAACGTTTTTGTTTACGAAGCGTGCTTCGAGATGGGACTCGATTGATGGCGGATATTATTGAGGTCATAGGGATGTAACAGCTGTTCTACAATATCGTTTGTGTACGTGAAAGAAAAGACTTTCTTTGTGAAAAGACACTTATTCGTTTTACAACATGCCACTGTTTCTCAACCTGTTTAACGATTTATGCCGATGATCTAATCTGGTGAGTTCATTTTATTTCATTGACTATTGTGACTGTTTTAATGAAATGAACGGAGAGAACATTTTAATTTGAAATATAAAATAGTGTATACGAGATGGCAAGGCATGATAAGAGACGTCGATCATCTAGCTCACCTGAATCTGAAAATGATAGAAGGAGAAACAGGCGACGGAAGCGAGAGAACCGACGGAAACAACAAGATACTCGAATAGAAGCATTGGAAGCTCTAGTTAGACAGTTGAAGAGACAAAACGATTCAATTGACTCTGATGTGGCCGAAGTTTCTCTTGAAGTTCCAAATCCGGGAACTTCACATTCAGAGTTGAATAACCCGGTCACGAGTATGGCCACTACGAGTGCAGCAACTACGATTGTTCGGTATCTTGGCCGCAATGATGTTGTTCCAGAATTCAATCCTCAGACGTCGGCAGTTTCCGTGGAACATTGGATACGAAATTTAGAGATCATTTCAAACATGTATGGATGGGATGAAAAGACTCTGATTTGCAACTGTACAGCTAAACTCAAAGGTTATGCCAAAAGTTGGTACGAGGGACAAGTTTCGTTTGACGTCAACTGGGATGAGTGGAAGACTCGTCTTGTGAAAGCTTTTCCATTTTCGAAAAATAAGTTGAGTCAGATCAGAGAGCTTGACAACAAACAAAAGTCATCGGACGAAGATCCAGTTAAATTCTTTTACGAAAAGCTGGGATTAGGAATGGCTTGTGGCTTATCTGATGATATTGTTACCGAGGCAATAATCGGCACTTTGGGTGATAAATTGTTGGAGGTTGGCGCCGTTTCAGCCAATTGCTATGATTCTGCTACCTTGTTACGATATTTGGGTAATGTCAAAATGTCTACAGCAGTATCCGTACGAGGCGATAGCGTAAAGATTAATAAATTAAAGCCAAGTTGGGGTACGAAATGTTTTACATGTGGCAAGGCTGGTCATAAAGCTGAAGTTTGTCGATCTTCAAAAGAAATTAAGGAGACACGAAAATGTCACTATTGTGAACGCGTGAGACATATAGAATCTCATTGCTTCAAGAAACAAAATAAACTGAAAACGTGCACCTTTTGTAAGGCTACTGGTCATGTCTACAATGAGTGTCGAAGAAGAAACAATGACGGAGAAACGTCTATAAAAAGAGTTCAAATTGTTTGCCCCGACGATTCTGATAAGAAATATTACAAAACAGTACTTGTCTGCGGTCAGTCGTTAAAGGCTTATATTGATTTTGGGAGTGCGTGCAACACTATCAAAGACATCATACGTCGAACGTTAAATCTGGAGTTTGGACCCAATCAAAGCGACACTGTTATAAAGGGGTACGGAGGTGCATTGACCGTGCCTTTGGGTACTACAACTGCGGATTTGGCGGTGGATGGCGTCGTCAGATCGACCGTATTCCTTGTGGTAGAGGACGATGCTCAAACTTTCGATGTGATAGTTGGACAACCGTTCACCGAATCGCCAAATGTCATTGTGCTAAAGACACCGACTCAACTGACTTTATATACTAGTGACATGGAGTTACTGGATGTTTGTGAAGCCTTCACCAAAATTAGTTTGTATCCTAAATCTGGCGAAGTTCTGAAACCTGGACTCAACAAGATTGAAGTTATATCCGATTCACTCTCGAGTGGATCTTTGTGGATTAAGTCATCTGAACATCGAAAGCCAATGCATGAAATCGATATTTTGGATAATAAAATAGACATTCAAGGAGGGAGTACAGTGATTAAGCTTCTTAATCTGACCACTGTTCCCATCACTCTCAACGATAATCAATGCATCACTCGTGCTGAGTTCTTGGAAAATGATACTGAACCAGTGTCAACGCCTTTAATTGGTACGAACCTCACCATGGACGAAAAACAGCGCTTAAATGATTTACTTCAAGAGTACGACCATTGTTTTTCTGGAGACAGACTCGAATTGGGACAATGCAAGGTGGAGATGAAAATCAAATTATTACAAGAGAAAGTTGTCAATTATAAACCATATCGACTATCATATCATGAACGGGAAATTGTAAGGAATATTATATCAGACCTTTTAAGAGCTGGTATAATCGAAGAATCTAAGTCGCCGTATGCGAGCCCGATATTACTTGTACGGAAGAAAGATGGCGGACATCGTTTATGTGTTGATTACAGAGCATTAAATAAAATCACGGAGAAGGAAAGATATCCGTTACCGTTAATACAGGATCAGTTGGATGATTTAGCAGACAAATCAATTTTCAGCAGCTTGGATTTAGCCAATGGCTATCATCAAATACGAGTTTCGGAAGAGTCAAGGCCCTACACTGCCTTTGTTACACCGGACGGTCAGTATCAGTAACCGAATGATGAGTTTCGGACTTTGCAATGCTCCGGCTGTATTTCAGCGAGCCATGAATGAAATATTAACACCTGTTCTTCATGATTGTGCCAATGTTTATATAGATGATGTCATAATCTGGGCTAGCAATGTTGAAGAGGGTTTTACTAATTTGAGGAGAGTTCTCGACTTAATATCTGATGCAGGCGTTAAAATAATGCTTAGCAAATGCTCATTCCTCACCGACACCATTGAGTACCTCGGACATGAAATAACAAAAGGAGAACTCAGACCTTCAAAACATAAATTGAATGCTGTCAGGAACTTCAAAACTCCGACAAATGTTCATGAGGTGAGACAGTTTTTGGGATTAGCGAGCTACTTTCGAAAATTTATAAATGGTTTTGCCACAATTGCACAACCACTTACGAAGCTCACGAGAAAAGACCAGACATGGCAATGGAATGAAACACAAGAGCGTGCAGTACAGACGTTGATACATGGACTTACATCCGCACCGGTCTTGGCAATTTATAGTCATGAACGTGAGACGCAGATTCACACTGATGCCTCTAAAGTTAAAGTAGGATTGGGAGGAATTCTTCTTCAAAAACAAGTTGATGGAGTATGGAAGCCGGTGGCTTTTGCGAGTCGCCAGACAACGGAAGTCGAACAAAGATACCACAGTTATGAACTGGAAGCACTGGCGGTTGTCTTCAGTATAAAGAAGTTCAGGATTTACGTGACTGGTCTACAATTCAAGATTGTGACTGACTGCGCTTCTTTGCGTTTAGTGTGGGCTAAACGGGATTTATCACCAAGAATTGCGAGATGGTGGTTGGAGTTACAGGACTTTGACTTCGAAGTGGAGCATCGACCTGGATCCTCAATGTCGCATGCAGACGCTCTCAGTCGAAATCCTATCGAAATAAGACACATTGAAGAAAAAGAACTAATTGACGCATTGCAGGGAGGAGATGAAGCTATTCAGATGCTAATTCTAAATCTGGAATTAGAGATTGCAGCTAACAAGAACAAAAATAGTGGTCTTAGCAAGGATTACCGAATTGTAAATGGTAGACTGTGCAGAGTAACTGAGGAAGGTATTCGTTCAGTGCTACCAAAAGGATCAAGATGGCACATTTTAAAGATCTATCATGATGACCATGGTCATTGTGGAACAGATAAATGTCTTGAGGCTATAAAAGCGAAATATTGGTTTGCTAAAATGCGAACATTTGTGGAAAAGTATGTCAAGGGTTGCATAGCTTGTAAATTTTCGAAGAAACCTACTGGTAAGCAACCGGGATATTTAAATCCAATACCGAAAGGAAATGTACCATTCAGCACCCTTCATATTGATCATTTGGGACCATTTTGTCGAAGTTCCAGCGGCAAGACATATATCTTCGCTATTGTGGATGGTTTTACGAGGTTCCTTTGGATTGAGGCGGTCAACAACACTAATACTAAAAATGCGTTGATAGTATTACGGCGATTCATCGCAACATTTGGTTATCCAGACAGGATAGTGAGCGATCAGGGTAAGGCTTTTACCAGTCGCGACTTCACTACATTTTGTAATGAAGGAGGGATCAAGCATGTCCTAAACGCAGTAGCTTCACCTCGTTCCAACGGACAAGTGGAACGTTTCAATCGTGCTATATTGGATTCACTAATGACTTATTGCGGAGAAGACCAGAAATCCTGGGAGACCTATTTACCCCAAGTACAGTTGGGCCTTAACTCGACTGTGTGTAAGGGTACTGGAAAGACACCCTTAGAACTAACATGTGGCATGAGACCTCGTTTGGCACACGAACCTCTTAGCGCCACCATTGAAGAAGACATAGCGTTGATTAGAGCCGATGCTGAGAAAACCTGCTCTCGCAGATCAGCTGATATGAAGAAACAATTTGATAAGAAGAGACGTGCCGCCAGAATATATAAAATTGGAGATTACGTCATGTTGGAAAGACGTATACTGAGAAAGGGTCTTACGAGTGGAAAATTAGTTGGTCGTTATGCAGGACCATACAGAGTGGAGGCCGTGCTACCTAATGACAGGTACATGGTGACCTCTATGAATAACGATAAACGTGGCTACAAAAATACTGTGGCCCAAGATAAAATGAAACCTTGGTATTCACAAGATACTGTGATGTCTTCGGATGAGGAGTAAGGGACCCCCCCCCTTATTGGTTCCTCTGTGTGAGTGAATATGTTCGCTGTGAGAGACACTGAATGTGATACTTATACTTATACACTGGAGATTGGATACGTTCTTCGGGATATGATTATCTTGCGAGATAATGTGAATAATATGGCTGCGCCCTTTGTGGACAGTTGGTGATTGTCTTGCGAGGCAATGCACATGAGTCCTGTGTGGACATTGATTGCGTCCTTTGTGGACATTTGATGATTATCTTGCGAGATAATGTGAATAATATGGCTGCGCCCTTTGTGGACAGTTTGGTGATTGTCTTGCCGAGGCAATGCACATGCGTCCTGTGTGGACATTGATTGCGTCCTTTGTGGACATTTGATGATTATCTTGCGAGATAATGTGAATAATATGGCTGCACCCTTTGTGGACAGTTGGTGATTGTCTTGCGAGGCAATGCACATGAGTCCTGTGTGGACATTGATTGCGCCCTTTGTGGACATTTGATGATTATCTTGCGAGATAATGTGAATAATATGGCTGCGCCCTTTGTGGACAGTTGGTGATTGTCTTGCGAGGCAATGCACATGAGTCCTGTGTGGACATTGATTGCGCCCTTTGTGGACATTTGATGATTATCTTGCGAGATAATGTGACTAATATGGCTGCACCCTTTGTGGACAGTTGGTGATTGTCTTGCGAGGCAATGCACATGAGTCCTGTGTGGACATTGATTGCGTCCTTTGTGGACAGTTGATGATTGTCTTGCGAGACAAATGTACATGCGCCCCGCGGGGACATGACATTTACAAGTTGAATACATTCGCTCTTTGGGGCTTATGGGTGCGGAGCTCATGACTGGCCATCGTGGCTTCTGGATGCATTCGCCTTTTTGAGCATGTGGATTCAGCCATTATTTTCAGGTCAAGTACAGCGAAACGGACTTATTTCGCTTGTGATCATTGCGTTGATGACAAAGATGACAAAGATGACAATCACTGGAGAAGAAATGGTTTTTCGGTCTACCAACAGACTTATCTACTCCTTCGGGGACGCAGGAGTGTCAGGAAGGCCGAACTGAAGGACGAACTGAAGGATGAACAAGGATGATGTACGATAGTCGTGTCGATTGCTGATTACCGGTCGATACGATAGCCCGGACGACGATGACGGGACTAGCGGATTGACATAAAACATAGTTGACGGCGTTGTAACTCGCTCCTCGATATTAATACGATTAAATTCGTTCTGTGCATTGAAACAGTGTTTATTTTCTATCTAACACTATATATATATATATATATACGAGTGGTATTACCCGGCGTTGCCCGTGTTATATCTGTTCTCAAATACCAATGTATACCAATTTTCATGGCGATCGGTTGAGCAGTATAGAAGTTGGTGTGCTGCAGCGCCGTCTAGTTGAAAGTTGCAACAAAGCGGATATATATAAAAACCTTAACCATGAAACAATACATATATATGCCAACTTTCATGGTGATCGGTCAAACGGTTTCGGAGTCTATTAAACTCGGACAGACGGGCATACAGATATACCAACATCCATTTTTATATTATATTATTTTGGCCTGTTTTTAAAATTTAAACTTTGAATGCCTATATCTCGCTTATTTATAGCGACCGACACAATTTTCTTCCAGATTTAGCATTAAAATGAAAAAAATTGGAGAGAGGTTCCTATACTGCTGTTATTCCACTTTTATAACTATGTGATAATATTTACATGTATATATTTTAATTAAAGAGTTTTGAACAATGAAGCACAAATAATTAAAAAGCAGGAATAATTTCACTGTATTACCTTCACAATATTTTGAATTTAGAATAACGCTTGGCCGACTATGACGTTTGTAGGTTTAACATAGCAGCGCCATCTATGGATTACTCAATAGATAACGCCATCTGTTAAAATCGTTTGGAACTAACAGATAATTGCGAATGTCAAATAATAGACATTGAAATAAAATAATATCACGACTATAAATTAAGACGTAAGCTATCCTATCTTTCAAGTTGGATCAAACTGCACATTGTGTGCAAATTTGATTCAAATCGGTTAAGTAGTTTAGGAGTCCATCGCGGACAAACAACGTGACACGTAATTTATATATATTAAGATATATATATATATATATATATATATATATATATATATATATATATATATATATATATATATATATATATATATATATATATATATATATATATATATATATATATATATATATATATATATATATATATATATATATATATATATATATATTTATATATATATATATATATATATATATATATATATATATATATATATATATAATATATATATATATATATATATATATATATATATATATATATATATATATATATATATATATATATATATATATATATATATATATATATATATATATATATATATATATATATATATATATATATATATATATATATTATATATATATATATATATATATATATATATATATAGATATTTTAACGGTGTAATTTTTTTAAATTATTTTAAATAATATATAAAATTAGATTCCTGAAAAGTTACTTATCTGGGGGTCCTGGTGGACCAGAAACATTTTACCGATAGTTAATGTCCTCTTTAAATACTTAGTGCAGCAGCACCTGTTTCCGCAATTGATAACTTATGATGTTCTTAGTTATTGCTCACTGCAGCAGAATTATTGTATGCCCTTGGATGTAATGAGTATAGGAGGATGGTTTCTGTAACAGAAATGGATGTTAGTAACTTATTTTAGAAGAAATTATATGACTGAGAATATTTCGACACTAGTCGTATTTATCTCTATGACATTTCTCTATATATATATATATATATATATATATATATATATATATATATATATATATATATATATATATATATATATATATATATATATATATATATATATATATATATATATATATATATATATATATATATATATATATATATATATATATATATATATATATATATATTTATATATATATATATATATATATATATATATATATATATATATATATATATATATTATAGATATATATATAATATATATATATATATATATATATATATATACTATATATATATATATATATATATATATATATATATATATATATATATATATATATATATATAAAAAAATA